>CM042432.1:23052064-23409564 GCA_023631565.1 Gymnocephalus cernua | reverse complement strand
GTTGCAAGAACAAAAATAGGAAATTTGTTTTTTTGAAACAAAAACAATAAAAATCATGAGGAACACATTAAATGATGTGCTGTTGTATTGTCTGCAATGAAATACAAGTCAAAGTACATTTAGAAATCACTACTTTCTTTTTTATTTGTGTTTTCCATACTGTCCCAACTTTTTCTGATTTGGGGTTGTGTGTGTGTGTGTGTGTATATATATATATATATATATATATATATATATATATATATATATATATATATATATATATATATATATATTTTAGTGGTGGGCCGTTATCGGCGTTAACGTGCTGCGTTATACACACACACACACACACTAGGAACTTTGCTGACCTTACCTATGTTTACAGCACCTCACGTTTTTATATACAGTATAGCAGACGCTGTGATGTTGGGCTTAGTATTGCCAGTTTATAGGGGTGGGAATCACCAGAGGCCTCACAATATGATATGATCACGATACATTTGTCACAATACGATATTATTGTGATTTTAAACATATTGCAATATTCTGCGATATAATCCAATTTATTACCTTTTTTTCCCAATTTCAAATGATGTCCCCAAAAGGGAACTTTGTCAACATCTGCTTTATTTAAAAAGATAAATGTATCTGTTCGTTCATCTCACTTTAATGTTATTGCCGCAAAATGGGATTGTCAAGTAAACAACCTGACCAACACATAGATTGATATTTGGCGTCTGTGTATCGATACAGTATTGCCACGGAAAATATCGCGATACTATGCTGTATTGATATTTTACCTAACCCTACCAGCAACCCAAAGCTAAAGAAGAAAGTCATTTTCTTCAAAATTTAGAAGGTTTTCTTAATTTGTAATAGAAACAGGTAACATGTTTTTTTTTATACTTCCTGTAAATATAATATAAAAAGCAGACAAAGTCATACAGTATGTTTATCCAAGGCTGTTTTAATCCATCGGGGCGCACTCCAATTTTAGCGGCGGTTGTTTTGACCCATAGGTTGGTTTGACCACTGTACGGCTATGCAAGTGACGGCTGGCTTGATGCAGAAACGGCAGACACTGCCTCTGGACCATGTGAGAAGAACAGTAGGACAGGATTTGACTCCGCTTGGTTGACCGAGAGAGAGACTGCAGTAAAGCAGCCGTCACTCGCATCTCCGTGGTCAAACCGGCTGCCGCTAATGTTGGCTACAGACAGGCAAGAACAGCAGACGTAGTAACGTAATGTCGCTCGCGAAGCAATGTCTGGAAAATTATTTAAATTAAATTATTTTTACTTTTTGGAGCACTGGCCCGAATGAGCAACTGGCTGACTGTATTTACTGGCCCACCACAGTGTAATTAATGGGAAACACTGCCATGATTTGCATCTACTCAGTGTTCCCAGTAATTTTTATGGGCTATAGATTTTTTTTTTTTATAAATGGGGACATTACAACTTTTCCTCTTTTTACCTCATACAAATGCATGTGTACATGTTGGTTCACCCCATCAGGCTTGACATTATGGGTTATTGGGAAAATTTCTCTAAAAATATGTTTGTTTGTTAGACACGTAGACAGTGATGTGAAACTAAAGGTGCAAAAAAGATTTTGTAAGATGCACCTTTAGGGTTTCACCTTACTGTCTACGTGTCTAGTTTATGTACTATTGTAAACATAAGTTACAAATATATTTCAGTTTAAGAAAACACTAATTTAGTCTGGCATATTGACAGATTTGAGGATGTTTGGAGCGTTCCTTTCACATGCAAATTAAACAAGAAGGCCAAGTAAATAATACAAATAACCTCAGGATGTCACACAGAAGCAAATGTGGTTGGTGTTGCTAGGCAACACTGGCAGCTAAACTATGGCACACATCCCACACTGTAGGCCTGTATTTTGGAGCCAGAAGTGCCGAACACCTCAGCACATCAAGGCAGGCAGTGTAAGTTAATGTTCTGAGGTGTGGGTGAACACTGATGGAGCATGAGCAAAAAGTCACCAACAAATGCCAACAACCAGATTCTGTTGTATAAGATGGCCTTGTTTACTGGGCCTATTTAGTGCTGTGGTTTTCTTTTGACTCCTTGTGCACTACTTAGTTTTTGTTGTCACATAACCTAGTGGTAAACATTTGGTGAGTTGATTCCAGTCGCTACTGACAGACATGCATCTCATCAGGAATCCAGTTGCATGGCCAACATTGCAGCTGTCTGCAAGTTGCATTCCTCTCAATTCTACATAGCCATTATGCTGAATAGTGAATCACAATTCAAAGGTGATAATCAGGGAAGAGCAGCAGTCTGTATTTATGAAAGTTTTCTAATGATAAATAATTTACGGCTGTTTTGAGTTTCCCAGTGTGACCTGGGAATTAAGATTAAGAAGAAAATTAAGACAAAGAAACAGCAGGAAAGAGCTGAGTAGTTATTGACATTTAAGAAAGTTGATACAAGGCCACCAACACAATTAACACCTATTCAAGGTTGTATGATTGTTCGTGTTTTCAAAGCTAAGGAGCAGTTAACAGTTGTTTGGTTATAAGTAAAGTTTGTATTATCTGATCTTCTTCTGGCACCACTCTGGGAAAAAGGAGAATTTGAGGTTCTTTCTTGTGGGATACGGTTTCATCCATCTTGACAAGACAAAAGTCACACTCACTCTATTATAGTCTTCAGGATCTCTCGGCACATTCTCACTGTCTCTGTGAAAGCAAATGTGCTAATTAGTGAACTCCCACAGATGGACAGTCATTGTTAAAATGTTTAAGCAGGCGAATGAAAACTAGAACATGACACGGTGGTTCTGTCAGTTGGAGTCATCAAAGGAGGAAAATATGGAACCCTGGGAAATTAGGGCTAATAATAAGGCCATTGTTCTGCGCAGAGTTGCAGTCCCCACCAGTTTCTCCTCTTTAAGGGTGATAACTGAAGCCCTAAATGGCTTAAACAACTAAGAGAATATTGGACTTGAATAATTCTTCCTGCAGGGATGGAATTAATATTGTGACACAGACACATTTACCACACAGCAAACCTTTGATTCAGCTCCTTTGTATGTTCTGTTTTGTAGTATTCAGTGGAAATAACCAAAGTTCATCCCGTTTCCTGTTCTAGTAGTTAATGATGTAGTAGCAGAGGGAATAAGTTTGGTCTCCTTATTCGTCTTTTTACTTTGCTGTTCCTCATTTTCGAAGGCAAGATGTGCATAGCACAGTAGTTGATGAAAGGAAAGGAAAAAGACCAGCAAGCAGGTTTTATTTATGGATTCACTGAGGCCTTTTTTTTTTTTTTTTTCTTTTTTTTTTTATTATTTATTTATTTTTTACCAGGCCCAGCTATGGACATTCTGGCCACCAGTGAATTTATTCCACACTCTCTAAAATGATGACATACACCAGGCTTTGTTGTGTGGGGAGTGTGTTTACTGTGAGGCGGTAAGCTTCCCTGTGCAGTTGTTTGGTCTGACCTCTCCTCCCCGTCAGTGACATACCATTAACTACTACATATGCTTCTCTGTGCACCTACCATCCCTCGTCAGCGCAGGCAATATATTTTGTTTGTCTTTTTCTAAGGTGGCACTGCCGGTGCTATACTCCCAGCCGCTTGCTAGGCTCCACTGCTTACCATACAGTATGTTAATGGGGCTTACAGATGTCCTTCAAAGGATGGGGAGAAAGGAGTTTATTTTGTAGTCATGTCACATTACTGTTCTTTCAGAACTGATGTTAGCTGCTGACAGTTGCAATTAGGTGTAAAATAACATGCTGTTCCTTTCCTGTCAAAGCAAAGAGCTTGGGCAGAATGCCTTCACCCGCGAATGGCCAGAGGGATAACTCTTCTGCACAGTCAGTGTGCTGGCAAAAAAAAAAGTTGCAAGTTTCGGGGGGTTTTGCACGTTTTTTCTTCTGTTGTGACAACTATGCAGCCTCTATCACTCCCCCTCCCGTTCTTTTCTGCACACTGTCTGTGTGTCAGGAGAGGGCTGGAAACTCATCTGACACTCAAGCTGAAATTTAATGTAAAAGTGTAATAAGTGCTTTGAAGAGAGTCAGCTCCCCTCTTAAATGCTGTCCCTTCAGAATTCACTGTTTTTGGAGGGTATTGTTATGGGTCGTTGAGGAACTGGTGCTTTTCTCCGGTGAGAATGGCCTCCCAACATATTGGCCTGTCATCCTTGGTGATGATGGAGCCCATATTTTATGGGAGTTTCACTCTAAGTGAAACTGAGAGGTGTTCCTGCAAACTGGGAGATGGAGGGGGCGTGGGGTCCCAGCTGCCAATTTCAACTTTGATATGAGTGTTTGGTTTCCCATGGTATCAAGAAGAGCAATATGACTTTTCAGCATTCAGAGACGTGTGTTTCTATCTCGTCTTAAGTCTGAAATCCAAATCATCTCGTCAATAAAACAGTTTAAACAGTAACACTGAGGCTGACATTTGCTACAAAGTGGACAATGAGAGACGGGGTACAAGCTGGAGGGTGGTTCAAAAACTGATACATTGTTTTGCTTCTGTATAGCTTTATTATGGGGGGATATGATACAACACTATAAATGCTGGGTTCCCCATGGTGGGAGTTACTCTTAATACTTTAAGTTCTCGCTCATGTTACCTACTCTCTTAATGACATTTAACTGCATACTAGGGCTGCATGAGATGAGGGAAATATCTAATTGCGATTATTTTTACTGATACTGCAATTGTGATATGATTCATATATATTGGAGGGATTGATCATTTTGATCACCATTTTCATTCAAAAATATAAAAATTTAAAAGATTAAAATTATTATAGTGGGATTTTTTGCGAGGATCTGTACCAAACAAAGATTTTTTCTTCAGTCTGTAGGATACAATTTGTAGACTGGGACGTCTCTCCAGCACCACAATACTTAATTCAGAATGGTTTGACACATTCCCCCCCCCATGCGATTTGGATATTGCACTAGTCCATTTTGCAATTAATGCTATTAATTGTGGACAGTCTCATGTCACTCTTTTTTCATTGTTCAATTTTTTGTTTGTTTTGTTTCAACTTTCTGTCACTGTTTTGGAGTGAAGGGGGCAAGGAGAACGTGATTTACATGTAATCTGAAGAAAACGTCAGTCTTCTGGACCCACAGCCCGCTGCTTTGAAGCCTGGCATCACCACACAGTCAGCGTACGGTACCGTCTCCCAGACAGCAAGCATGTTTAGTTACGTCTGTTTCTCTCTGCCGTTGTTGTTTTTCACATAGAACCAGGCTGGTTAAAGTTAACTTAGGGGGTTAAATTGGGAAAAGGGGAGAACATAAAAAACTAATCAGAATGCCGTTTCTCTTGCAGGAGTGTAAATAAATTAACCGCATTCTCAAGTGTCAAGAAATGTGTTTGTCATGTCTGCGTTGGTTAGGCTGACAGCGCTGCCTTCAAAGTGAGCAATCTGGATCAGTTTTCACTTTCTATATGACAAGACCTACATTGTTATAAGAGAATAATATGCCCTATGCTGACCGATAAAAGGTGTAAGGTGGATTGATTTGAATCTCATTTAAATGAAATGCCAGAGATTATCGGAAGGTATTGTGACTCGTAATAATAGCAAGACAGTTCAACAGCACCACAAACAGCCTCAAAGCTGGCCTTGAAAAACTAAAAATAATGTAGGTAGGAGTCCTTGCAAGGCTGCTGTATTAGGTTGCATTAGTTTTATATATTTACCCATTACACTTGCAACTGAGTGCATGCCTGTCAGAAAACTCATTGCTGTGTGAGCATGCATGAATGTACATTATTTTTGTATGTATATTTGGTTTCCGTGGTGCTTTGGGAAGATATTCCTTTTTTTCTCTTAATTATTGTGTGAGTGTGTATTGTGTGTGCATGATCAATTGTGTGCCGACAACAAAAACGAGTGAGAAGGGGTAGCTGAGCAGCACCAAGCTGCGTCAGCCCTAATCTGTCTCTTGACCCGCGTCATTTCGCAGCAGAATACTCATATTGATCTGTGCGCCTGTTACACAAAAAAAATAAATAAGTCAACTAGACTGCACCGGAGTTCACAACCTGCCCTTGACAATACTGTGCGTAGAGAGAGACAAGGTGTAAAGGTGGAGGGGTTGCAGTTGTGCAGCAGGGGAGTGGAGAGTCAGAAAGGGTTCTGCATTGTTGATCCAGTATGACATTGATAGACAGCAGCTGAAGGAAAGCTGATAGCCATGTTTGGCGTGCTGGTTTTTAAAGGACGGACGTGACTGCCGATCCAAAGTTGACCGAGCATGAATTCAGCAGGTGATCGCCCCAAGTGGTTGTGCTGAACAGAAGTGAGGAAGGAAACTTACACATATGACTTGCTTGACTTTCCATCTTTTTCACCATTATTATTCTCCCCTTGAAATACTTGCCAGGGTTATTTTTTTTTTTTTACATGTGCCTACTTCACTTTGCTGAACATGGTGATACATGTCTGTTTTCTCTTTCTGCTCCACCTCTGTCAGGACGTACAATTTTTCGCACAAATGTCAAACAAAAAAAGGTTGCATGGGTTGTCCACATTAAGTGAAAGTGTCTCTTCTTTTAATGTGGTCGTCTAGTCAGTAGTCGTAAGACTATTATGTTTTTAATGTCAGACCGTAGTGCAGCTTGGACTGCTGTATCGTTTTCATTACTATTTAAAAGTGTTCGCATATAACTTACCATCCACTGCATTTAGTAATTTTTCATCTGCCTTATTCATATAATAGTCAGTTTTAAATGTCACCCACAATATTGTCTGTGATGGACTGAGCCAACAGTTAGCTATAATATTATATGTGTATAATATACAATATTAGCTCAACTGCACTTTAAAGATGCAATATGTAATACTGACAGCTAGTGTTTAAAATAGTTACTGCATTACAAATTCAAAATACTGGAGAGAGTAGTCTCCCCCACCCCCTCCTCCCCAGGCTCAAAGTTCACGTTGGTTGCCAGGCTAAGACCGCAGCATCCAACAATGTTGCTAGACGCTTGTCTCACGTAGCCAGACATTACTTCACAGCACAGCGGAGTAGCAAACGTTAGATGCTGGCTATACTGACAGTCATAAAAGCATGTGCTCACGCGGAGCTCTGTACCCAACTGACAGACACACTTCCTTGGCTTAGAATTACGGTAGGAACTGCTAAAAATAACACTACCTTGCCGTCCTCTCCACCCGAATGAACACACTTTATTGGCTTAAAATTACAGCAGCAATCGCTAAACACACTGCAAACTCAGTCATATCTTCCCGATTTACAGCCCCCCTCTCTTGGCTTAAAATAACTCACCGTTGTCAGCAACGGCTGCTGAACAGGCTACATGTTGTAAACATCCATGGCCCGCTTGCCTGGTCCTCCGGTAACGTTTGCTAGCATTTAGCAGGGTTAGCATGACGGTGTTAGCCAGGACCAGTCGGGATCACTTTACAGGCTGTGTCTCAATTGTTTTTGCAAGAAACCAACTCGGGTACTCCAAATTAAATTCAATGTGAGTAGACGAATGTTGAAATGACATAACATGCCCGTCCCTTGTAGCTGTGATAAATTAGCCTGAAGCTAATGCTTACCTGTTCAGGAGGAAATTAGTCAACTCGGCATCCTTTTTTTCAAATACATCTCCAATATTTACCCGGGGTTTGTTACGTCTCTGGTCACACAACTGTTAGAAACATGCCGTTGTTTTAAAGTCAGGTAGAATCTCTCTCTGTTGATCCCGTTCGTTTGTTTGCTGCTTTCATGGCTGTACTAACGTTACAGCTGTAGCGGGCTGGGTTTACGTTTGTACAGATATATCTGGCAACCCGGCCTGGCTGTCAAACTGGGTAGTTGATAACATCACACAGGCCAAAACAGAAACAGAAATTCCGCCACAGAACGGAAATTTCAAAAGAAGAAAATACTGGCATTAGCATTGTTGTCAGAAAAGATAGTATTTCAACATAGCATGTTTACTTAATATCTGATGACGCATTGAGGTCATTTTGGGATTTATTACAGTAAATATATTACATATTGGACCTTTAACTTAATTTGAATTGAAGGAATAAAAAGAACCAAATGAATGAACAAAATCACTGTACTAGGTCCACAACCTGATGCTTTTATGCTAGGTGGTCCATTGATGCAAAAGTATTTTGCTTTTGAATTAACTCAAACGTTTTCTTGACATGATAAATTCTCTTTAAGTTTCTGTATTCTGCACAGCGCAAGAAACTTCACCTTGTCTTGGGGAGTAGTTAGTATTGTGTCAAATCCTAACAAAACAATATCAAAAATGCAGTTAGCTATCTCGCTAGAGTAGGTCTCTGGTTAGCCTCACTTTTCAAAGTGCCACTTGACACTCTTTTGGGGGCCTGCAGCTGCTGCTGTTTTTCCAAGCAAAACAGTGTAAGGCCAGCTAAAAAAAGCAACTAAAAGCCCCTGACAAATTAATCTTAAATGGGGACTGAAGGCCAGCAAATGGACTGCTGTAGAGTTTGTGAGATATGTCAGGCTGCCTTTCCTCTATGAATTCAGCTGCCTCCCTTTACTATCCTCTGCACACACTCAACAGATCTACAACGTAATGATTAGGAAATGGTTATTGCAAACAAGTGCCTCATATATTTGGACAGATAGCTACAATTTAAATAAGGACATATTGTTATGTATCTCTTATGTTAACAGAATCTGGTGTTTTGGTTTTTTATCTTTTATTCAAAGCACCTCACAGAATCATTTCTCTTTATGGCTAGGAGGGCCCCACAGGACATCAAAGCCCTAACCTCAGCATTGTCAGTGTTATTTTCTGTATACTGAACTATAGTGCTCCAATGTTTTTTCCTCTGGCTGTGGATCCAGCTTTAGGCTACAAAGCATAGTGCTGTTTGATGCTGTCATGGGTCTGGTCCTCGTTGGTGCTCGCTCGCAGTTTCTTCTCAAAGTTTGTTTCTGTTAGTGTGTGGTTAGTCTTGCTTCCTCCTTGTGTTATTATGATACAGCCATTTAGGCTGACATTTAAAAAAGAAGAAGGAACAATTCACATGTATTGGAAGGTTAATGTGTTACATTGTCAGATAACGTTGCCTGTCATGCAGCTGTGTTCACTGGGGACTTTTTATGAAGGCAATCCAGTGGAGAAATTGTCGATGGTGAACCAGACACTGATGCCTGTGGAGTGATCTAAAGTAAAGAAACAACATAATATAAGACAGGCCACCGCGCTTCGCTAAGTTAGTTGTGTTTTCTCACATTTGCTGAGCCCTGAGTTGTTGAAGACTAATTAATTCAAGAACAAACGTCCCCAAAGGCTGCAATTAATGATAAACTTATTAGACATGATGGTGCCCATGAGGTCCGGATCTCATCGTGGCGTCCACGCTCCTGGTGGTGTTACTTACCCAGCCGTCACTTCAAATAAATTGAGAAAGGGTAGAAAATGTGTGTCTGCGTGTACACATGTATAAGTCTGTTCAAGCTTTATAATTCCATTTTTCAAGGCACAGTCAGCCTTCAAATAACCCTTCAATCTAGTTCTATCGCTTGGCATTTTACAAGGTTCTCTTAAGTTCTTATTGACACCATGGCAAGCACTGAGGTGAAGAGATATAAATGGTAACTTATAGACAAGTGGTGTGTGTGCTGTCTAATGAGTCTGTCAAAACTGAAGTCTCAGGAGAATGGACATCTACCATACTGCCTCACAGAGACTGCCAATACTGAAGAATGAGGGGTGATTCAATGACCTCCTTTCTTGCTAACTCTTTCAGACTAGAACAGCTGCACCCGGGACATTTACAATTTAGTTTAAAATGTCCCCCTGAGCACAGTCACCCTACCTTGCCATACAAAACAGAAGTGCAGTGAGTGTATGTGTGGGTGTACGCGGGTGTGTGTGAGAGAGAGAGAGGGGGGGAGGGAGAGAGAGAGATGGGGGGAGAGAGAGAGAGATGGAGAGCCTGAGAAAAAATAAGATATGAATCTCAATTCAGGCAGACTTCGTTCAGGGTAGCCTCACGCATCACCAGGTTCACTTCAGTTTTACTTCCCCAGGGGTTAATACCTCTCACTGCGCTGGCCTGCTCCACTCTAACGATGCCACGTGACGTCACAGATGTAGAGCCAGTGTCGACAGATGTAAACGCTGTTTGTGTAGTACTTAAGACTGGTGATGATGTGACTTTTGGGTCTCAAAAGTTCCACTTACCATTCTCAAACACGTGCCTCGACTTCTACCCACTGAATTACTTAGAGAACATAAACTTCATTGAATTAATTAAAACTAATGCCTCACAGCTTCACATTGTGGTTTTAACTCATTTTATGTAAGTGTGGAATGCATTACATACATACAGTACACAAAACGTCCACTTTGCTTTTTTAGTGCATGTGCAGTCTGTGCACTTCTGCTGCGTACAGACGATGAAATTTATGTCATGCAGAGCCACGTGGACCGCTCCCTCGAGTGTGACCTTTCTGAATAGGTATACATCTTTGCCAATAGATGTGGTCCTATGACATGGATTTGTTTGCTGACTCTTTACAGACCTTGCCTGTACAACTACAAAATATCTGCTGGCCATCAAGTGCCTGGCTCAAAGGCCATTGCTGGTGATAAAGGAAGGGCAACTGCTTTACACCATTGCTGCTCCGAATTTGATAAACATCAGCCATCTGGCTACATGCATGTTGAAGTCAACTTCTTTCTTCTTCTGACAGTTTCTCTTAATGTTTATAAGCGGTGCAGTGCTATTAAATCTTTTTTTCAATTTTGTAGAGTTGTCAAAATGAAGAAAGGCACCAAACCTGGCTTACATTATGGCAGTTAACAAGGTACAAAAAGCAGATATATGTGCTCTCCACTGCATTGCTTTTACGCCACACTGGCATGCCTATGTGTGTACTGTACGTCTTTGCATGTGACATCCTCCAGCCTCTTTACCAGCCTCTCCCAGTAGTTTCAGGCCAAATGAGCTTTCCAAAAGTGCAAAGAGTTTAATCCAACTTCCAGATCCTCCAACCTACTGTATGACAATCCTCCTTCTCTTCCCAGCTCCTTGCTTCCTGCCTTGGAAATGGAATCTGCATGGGGGGAGTCTATGTCGCACTTTTAAACCCAGCTAAATTAGGAGTTAGACTGGTTGTGGGCGAGGGGGATGTGGTTCTGGTGGGTTGTGCTGCTGCCAAAGGGTGTGTCAGGGCAATTTATTAGCTTGCTATACATGAGTGTGTGTGTGTGTGTGTGTGTGTGTGTGTGTGTGTGTGTGTGTGAGAGTATGTGTTTCCAGCCCTTGGCAGCTTAGCAAACTCAATGGCTGAGGCACAGCTGTACCACTATTCTAATATGGAGTCATTATGGCCATGCATGGTGAGCCTCCAGTTAATTCACAAATTTGACCATAACAGACCAACTTTTTTTTTTTTTTTTTTAAACTTGGATGACTATCTTGTGGTCCATGGTTTTTTAGGTTACATTAACCTGAAGCGATGGCGTAATTTCACTCCTCTGTCTGGTTTGCATGCACCACTCACACTATGCAATACATGCACAGTAGGTAACAGGTGTTCAACATAAAAACATAGATTGGTCCCTGTGGGAGGAGGAGTTTGAGTATATTCGGCAGGGCTGTAGTTTTCTCTGTGTATGTGTGTGTGTGTGTGTATGTGTGTGAATACTTGGTTGTGTGTAATTACATGTTAATGACCCCCCTCTTGTATTCAGCTGTGTTGAGTAGAGTAGCAGCCGTCGGATCGAGGCTCAAACAGTGGAGGAACATAGTGATAAGGTTTACATAGTGCCGGCACCTGCTCCACTCCCAACTCCCTTCAGCTTTCTTCAGAGGCTAAAACAGATGCTAGGGGACACTTAGCCTGCAAAATGCAATCTGCAAGACATGTTCAATGTGTTTTGGGAGGAAACGGAAACAAAAGAAAAAAGGGTACAAATAGCATTACTATCGGTGTCTGTTAGCACCTGCAGGTCTTGCTCACGCTGGAACATTTTAATTGAACAAGCAAAAAAGCTAAGGGGGCAGGGGAGCGCCTGTACGACTATCCCCGCTTCGTCTAAACCATCGGGTGGTTTCAAAGCCCCATCAGCAATCCTTTGCTGTAATGAGGGACTTTTTGGGAAATTGGGATATGGTGTCAGTTTACCGTCTCTGAGCCGTGGGTCCTGCTGTCCAAAATGTGGAATAGCTGGAGAGAGGTGCTGTCAAAACACGATAGGCGCAGACATCAGCACAAAGTTAGAGAGAGGGAGTCCAAGTCACCATGCCTAGACATGCAGTTCTTTTGAGCGCCACACAAATGAAGTCTCCAGACTATTATGAAGCAAAAGAAAACACACACACACACACACACACACACACACACACACACACACACACACACACACACACACACACACACACACACACACACACTTACTTACTGAGTAAGTAACAATAGCAGCACAAGCTATTTTTCTCCAGCTCGTTGATTAAATAAGTTTTACAGCAAAGGACCACACCACCATCGACAAAGGAACCAAAGCCCCTTGTTTGTCATTTATTTTGAAAGTAATCATTGCTCACCCAGGCACAGTGAAGGTAATAAATATTTATACCTCTTTTTGGAAATGTAAGCCATATAAATTTTTACCAACCTTTGCTTTGAGAGCAACTGCCCTTCATGATAACAGTATCATTTAAATGTCTTTTCTCTCCATTTCCCTTGTTTTCTCTCTCTCTCATTATCTCTCCCGTTCACTCCGTTTTCCCCCAACACAATGTTAACAAGCTCCTTTTCTGCCCTATCTGGTGAGGGTGAGACAGCTCCACAAAATGACAAGGTTAGAGGGCGTGTGTGTGTGTGTGTGTGTGTGTGTGTGTGTGTGTGTGTGTTATCTGTCTCTGTGTGTCTGTGCGTGTGTTTATACGAGTGTGTTTGTGTCTGTACTTGGACTGTGCGTCATGTGTGACCGCCAGCCACTGTCAGGGCTCATGTTGCCCCCGACGGTAACAATAATCATGGGATTTGATTGCCAGTTCCCTCAACCTCCATAATTGATGAATCCAATATTTACTCTGTTACCTGTGTGTTGTAAACATTCATTATGGGGTTCCTTCCCAGATAGGTGAGCAGGCGAGGAGAATGGGACAAGTCCAGCCTGCAGGGACCAGCTGTCAGTTTGACTAATGACAGAAATGAACAAAATCTCATAATTACTTTAGAAAAAAGGACAGTCTCCACCTTATCTCGGGCCAATATGCATTTTAAAATTTTTTGGCGGGTTTATTAAATTCCACCCCCATCCCCACCACCACCACCACCACCCAGCCCCCACTATAATACATTACAGACAGAGGCAAGTTCTCAAATTTCAAATTAAATTTTCTACTCGCCATACACACACGGGCTCCGTAATCAGATTGGAACATTATTGTGTTTCTATTGACATTAGCATTGTTATTATTTTGTACTGTGTAAATATCAGTAACCGGAGCACGCCTGGTTGCTTTGCCAGGAAGGGATTATTTTGTGTATTTATTTTGTTCTAATGCTCTCAAAAAATATCCTTTCAAGATGATATCTGATGCATTCCACTGTCGGGAGATGCTGTCTCTGGATGCTATGATGCAGTATTGTTTTAATGTAGAGCTGCACATAACTAAATTAAATTGGCTACCTGGAGTTTTCGTGTCTACTTTATTTTGACACATCAACTACAGGGACCTACTTTATGCTACAGGGTCCCGAAATGTGATATGAATGAAACACATCATATTTGCTGTTAGACAGAAAGCCACCACAGGTCAGTCCATGCTTTTAGAGCTTCTTCTTGTGTATACTGTACGTGTGCATAATATAATTGGATAGATCTCAAATAATGCGTATGTGTTTTTAAATTGGTGCACTGCAAACCACCCTGCACTATGTCTCAGGAACAGCCAGCAGCGTAGTGAAGTGCAAAGCTCTCAGCCAAATCAGGTATTCAAGATAGAGGGATGGAGGGATAGATTAATGGCGGTAGGGATGGAGGGAGAGTAGAGGGGAGGGAGGGACAGATATGGGGAGAGACAGTGCAGTGATATACAGTAGGCTCTACTTAGACAAGTCGACTCCTCCGTGCCATTAGGCCTAACGGGGGGGCAGACTGTGGGAGAGCCAAAGTGTAGAAGTAGAAGAGAGGACTGCTATCAAATAAACAGGAGCATCTGCCTCAGTGTGTGTCCACTGTATGTTTGTGTATGTGTGTCTACACATGGCTCACGTTGATTTCCACCGTCTCTTGTTCTCTATGGCTCTTTCAAACACACATGCAGCTCTAAATATCAGACAAAACTCTTCTCAACTTGATTCCATTTGGGTGGCTACTCTCTAATGTCTTTTTTGCCGAGTGGAATCCCACATAGAAGCGTGTAATAGGGCATATTTGTGTCTTATGGAGGCAGACAGCTGATCGTGTCCATTTGTCATGCTGTCAAGGTAATTACCAGATTGAAAAGGCGAATGAGATTACCCCCTCCCCTTCCAACGGACACTCACACCTCCACACTTGCAACACACACTCACGGAAACCCACACACTTAAGTGTCACAAGTAAATTTTCAACATGAGAAGTTAAAGGAAGAAATTGCTCTAGGTCTGTGTGTGTGTGTGTGTGTGTTTGTGTGTGCGCGTGTGTGTGCACGCGCGCACACACACGCTGCAGTAAATGACGCAGCAGGTTACCTTAACATATTTTACTTCAGTCATGTGGAAAAGAGGAAATCTTTTTTCCTCTCCTCCAGCCCACTAAGAACCTTCAGTAGCTCTTTGACACAAGCTACAACTTATTTTTATGTACTTTAACTGTGTTCTGTGCAAAGAAGTTTGTGTCTGTACTTGTGTAATCAAAGTGGACAGATCATTAGCGCATAATGTGCTGAAGTACTTTGGGCAGTGAGGAGGATTTCCTCAATAAGTGATGGCTTACAGAGATGGATACAAGAGGGTGGAAATCCGATTCTCTCAGCTGCAGACAACCTTTCGTCTCCCTAGGTGAGTCCTCTGTCTTTGTGCATGTTTGAAGTAAAGCACAGCTCAAACAAGCTGGCTAAGAGAATTAATAAAGCCTTTTGGCACCCCGACAGTCATGTCTCCAGGTCTTGATAGTTCTCTTGTGCAGCAGATCGCTCCTATTATGAGGATGCATGCTGAAGATCTGAGTTACATGTTCACCAGACTCCAGACATGTGAGAAAAGCACCTACAAAGAGTCTCAGCCCCGACAATAATTCCAGGATGAAAAACACCCTGGTTTCTTTTTGTCAGCCACTGACAAACCCAAGTATCATAGGGAAGAGAAAGATGCTTTGATTTACCTGTAGCGATACTGAAAGAATTACAGAAAGGACAGAAGCGGGCTTTTTGCAAACTTGGACTACAACCCAAGACCCTTGGGAGCCAAGACAAAGGAGTACAGGGATATCAAACAAGTGATAAAAGGGAGGTGATTCACTCATATGCATGTGTGCATATTCATCAAAACCTTGATTAAACGCCAACTCTCCCTCTTTCCGTCTGATCCTGCCCGCCAGGAGTTTTATCCAGGAGCCCGGAGTAATTTGTTTACCTGTTTCTAATGCTACCATTTTTCATTATCCTTGCTGGATATGCAACTATGCAGCACTATAAATATCTCTCCCCCCGCAGGGTTTTAAAAAGTCATGGACTGCTTAGTTGAGACGTGATGAGGCTCGGTGACGGCACCCAGCTGGCCAAAGTTCTGCCAGGGTGGCCTTGGTGACATCACAGCAAGTGGCGCGTGACAAACCGCCAGCACGCCAGTCGCGACCCACGAAATAATCTCCGACAGACGAGGACAAGGGCCATCTTGGCTCGCACTCACACCCGATGGCCTTTTACCCCATCCTCTGCCAACACGAGAGGCAGGCTGGGCTTTAGGAGAGGTGTCAAATGCACAGCGTGTTTCGCCAAACGGAAAGTTGCTTCCTGTCAGGTGATGACAAGTAAGTGGCATGGGAAGAGAAATTAAACACATCACTCTGATTTTTTTTTTTTTTTTTTTCCATCATTACTTTTTCCTGCTGTCAATTAGTCTCAATCAATCCTGTCGTTAGACAGACTGGAGTTGTTATATCAACTCTAGTCTGTCTTCCCATCCGTCAACGCATAATAAATACACTCTACAATGTATGTTATCTCAACACTTCTGTCAACTTTTGGCAGCAGCGACCCCTCTGTAATTGTCCTGCCTCGCTGGCCGAAAAAAGCGCTGCTTCATTTGATCACAACTGACTGGAATACGAAACAAGTGAACCCTCAGACTTGTTTTGATTTGTCAGGACATGTTCCTCTCTCTAGCCTCTCCAAAACTCAATGATTGTAGATGTGAGACAGAACTGGGGAAAAAGTGGCCGAGAAAGTCATCGCCTCAAATAAGAAGACGTGATTGGCTTCCAACGGCTTTCCTCTTGGCTGTATTTGACTAAAGTGTGGAGGTGAAGCGGTGCTTATCAGTAAAGTAAGTCTGCCGCAATGTATGATTAACAGGTGACGGTGTGCAGGGGTTGCTTAACTAAAAAGGACTTAAGTGATTGGGAGCGACGCTGTCAATCTTAGCCTTCCTCTGAGAGTCAATTAGGTGATAAACAGGACTACATGTATTTGACAGTGGGGAGAAGGCTCATAGGCTGTCCCATAGATGTCCTGGGGCAAGGTAAACTGACAGTACAGCTTTGTCGTCAGGGATGGAGGCAGAGAGAGCAATGTGCGACCGGCCCTGCCACTTGAGAGAGAAGACTACGTGTTTTTGTGTGTGTGCGTGTGTGTGCGCACGCATGCATTATGCACTGGCTATTTTCTGTGTGTGTGTGTGTGTGTGTGTGTGTGTGTGTGTGTGTGTTTTCCTGCTCAGTTGACTGAGCTAAATAAACTGAATGTGGTAATGATGCTTCTCCAAGAAAAAGTAGTGAGGATGGGGACACTGCTGATGGTAAAAATTATGACGATAACTGGGAAGGGGATGGCTGTGAATATTGATTAGTCATTGTTCTATCTAAACACATGTATTTACTGCTTCAAACGTACACGGATGTGTTCAGTATAAATAGTGTTCATGCGCATGTTTATACTGTATGCATGTGTGACTTTCTTATGCATTGTTTTTTTTTGAGTGAGAGAAACATGCGAATGGAGAAGAGGCTTTGCTCACATTACATCCTGTATGCAATTGCATCCTGTATGTAATATTTATTTTCAATATAACATTAAGTGTCTATGTGCACAATACAGTAAACAGCTTTTTTACTAGTTAATGTTTGCTTTGTTGCATTATCAAGTCTGAAAGTAGGTCTGTCAAAAGCATGATTACATGCTCATTAAGGACGTAGATCCTCAGGTCATACGTAGCAGCCCTTTTCATTAGAATACATTAAATATATAGAAGCAGCACACTGAATATTTGTCTGGTACAGTAAACTGTTTTTCACTAAGTATTTTTATCCTGCATGGTAAAGCCACAATGTGGCTCAATTGAGGGAATTATTACATGCTCATTAAGTATATAGATATTCAGGTCGTACAGCAACAGGGTTTTTTTTCATATAATTAAGTGTGTCAATATAATTAGATAATATTCTTATATCTTCTTTCTCCGTGTCCTTTCATTCAAGCTCAATACTAAGCTGAAAAAAAAAACAGGCACAACAGATGAATTTTAATGAGTGGTTAGCCATTATTACTCTCATTATTTTCCAATAAGCAAACTGAACACCACATCAGCACAGAAAGATCAACTACTGTGTCATACCATAAATACATCTCTCAGTTATTTGTAAATAACAACAAACTCAATCCTCGGCACTAAAAGAATCCATAAAGGATAGATCATTGCGAGTGCGCTGCACGTGAAACAATTCCAGTGAGCTGGGAGAAAAATGCATTTTAAAATAGCGCTGTCAAAATAACGAGTTCATTTCGATTAATTAATCTGAGTAAAAATAGCGCGTTAAAAAAAATAACGCAGATTAATCCATTCCATATTAACCTTTCACCCGGAGCCATTCCAGCCACCATTCGACTGTAAAATGAAGGAGGGAGACGAGAGAATGCGTTGCCACAGGCAACAGAAACACGTGACGCTAGTTAACACTACACTCAACAGCAGGTAACGTTAGCCTACCGCTAGCTAGCAGCTGGATTAAACATGGTGTAAACTTTGACTGTATTTCACTCACTGTAGAGGAGACAGTTCGTTCAATGAAACTGGTAACGTGGTGCATTCAAAGTTATTGTAAAATCTGGTGAATGTTTGTCGTTCAATACTAGTTTACTAGTGAAGTAACCCTATTCCTGAAGCACTTTTGAATGTATTTCCTCAGCATATTAGGTCATATTGTTGAGATATATATATATATATATATATATATATATATATATATATATATATATATATATATATATATATATATATATATATATATATATATATATATAGTGAAAATAATAATAAAAAGAGTTTTTTAACTTTAATGTCACTAATGCTGATTATTCATTTGAATTGAAATATTTCAAATACTTTCACAGCAAAAATGATGTATGCGATTAATTTAGATTAATCAAAGTATGTAATTAATTCGATTAGATTTTTTAATCGATTGACAGCTATTGAAGGCTATGGTAGCTCATACCAAGAACCGTCCAAGGCCAAGACTACGAAAAGAAAATGGCAGAATATCTGAAGTAGAAGCATTTATTCTGCAGCATGACTGATAAAACCGTACTGAAATATCAAGAAGAAAGAACATTTTTAAATCTTTATAATGGCAACAGGCTGGTTAGTCTTGTCACAGTGAATTAGCAAAGGAATGTGTTTGTGGTTTTCGCAGAGAGTTCCAAGTTAAAGAACGTTAGTGAACATACTCTCACAAGGCTCAAGTCTGAGGCATAGTCAGATACAAAGTTTGCCACAGAGGCCAAGTAATTGGCTCACCAGAAAAAGACAGAAATAAACCAATACTTAGCTGCAGAGCCTTGCAATGATAGAAAATGGAAGAAATGTTTGATACAATATTTTGGAAATAATTTCCCTTTTTATGTTAAATGTATCTTCACAAGTGTTGTAAAAACTTCAGATCATGGTGTGTGCGCTGAGCATTGCTTTTTAAGAACAAAATTATATTAATAATTTCTGTTAATTCACGAATAAACAAATTGGCACCTAATGTTAGTCTTCCCAAACCAGTAAGAAGCTGTACGTTACTATGTGATGATGGGCTGTATTGTAAGTATAGTAAGAGCGCCACCCGTCTCTGCTCAGTGCTATTGCAGCCCTCCATTCTGATGAACACGCCCTCCGCAGCAGCCATTTTCAGTTGAACCACATCTGCGTGGTGTTTGACCTATTTTTCTGCCATCTTGCCTTTTTAAGTGTAAAAGAAAAAAAAAATACAATCGGTGTCACTGTATTTCAGTCAGCTCGATTATTTGGAGGCAAAAAAGAGCCGTCTCCGGGCGCATATGTAGCGTGAAATGCAAGTGGCGGACGAGTGACACTGTCAGCTCGTTTTCTCTACCTTGTCTGTTTGTCGCAGAGCGTAAGAGCTGGTTGGCTAGACAGGCGGGGGCTATGGGGTCATTGTGTGTGTATGAAGAGATGCGCTGAGTGAATAACCTTCCCCGGTAACAGCTGTCAGATCCACCAGAGCAGAGCAGAGGACAGAAGAGCAGGCCCTGCCAGGCCCAACCCAGACACAAGACTGATAGGGGTGGATGGCCGAGGGGGTGGGTGTGGGCTGGACTGTCTGCCAGTTTCGAATGCTGAGCTCAAGGGTTTTTGATGGGTGGCCACACCGAGCCTCTTGACGGGGGTCTCAGCACCCCGGCAGCTTATTGTTTAACACATTGCTCATCTCTTTCCCCCCCCCCCCCCCCAATGCAGATTCCATGCACAGCGGTGCAGAGCACACAGCCCCAACAGTGGCCCGGGACGCTGCCTTTGTCGAGGTGTCAGTCGCCAACGCAGCGTCTCAGCATGGTTCACCACTGGGCATGACAGGGGATGCAGACCCCATGAAGGGGGATTAGCACCACACCTATTGTCTGAGGGCACAGTGGTGCTGGATTTGGCTGCATGGCTATTCAACGACTGTATTTCTATTCTTTGGCACTCGACAGGGACGCTCAGTGGCCCCTCCCTTGTTCGGCTGCAGTATCAGAATGTGTTCATGTCATGCCCCCAGCCGAGGCCCTTATTATCTCAGTTGACATGACTAGGAAAGGTGCGATGGTAGATTCTGTTATTGCTGTCTGCTGCCTGACCTGCAGGTTAGGGTGTTTTTTAATGGGTTAGGTAGAAGCTTGCTTCTCATGTATAATTTACTGTTGATTCTGTTAACGCTGAAAGGAGAGCATGTTGACCGAGACTTAACCTATGAGGGTTTGGTCAGATTTGATGGTATGAATACAAAATTAAGGGATTTTTGAGGGGGTTGTTGGTTTGTTTTATTTGCACTCTTTTATCATTCAAATCAAGTCTCATCTATTTTCTTTCACATGGAGTGCTCTGAATAAATCACATAAGTTCCAACTGACGGATCTCTTACTTGTTCATTACTGCATAGTCATGTATAGAGTGTATTTTAATAGTCACTGGAAAAATGTTTCCTTATATTCACATGACCAGTAATCAGTTAATTGAGAAAATAATCGTTAGTTGCAGCACTAATTCAATTATGAAAAGATGACTACGTTAAACACAATTCATTTAAAAACACATTTCAGATCAGTCTGAAAAATAAATCCCACATCTTGATACATTTTATAAATAAAAACAATTTCTGCACTTTGCTTCCATTCAGCTGAGAACAGTGCAGTAATGGATGTTTAGTATACCTCATTGTGTACAGTTCTTCAGAGGCCAGAAACCTTTGCCCAGACCCACAGTACTCATTTCTATGTTGGGAGAGCAGTTTGGGCGGTAAAGCACTGAGGAAAATAGGGATGGATGGCTCCTTGGTCTCTCATAGAATAGAGGCAGTGGAAGTTTTTTTTTTCTGTTTTAGATTAAGGCAGCAGCTCAAGGAGATACAGGTTTGCAGTAAATGTATTTTGTCCCTGCTGCGCTGTCTGAAAAAGCCTTTTCAACTTCAGAATTTCTTACATTTTTGGGCATTTGGGGCCACTCTCAAGCAAACTATTACTGCAACATGCTCGCCCCGTTCAACTCAACCGTTGCATCTTAAAAGGATAAAGCATAAATAGGTTGCTTAAAATCTTCTTTAGCTCTTGACTCATTTCAGACAAACAATGAGTCATTTGGAAAGAATTTCCATTCTCAGAAATAGAAAAACACTTTCACATGTGAACAGATTTTGTGATCGTTCTGCAATTGTACAAGCTTTTCTAAAGCATGCTCTAATGTTGATGATACAGTAAACAAAACTCCATTGTGACTTCATCTGGACTTAAAACTGAATTGCAGACATATGCTTCACTGTACACTATCCTGGTCTAAATTCAAGTTTTTTCCCCCTCAACTCTGTTTATCAAAAGATTTTCCACATACCTTTCCAGGAGATGTTGAAATAAAGAGATGAGAAATTCCTGTGAAGCATAGCTCACCGGTGCTTTGCCAAGGAGCAATCCCCAGACAAAAGAAGCCCCGTACCTCAGAAGTACCATAAGTGCTGAAATTGATATTTCTATTACCAGCTATTACAAACATTGTTGCCTTATAACTGCTTCTCATTTATGAGGATTAAGATGAAACACTGGGAGAAGAGTGTGTAGAGAATGCCATCTTTGTTTTTGATTCATCTCTCCTCCTAGCCATGGTGTTGATGTCACTGGAAGGTGAGCAACTGGGTCATGGGTAGCTGAGAGGTTGTGGAGGTTTTACTGGCCTTGATCCCTGTCAGGCAGCCATAATGAGGAGGTTCCGCTCTCCCCATCAGCTGGGAGTAATAGCCGCCATAAAGGCCTTGATTGTAGCTGCTGCAGAACACTCCTCCACATGGCATCGTGACTCTTGAACTCCTTCAATCATCTGTCTGGGTCATATACAACCTGCAATCCCTTCAGACCATTTTGTCAATGTATATCATTTGTAGTCCTGCTACTTCTGCCAAGTTAAACTATAATGTAAATCACTTAAAATGTAAAAAATACAAAGTTCTCCCATGACACAGGGTAATAGTTTTCTGAGCTGTCGCATAAAGTGCTAATGTTGTTTCACCTCCTGGAAATGCACCAACCCTAAGGTTGTGCCTGGATCTGTACAGTCAACCTGCTGATCTCTCTCTATACAGGCTGAAAACCCCCCACTACTGTGCACGTTTACCTGTTAGGCATGTTGTCTTGTTAAAGCCCCAGTCCACGACAGCAGGGTGGCTCCTCCTGTACGATGTCACTCCATCACATGCTTTGCCTATACGGTGATGTACTGGGTTAAAAATATAGATTTTTTTTTCTCTCACATTTGTTATTTATTCGCTGTGCTTTCATACAAATGTCTGTCTGCAAAACATTCATTATACACATTTTTTAGGCTATATAGATGTTTGGAAATGCATAAATCAAAATCAGAATTTAAAAAATCTAAATTATAATCTTTAATTGTATATAATTATACATGAAGTTTAGACAGCACAATACATTCCAGATTGCCTTGTAACTCTAAGAGGATAATGTAAGTGTGGTAAAGGGGGCCAGGCAGGGGAAGATTTCTTCAACGTCATTCGTGCAGCCACAACAGAGTGTGGGCGGTGCCCAGACATGGCAGAAATCTGAAAGAGGTGTTCCACGTTGTGTAGGTCGCTTCCAATTCACTGGATCACCATGTTCATTTACAATCAGCCCCGTAATTAAGGGAAACCAACCCAGAAATTATCAATCAGTTAATTACCGGGATGCTGCAAAACAAATCCAGCTCCTGATTGAAGCCCACTGGCTGCCCTTAGAAGAGGCTGCTGTTATCCAAATGAAACCAGAAAGGACTGAATTGACCAACAAAAAACAATGCCCATTTGTCATTCTGTGTGGCTACTCGGTGTGTGTATAAAGATATTTAAAAAAAAAAAAAGAAAAATCCCTTTTTATATTTTGAACAGAAAAATATAGTGTCCTATTTTTTTAAAGCAGTTCATATTAAGCTTAGATTGCCATTTTTTTTTTAGCCTGTAAAATAATTTTTAGGTTGAGGTGAAATTTTAATTCACCTTTAATTTACAGTTGTGTTGCCCGTGGCTTGGCGACCCTCCAGGTTTAAAGCACTGATGTGCTGAGCAGCCAGTGGCACAATAAATATGTCACGTAACATGTAACAGTAACATGTAACCAGCTATTAACTCCCCAATGACATGGGAATAGAGAAGTAATTCAATTGTGGGATGTAATGTTTAGTGGTTTCCTTGTGCTTGTAAATTGTACAGTAGGAAAATGCTTATGCTGTAAAAAAACGCAAATAATCTTAAAGCTTGGTTGGGAAAACTTGGTATTTATTTCACTTTAGTGGTGAATAGGAAAAAAGGGAATGCCAAAAATATACCACACACACACACACACACACACACACACACACACACACACACACACACACACACACACACACACACACACACACACACACACACACACACACACACACACACACAATTTACTTTTTATTTACTCATTTAATTGCACAAAATTGCATTAAATCCCAAAACAATTATATTGCTGTTTTATCCATTTTTTCATTACATTTAAAGCAGTTAATATATAGTCTACGTTTCCAACACAAGCATTTGTAAACACTCCTCACAGAAGAGGCATGCAGCAGGGCCCCAGCTGGAAACTGCACACCACAGTGCTTATTGAGATTCACTTAACTTTGTTTCCCATATGGGAAAGAGAAGGACCTATAAATTGCTTGACTCAGGACCTCTATTTCCCATCAATACATTTCCTCTGCCCCCTCTAGGCATTGGAGCATCAAAATGCATAACAATCCCCCTGATAGTGTCAGCAGCTTACAGCTCATCTCTAAAGTAAATGCTGGCCAGATAGAATTAAAGGGAAGGTCCTGTTCTTGGAAAAAAAAAAAAAAACATTTTCATGATTTCTCTGTTAGAAAGACGTCATCACAAGAGACAGAAACTAAAAAGGAAATAAATGCAGCCTGGCAGTCCAGCAGATGACAACACATCAGGCACCTACAATATGTGAATACTGGAGTCTCTCAGATAAGGCCCTGTGCAATAATAGATCTTGTATAAGAGCCAGTCCCAAACTATCTGGCCTCCATGTATATTATAACACTGGCCATTACTATTAGAATTATTGAAATATTTCCTCACATTGGCTCTAGATTCAGCATTGCTTTGATTGCTTTTTTATTTTTTACTGCTGTTTCTCTTTCGTCATGTCTCGTAATTGGTTTCCTCACGGCTTCTCTGAGCATGATGCAGATTGCACAGTGCCACAGATCTGAGCTTGTTCCGACTTGTTTGAAGTGACCTTATAGTCGGTGACTTCAAGTTGTTTTGTGGGAGCTGCATCCAAACAGGGACGCAGCAGGAACAGGGTCCTCTGTTGGTGGCAGGCGGGGGGAAGATTGGAATGAGACTCAAGAGGCCAAATCACAGAATCTGGGCCCAGGTTTTTTTGGCAGGCAGCAGAGTGTGAAATTTACAGAATTTCTTATGTTGGTTGTGCAGCTGCCTCTGTGCCGGCACCACGATTTTGTCAGACAGTAACTCTGTGAGAAGACTAGAGGGCTGGGTGGACGGAGTGGAAGAGTTCAGACGTGACGTTTTGCCAGCTTTGGTACAAAATACTACAATGCAGATAAGATGGCAGAATTGGTAGGTGACATTGATTTTTTTTTTTTTTTTTTATATATATATATATATATGATAGGGCTTCAGTGACAATACTGTTAGCTGGTTAAATTATTTTGATTCTTTTTAGTTTTTCAATTACTTAGGCACATTTCTCGGTGTAGCAAATAGTACATTGGCAAACCAGTGATACCTCCAACATTGGGAGTAGCAAGAATCAAAGACAAGCATATAAAAATAATTTAAAAAATAAATAAAAAAAAAAAAACATTGCAGTGCTTAACTTTTTGAAGCTCCTTTTTACCCTGTTTTCCTTTTCTGTCTACTTGTCACAACTCAAAGCCACTTATATTTACATGGCAAAAGAGGTGGAAGTACTGCAGCATGCCTAAATTGCAGCAGGCCCCATGTTTTCCTTACAAACTGCAGTCACATATCATTTAGTTTCCCCGTATTATTGCAAAGAAAAACAATCAGAAAACCTCAAATGGAGGCCACCGTACACTGATCTCATCCCTGGCTCCGGCTTCCCTCCCAGTTCATCTCACTAACTGTCTCTGCCTCTGCCAGGATTCGCTGGAACAGATGCCTTATTTTGACGGCCTGCTGCTTGCCTTAGTTAGTTGGGCAGCAGGTCACAAATGCTCACATACCCACAAGGACATGCACACGCGCACACACACACACACACACACACACACACCTACACCTACACCACAATGGCTGTGAAGCATGTGTGTTTAACTTACTGGTTGTTTAAGTAAGCTGAGAAGAATCCCCTCAGGTGATTAGTTCATTTGCAAGTCCCCGGCTGTGGAGGCTAGTACAGACCTGCTGCCCCACTCGCTGCCTCCCTCTGCTTAGCTCTTACTTCTGTCTAATTCTGTCGCTCCCAGCCTTGCTTGCTCCTTCCCCCCCCCCCCCCCGTCCTGCTGTTTGTTTGTGTTTCTCTGGATTCTAAGGAAGGAGAAGGAGACAGAAAGAAAAAAGGGAGAGAATGTTAAGCCAGCTAGAGTAATATCACAGTCTTTGTCCTGCACTCATTATTTTCGCTTTGATTACAATCTGGATCAGCTCAAGTTACTCTAATTCGGCCGGCTGAGGCTCTGGCTGAAATTGTGCTGTGCTGAGTGATGGTTGACTTGAGGCTGCCGGGGGGGCGAAATAATAATAATAAAGTAAATAGATACATAAAAATGCTAAACAAAGGCAATATCTGTGGTAATAATGTGACAAACATGCAGCATCATAATAAACACACAGTACATTTCGTACTCATCCAGCATGGAGGAGATGTAAAGTGATGAGACCAACCGTGTAATTCCTTGAGGGACACTCATGCCAATGGGACATCTTTTTTTATGCCAGAACGAGAATGTTGAGAAATGGTTTCGGTGTTGCACAGCACTGAGTGGATGGGAGAACAGGCAGGCATGCTGGGATTTTCTGGCTACTGACGGTGGTACCATGGGAGGGGAATGAGTGCTGAGGACTCCGCCTAAGGGCCAACCACCACTAGACACTAAGCACTGCAGAGGCCCAGTCCCCATGTAGCACTAATCATAACCCCCTGCTCTTTCCATCTGTTCTCCATCAGTGGCCTTACAGTACCACTCCACCACTTTACCACTATCCACCGTCCATCCTCTTCCCTTCTGGCTATCGCTCTCACTGTCTCTTGACCTTCTGGACTCTCCCTCTTTTTTGGTTTTTAGATTTTTCCCTGGCTGATATTTCTTTACTTAGTACTTCTAAGGATGCAGGGTTTGTTAGATCTAGCTGGGGCAGAGGCTTTAATCTTTTCCCCCGGAGTATTAGCCTGTGTTTTCAAACTTGTGTTTTCCACTGCAGCTAACCTAAAACACATATATATAGAACACAACATATTGATCTTGAGTACTCCCATGCACTCTGTCACACTTTTTCTACCCTCCCGCACAATGTTTCTCAATTAACGTCCCCTTTTGCCTTCTGGTCACAGCACGTAATCTGGTAGAGATGGCGGGAAGTGTCATCAGACAGATGTGAGTTTTCTAACTACGACGCCGCTGTCACTTCAATTACTAGCCTGGTTCACAGTTGTACTATAGCTATGCAGATTTTTGCTGCCCTTAATGATCAGATTAGAGTTACTAATTAAAAAAAAAAAAAGAAGAAAGGAAAAAAAAAAAACAATATTATGAGCTGCCCTAACGCTTCTCTGGGCGGTTATCAGTGAGGGCAAAGTTATTATTCTTTTGAACTCCTGCGGTGTGGGGGAAAGACGGCAGACATTTAAAGCAGCATGACGTTGGATGTTTGTTATTTCTTTTTTACTTTTTTTAATTCCTGGGCCAGAGATTTATGGCTCGATAAGTGCTTCAAACTTTTCTTTTTTTCAAATGGGGATAATTTAAATACACGTCAAAGGCAGAGAGAGTTTTTCTCTCTTCGTCCTGTTCTTTCTGTTCATCTGTTCACTCTAGTTGTCTAACAGTCTAGCAGTGCTGCTCTGGTCTGCTTTTATTTCATCCAGGGTTTTTCCCTGCTACCGGCACCATAGTGGACGTGATTTATTTTGTTTTTGGGATTAATTGTACCTTTTGCACGTTTTTAATGCAATTCAACCTCCTATTTTTGACAAACAAATATATGACATGACCACGGTGTTTCTTTCTCTAATGCATTTAAGCGTTCATGTTCATGAGCTCATGTGTTCTCAGCCACTCGTGGAAAAAAAGGCTGACACAGCGCTATGTCCAGAGCGCGTACATGTTTTGAGTAGAGAAAACTGTAAATAAAAGATGTTTGAGACCAATAAAATGACCCACATACACAGACATGCTCTCCCGCTGTGGATCTAATCCATTTCACCCACTTACCTCAGATTTGAACAACTCTCTCAGAACTTTTGGCCTTTTCACTTTTTTTCTCCAGAGCAAGTGTGAGAAAAACTTGCACATGGATGTAGGTCAGAATTTTTGGACGGACTATATTTCTCATAGATTTTGGATGCAGAATTGAAGTCCATGTTCTCCACGCTACATTTTCTACACTTTATCGTCTCACCCAGGAGCTTCCTTTGGTGGTGCTCACCAAGCTATCGGTGGATAGTACTTCCTCGTTCAGCCATTACATCATTTGTTTCTATTTCCAGTCAAGTGTGACTGCTCGACAGCCCGTCCGTCTAATTAAAACGACCTTTAAGCAATTTGCTGCTGAGTTTCAAATATTTTTAGCCTGGTCATTATTCCCGATGCACAGATATGGCATGCCAAGGAGGGAATGTTGGCCTGACAGCATCTCACTCCTATTGTTCATTTGGGGAAAAATTTGGGTACAGGTAGTCAGGTTGGTGATGGAGCAATTGCCCAATTTATTCATTCAAGTGTCAGTTATTCAGACAAATATGTGTAGCGGCAATGTGGGTCTGAATTTGTAGAGCTGTTAGCCTGTCAACACAGTGAGAGCACTGCCATTAATCACCATACATTTGATCAGAATGCAGCAAACCTCTACTGTTTCCTGTGATGGAAGGACAATGGAAGGCTGTGTTGGATCTTGTTCCGCTAATTGGGTTAGAGCAGCTAATGGCCATTTAGATGGTGGATAACAGGGAGGCATTTTAGTCCACAAATGTGGTGATGGAAGCAGAAGCTATCGTGTATTTGAATTAAACTCAAGATAAAAAAAAAAAGCTTAACATTTTTTATAATGCTTCCTTCTGACTTCTTAGTGAGTGTACTTTGGTAAATTCTACCGTGCAGTGGTGGCTTGGTTGCCAGGTAATTATTTTTAAAGTGTACTGTACCTCAGCAGAAAAATCCCGCTTTGTAGGCATTTGTTTTATTTCTTTTATTCTCACGGTCCATGTGTGATAAATTTGACAGTTTCATAGAAGGTATGCATGAAAGTGTGTAGAGTGGAAATAAGCATTGCCGTAATTTGAGCCTCACAGTTTCAGCACGCAGAGCATGTTCAAAGAAATGTTACCTCAAACTTGTTTGAGGAGAACAGCCCACTGTACAGGGACATGGGAATTGAGAAGAGAATTAAAATTACCAGACCTGCATGCCCAGATGCCCAACTCAAATTGCTTGGCTGTTACATGCTTCTCAATGCAATATCCTGTCATTGAGCTCTGTGCAAGGCACGCTAATAATGAAGCCGTCTCTGGTGTAAGGATTTCCGTGTACAGTTCATGAAAATTGGAATATAGGAGAGAGGTATGTGACTGTAACGACATGGGCTAAGGGGTTTGCTATTCCCCATCCAAAGTCACTGCTGCTGTTTTGGTGGAGTCCAGTGGAAATGACCGCCTGATTGCCGTGAACACATGGCCAGTTTAAAACTCCTAAGAGCAACTCCAAAAGTGATATAACCCCAGTGATATTGGAGCACATATACACATTACACAGCTCTTTTAGTGTTACTAAATAAAAAAAAAAAGAGAGAAAAAGAATAAAAAAACAAACAAAGACTGACTGGCGTCCTTGGTTAAGTTTAGCTCTGTGCGCACTTTCTGTTTGGCTGCCATTGCCTTTTCTGCCCCCGTTATTTCCTTTCAAATGCGAAAGAAATGTCGTTTGTCCCCACCATGAGCGAGCGGCCGCTGAGATGAGGAATAGGCCCACTGCTTCACACAGACTAACGTGACAGGCTGCATGACATCACTTAGCCAAAATGGATTGCCGCTTCAAAATGGGACTGTTCTGCTCAGTGTTAGCAAGGCTCTCACTGGAAGAAATTAATTGACTCTGAAACATATTCAATGCATTTTCATTTTGTTTTAGTTCTGGCAGCGGTGTTGTTTTTCTGTGGGTGGCGAAGATTAGTTGGCAGCATTTTGTATCTTCAGTCTTGGATTTGTGTGGGTAAAGTGAATTAAAGACAAGAATTAAAACTCCCTAATTAGAGCTGGTGATAGTATTTCAAGACGTCCTATGGTGTGTTTAATAACTTATGTTCAGCTGTATTTCCCAGGTATGATATTTAGCAAGTGAATATGACTTTGTTGAATCCCACAGACTAAATTTAGGGAAATCATATTTGTTGAAAATGCTAAATATTACACACCCTGGAGAGCCCAATAGAAAAAGTCTGATGGGTAGACCAAAGACTGCCAGTCAGCATATAGGCATGGGTGTTTGCTTATTTGTAAGTTAAAAAGGGTTAGTTAACCAAAATCACAAGAAAGATATTTGCCACTACCAAGCCATGCAGACGGTGTTGGTTTTATTTGATCAGGTTTTGAGCTCTTTGCTGTGGCAACCTTATTGAAATATTATATTGGAAAATGTCGTCAACAATATGTCTTTTCAGAAACAGTGTCCTCGTTGCTTCAATATAATCAGTGTAATTAATCACAGACCCGGCTGTCAACAGTTTTCATTAGAAACAATTTTCTAGTGGGTTTCTCAGAGGGTGACATCTCAAAACTTTGGCTAATGCAACCGAAAATAACTGCAAGTCTAGATACCTCTTGGGAAAGTGGGGAAATATGCTTTTTTCTAATTTGTTTATTTAATTTGTAATTTTTTTTGTAATATGTAATTGAAAAATTAAAGCAAATTATAGAAACAAATAAAACAAGGTCATCCCTTTTTTGGGGAGGTTCATATTAGTTGGATGAAATGTTAAATGCACAAAGCGTGTGTGTGTGTGTGTGTGTGTGTGTGTGTGTGTGTGTGTGTGTGTGTGTTCCTCCCACCCTACCTCCACTTTGTCTGCGGTGACCTGTGCACCACTCTGGCCCTGGGGGCTCAGGCACACACATGGCCTGATCTGCTGCTCCTAAACACTTGGAATCACACACCAGCCACGGCATATACACATGCACACACATACACACACATTCTCACAGCACAAGCACATCTGGTTTCCAGGATGGCTCTCATGAATGCAGACCTTTTAGCTGCCGGTACAGGCAGGCTGCTGGTGTTAATGACTGGGGCATTCCTCGGCTCCCAGGATGAAAATGGGGAGAGGGTGCAAAACAGAGGCCGCCATCACTTCTAAGGGGTAACCCAATCCATCTAGCAGGAGGGGTGTGTGTGTGTGTGTGTGTGTGTGTGTGTGTGTGTGTGTGTGTGTGTGTGTGTGTGTGTGAGAGAGAGAGAGTGAATGAATGGCCGGAGGGGTTAGGCCAGCTAAAGGTCCTTGGGGTCAGAAGAGGCTGCCACAACACACCAGTGCCTATGTGCCAGGTCTAGCTTCCTCCCAAAAGTGCAGAGGGGTCACAGCAATTTCCCTAAGTCAGGAGTGGGTCAGGGTCCCACTTCCCTTATGTATCAGTCACTGAAGGACGAGGAGGAAAGCGCAAGGCATGGTCTTTGTAGAATTACCTCCCTTAATCCCCCCGAGTGTTAGGACTGGGAGGAAAGTACGCAGTTGTTTGGCAGGGCATGAGGTTATGTGAGGGGAAATGTGAAAGCTACAGAGACTGTATTTTTCAGCCTGAAACTTCAAAGGTAATTATTCTATTCGTAATCGGTGACAAATTTGTCATTATCTTTCTGGTTATTGGCACAGTCCCATGATCTTTTCTGTTAAGTTGTTCTCTAAAGTCGGCACGTCACGTCACCTCACCTCACTTGGCAGCAGTACGTGAACAGGGATGCTTTGCTCAGGAACTGAAAGTGAATGCGTTAAGGGTGGAAGTAAAACGTTGCCCCGAAAAGAGCTCAATAATGATTTAAGTAGCTTGCGGTAGAAGGGATTACTTTACAGTTTTTTTTGCTTCTTTTTTTCTTTCAGAAAGGTTTTTCCTTGACCCAAATACCAGGCTTCTCTATGTCTCTTCTCTGCTCACTTCCTCTTTCTGGTTCGCTTTTGAATCCCCAAAAGACAGGTAGCAGTTCAAACATACACCATATTCGTAGCAGTGTGGTCATTTAACGGGTTGCTTTGAATTATAAAAAAAAAGAAAAAAGAAATCTCTCCTGTGTGAAGTTAATGGGCTAGTGCCACTCACCCAAACCAGCAATAGGCGCGTCGAGGGACTTAATCCAACAGACTCAGGCCTAATACCGTCAATACATTCAGCAGCTTGATCCCTGAGTTCCTCTCAGGTCTCCTTAACATTTCAAATCGTATTTGCGGTAGAAGAGCTTCCTGCTTGGCACACATTCACACAGATCACCACGATGATTAACCGTCATAATAATCTTAATCCCTTTGTCTCTTGGTAAATATGACTCTGACTGTCATTCCACAGCACCAAAAGGTTTGCTTCAGGGCATGGGAAGACAGCCATTGTTGGCTCATCAAAACGGACAAGTAAATGGTGGAAAAACCTATTGGTGCATATTTTTATGTAGGTTTTTAATGCAACTCCATTTTAGCATTCACATATATCTATACTTCTGGCCCCCGACAGCTCAATCAACATTTGGGAGCGTGAACCACTCTCAAGCTTTAGGGGATAGTAGTGAATGCTCATTTTTATGCAAGAAAAGTTATCTAAGGGCAGAAGAAAAACATCTGAGTCCTGAAGTCTCCCTCGATATGCCTTGATATTTGTTTTTGTTTATTTCTAAATTTGCTACAGAGCGTTTCATGTTCTGGCAGCAACCTTAAGGTTTTACCATGCACACACCCAGCTCGTGTCATTAAGAATTAAGGGGTATTTATTGGCACATAAGAAAAAATGATAAACATGTGTCCAGGGATAGTTACGTGGTCCGCTGCCTCGGGAGCCTGCCTCCCTGCTAAGATCGAAACCCATCAGAGCTCTGTCCTTTCCAGCTGCCAGAATAAATCTTAATGAGCGCACAGCACTGCTGAATCTTTCAAAAAATGTAATGCCCAAAGAAGAGAGTAAAATAAATGAAATAAGAGGACAAATATTGTTGGTGAAAATTCTCATATCAAAATGAACAATGAAATGGTAAAAATAAATAATTTAAGTGCTTCCCTCTTCCTCCCATCATCCGTGTTGCAATAACACATTTCAATGGATGCATGATTAACTTCACATCTGAAAACACGACCCGGCCACCCGGACGCTACAACAAACAGACAGCCTCCGTGGCACTCGAGCTGTTGATAACAAAAGCCATCACCTTGTGCACCGCTAAGCAGTTACCACATGATTTTATGAGAGCCATGCTCATTTATGAGTGCAATCAGATGCAACCCAATGCCCCATAGGATGTCAGTGTTAGCGCCCCTCTTTGTCCTATGATGATGGACTGTCTGTTCAATGGCGTTATTGTAGCTCTAGTGGCCATCCAGGGAGTAATACATTGATAACAATATCAGCTCATGCAGATAGGCTGTTGGAGAAAAGGTCACTCCTGTTCTTGCCTGTACAGTATCTCCCTCTTTCTCCCCTCCCTCCGCCTCATGATTCCTCCCCGGATTCTCTCTCTCTCTCTCTCTCTCTCTCTCTCTCTCTCTCTCTCTCTCTCTCTCTCTCTCTCTCTGTCTCTCTCTGTCTGTCTGTCTCTCTCTCTCTCTCTCTCTCTCTCTCTCTGTCTGTGTCTCTATCTTGCTCGCTCGGGGTGATGACGGCTGCCCCTCGGTGTGTAAGGAAGCTGGAATGTCATGTTTTAACTGGAGTTAGAGGTATGCTGACAGGCCAGACAGAAGGAACAGATGGCAGCGTGACATGCCCATGGTCATCTGGCATGCCACTGTCGGGAGCGCTGGATTTGAAATCCAACCCTTTTTTGCCGGTTTCCTTTTTTCTTTCTTTTGGATTTCTTCTCTCCCCCTCCCTCCTTCCATCTTCCATTCTTTCTTTCACCTCCGTCTCTCACTACTTTATCACTTACTCCTTTCTCTGTTTTTCATTCCCTTTTCAACCCTTCCCCTGTCTGTTACTCCTTTTCTCTGTTTATCACCCCATCCTTCTTCAATGTAGGTCACAAAGCCTCCTGTATAGGCTGCTGCCTATCTCTGCCTAAACACACTGCCCCCTAAACTCTCCTGACTACTCTATTCACACACACACAAACGCAAACACACACACACACACACACACACACACACACACACACACACACACACACACACACACACACACACACACACACACACACACACACACACACACACACACACACCTCATTGAACATCCTTATTCTTTTGTACTTTCTCTCTTACATCGGCCCCGTACCCCCATAAAAACGTGTCAAGCTACATTTGTCTCCTAAAGTCTCGCCCCAAACAGCCCCGTTAGCAGAGATGTAGAAATGATCCAAAGAGTTTTAATTACCTGTGCAGCAATGCCTGGAAGGTTGTGCACCGGAAATCCCAACCTCACCGGTACAGTAAGCATGCCATGTCGCAACACATGGCGTCTTTGTCTTCCAGCTAATTTCCAACAGAAGCCTCATGTTTTCAGTGGGAAAAGAAGGGAGTGAGAGAGAGGATGCAAAGGGAGAAAACCGCTGTTTCTGCTTGCTGCTCACCATCTTCGCTAAATGTTTTTGAAGGCTTGTATCAAAATTCCAAACAGAGCAGGGCAGAGCACAGTGTCCTCACTTTACCCAAAATCTTGTCAGAAGTGTTCGTTTCAGCTCAGCAGGCTGAGCCGTTTGTCCCAAAACAACATTGGCTTTTTCTGTGATAAAGAAAACATTGCAATGGTGATGCAAAAAGCAGGTTGGGAGGGTAAAGAGCCAGGAAGAGCGAACATGTTCATTCATGTAATTAACATGTTGGGAATAGCTAGCTGAATGTGGTACAGTATGGGTGAGATTTACTTTAATTTTTATCGAGCATGTCAGGCAGCGCATGTCCATCCTGCCTAGAACTGGTAACCTCTCGTTATATTTATAATGTTCCCCGGTGAGACTCCTACGGGTGCTGTAGCTCCATCTGCAGCTTTCTCAAGCTGCTCTCAGCAACACAAAGAGTGGCCCGGACCAATCCTAACAGCAGCCGCCCAAAGTTACATTTCCTTGACATGAGGAGCTCCAACAAATAAATACACAAATTTGATTTTAGAGACCTGCAGAGAGTTTTTATAGGTCTGCCTTTCCCCCTCCCCAGATCACCGACTCAAAACCGTCTGTGCTGTGTTTATTAGTATGTGTTTACAGCTGGTATTTGTAGTCATTGGGGCTGTGTTTGTTGTTGCTGTTGCTCAGGCCCTGTTTATGCCTTTTTTTTGGCAGAGGGTTGTCTGAATATTAACAACATAACAGTGCTAGGGCTGATTAGTCTTGAACGCAGCATAGACGGCAGATCTCTATCTGGGGTGATACAGCAGTAAAACCATGCAGGGAGGGAGGGAGGGGGAGAGGGAGAGGGAGAGAGAGAGAGAGAGGAAGCACAGAAAAAGGGAGAAGGAGGGAAAAACTGTTTCAAATCTTCTCATCTACAAAGGTTATTTTCTGAATAATAAGTCTCAGCATAAAACCGCATGTTTTTCCTTGAACAGAAATATGCGTAGCCACAAACAGAAAGCATATGGATGTATTTATGGCAGGGCTTTGTTCTTGCAGTGTTCAATGTGTAATGTTGAGACTCTTTTCATCTCTTGGTTTTTTTTTCCTACTTTCCCCCGCGTTTTTTTTCAAAAAGGCATTTTACTCTGCGAGAATGGAATTACAAGGTATATTACAAGTAAACGCGAGTATAATTTGTCGCAATTACACCTTATAAACCAAGTCGTTGCTTGATAGTGCTCCGGCACTTTTGCAGATTTCCTGCGGTTGTGGGAATGCGGAACATTTGCTGTTTGAAAAGAAAAGAAGAAAAAAAAAAAGGAATGAGACTCAACTTCTAAATGTGCTCACTGCAGACAACAAAACTCTGTGGCAGTCAAAGTTGGTCCGTATTGACGTCTCGGTGAGAAATTTGATTTTGTGAACAACTCCAAAGTTGTTTCTTCGCCCATTAATCACACGTCCCTTGAGAGGGGAACTCAGTGGAGCACAGGGCCCTCTCTGTGCTGCCACGACAGACTGAAAGCCAAACCCAGCGTTCTTGAACAATAGATGCCCCAACGTGACACCATTTTGTTACAGTGTGAGTGTTTGTGTGAGGGGGGCAGGACGGATTCTTGAAAGTACAGTGACACCTAAAGGCCTAATCCTATAGTCTCTCTCTCTCTCTCTCTCTCTCTCTCTCTCTCTCTCTCTCTCTCTCTCTCTCTCTCTCTCTCTCTCTCTCTCTCTCTCTCTCTCTCTCTCTCTCTCTCTCTCTCTCTCTCTCTCTCTCTCTCTCTCTCAGAGAGTCAAGGACATGGTGAGATTTGGAGAAAAACTGATGAGTTTTCACTTTTACTGCACTTGATAGTTCCAAGCGCTTGTACAGGGCATCAAATTCCTCTCCTAATGACATGCCTGGGGCTGCCTGCAGGAAAAGTGGCATTTTCATCTTCCAACCTGAGCAGCTGATTGGACATTGGGTGGGAGAGCCCAAAAAATGGATGCTAGGCTTTTTTTTTTTTTAAATGTTAGTGCAGTTGCAATGTGCTGTGTGGGTCCTGTTTTTGTGGCCTCGAACCACTCATTTGTTTTTTTCTTTTCTTGTTTTGTTTTATTTAGTTTCTTTGTGTTTTTCTAACGTCTGGGCAATGTGAAGGTCAGGTCCCAAGTGCTTCTTGTGAGTATTTGGACACAGTTTTTGTACAATATGCACAGGGAATGTACCGGAATAAATAAGTCTACCTCTAACATGTAATTTATTATCAAAATATAGTTTACCTACCAATTTAACGTGACACAAATTCACAGTTGAACAGCAGAAAAGTATTACTAAAGAATGTAAAGAGCCTGAAGATCATGACAATTAGGATCTTTTCTAGGGTTTTTTATTTATATTCGTAATTTTAAATATTTGTATATTCTTGGTTGTGATGTCTTAATATGACCAACTGAAGGCCATATTTTATTTCCATATTTATTTCCAGCTACATTACTGCTTACAGTGTTATTTTGTTTCCAACTGAGTCTATATTACAGTACAGATCCCCTCAGCGCACACACACAAACACACATTCCCCAGATGAACAGTACCACTGTAGTGGTGAGATCCTCACCGGGCAGCCCTTTGATCTCGCCTCGTCTCTTGTGTCTGCTTTCACGGCCAGCTCTGCATGCAGAGCCAGTTTTTAATATGGCAGCGCACCCTGGGTCCCAGAGTAACAATAAACTTTACCTTCAACTGTCAGCAGGTCTTAATCACTGGGATTACTGCAGCACTAAATGTTGGATTCCTGTTAATATTCCTGCCGGTGAAAAGGGTAAACAGACCCAAAGAGATAAATATCGCCCACCCCTCAACAGAAATATCCTTTGGAGTTCACAATCTCATTTTCATCACTTGCAAATATGGCGCTGAAGTCAAGAAGGGGAAAGAAAAAGCCCCAGTTTCAATGAATGTGAACAATGGAATTCTTTTTCGGCGGTGGGCTTTTTTCCCACAAATGTACAATCGGTCATTCTCAAAGAGCCTTCAGCAGAGCTGTTATTTGCAGTCCCGTGAGGTACTATAGCTGGAGCTCACCAAGCCCACTAATGCAGCTTCAGAGGCCTGCAAATGGCAGGCAGCGAGCACACAGCAGCCTCTGTGGGCAAAATAGGTTTAGCTATCCATTTAGTTTAGTTTCCCTGCTGAATGAAGAGAAAACAAGCAAGATATTACAGAAACAAAACGTATTGTTATTATTATTATTTATTATTATTATTAGTATTATTATTATTATTATGGTGTTCTCACAGGCTACACCATTTTAAAATAGTAAAGCAAGAGTAGTCAAACAATATTTAAAAAATACATTACTGTATATAATAGTACATGACCACCATGATTACAGGCCATCTGTTTTTTTATTATACTGTATGTAGTTTTTTTTAAAAGTACAGTATCATTCATTTGCGGCAATGTTTTAATTAAATATATTTTTATTTAAAACAAACCTGGATATCTTGTACTTTCAATGTCAAAATGGCATCTCTTGTAGATTTTACTTATATTCTCCCTAACAGGCAAACTATTTGAAATGAGCACAAATCCAATTTGACAAAAGTCAGTGTCATCCATATATTCACGCACCCTAAAAATGGCGCCTATTGGAGTGGAGCGTGCTATTTCAGAAGCTAAATCTGTGCTCTGCTGGGTCCAAATATTTTACCATAGCTTAGCTGCTCCACTAAAATCTGCACTTGTGTGCACTCCATTGCCCCTTCATCTTTCTTTGAAAACACCACTGGATTAGAGAACGTTGTCTCAGGACTCAGGGAACACGGGTCTCATGTCTGTGTCATGGGTTGTGTTGTAGAGAGAGAGATTTAAACAATTGAAGAGTACAGTCTCTTCAGGGAAGAGCCACTGCAGGCTCTGAAAGGTTGGGCCTGTACAAGTGTTCATGCATTTTCAACAGTGATATCAGTCACAAAGAATGCAATTCAGGTTGGTTTGAAAGAATACATTATGTAACAAGGGGCAGCCATTTATTTAGTTTGTGCTGTATAGTCAATGTTTAGGTTGTGCATGGCTGCACTCTGGCTACACGAGCAAAATGGCTTTGTGTGCATTTGAATTTTTTTTCTTTCTTTTTTTTCACTTTTTCATCTTCATTCATCCAATTTATATTCTATGGAAGTGACCCTACCTCATTTTGTTCTAGCACTCTAAAACAGATTTGAATGTATGAATAAACCCATGCAACCACATGCCTGTGAGATACCTAAAACTAGAACCACCTGCATATTTTCATAGATAACTCGTGTTTAGCTTGAGAAAGAGGGTTTTCTCACACATTTGTCTTTGTTGTATTGACTCAATGCTTGGTGAATGAAGCAAATATTATCAGGCGGAGACATTTTCATCCCCGTGTCCCTTTTAGGTAATTAAATTGCTATGAATCCTGCTATTGCAGTGTTAGCTCCACGGTTCTATATGATGGCAGTCTTTATTGAAATGATTTCCGTGGGTGTTTGTCTCACTCCTGTACTCTGTGTCAGGCTTTTAAGAAGAGAGTCAGAGGGATAGAGGCGGGGATAGACGGGGGAGGGTGGGGGGTGGGGATATGAAATTGATTAGTTAGCTGGGATGGAAAATAAAGACTTCATCAGGATCACTTTGTGCAGTCCCCACAATCAGCTGTGAAACAATACAGCCTTCCTAATGAGGACAGAGAGGCAGGGACTGTGCGTGCATCTGTGTGCCTGCATGTGTCTGCTTGTGTTGTGCCACTGAAATGAAAGTGGAAGGGATCAGAAAGAGAGCGTACGTATTGAGAGGGTATGTGTCACATTCACTCAGTTCCTCCACACGAGTTTTCCTGAATCAAAAAGTCTGCATCACCATTTCTCCGTCCTTCAGGCAAGATCCAAATGAATCTCCTTTTAAATTCTCACTTGAGTGCTGTTTATTAATACAAAACTGAAGTTTATTCAGTGTGAACATTTATGGGGAAAGACAGTAGAAGTGGTGACCGATTTATTTTAACAGAGAAAACGCAACCGTTTGGATCGTAACAAACACCATTCATGATTGCTGTTTAAAAGAAAAAAACTAATTAGACCAACCACACACATTAGCATTGTATAGATTTAGACAGTGTGGTTTCAAGCAGTTTTATATTTTATAAAAAAACTGAATTATTTAATCATATTTACAATTAATAATACATTTCCAATCAACCGTACCTAATACATATTCTCTACACACAGGAAATCGAAGAAATTATATTCTATTTTAGTCCTGATTCGTGATGAGCAGTATTCAGAAAAAAGATTTTCTAAATAAAAAAAAGATGGCGACAATAATTGAAGTTTCTAAAAAAAAGAAACGCCTGATATTTTTTCCTTTTATTAAATTAACTTGGTTTCCGATCTAGATCTCTGTACTCTGTACTGTCAGCTTTTGTAGCAATTGATTTGATCTGTGTCACTGAATACGGCAATAATGTGCCAAACATTCTTAACCATTGCAATGTTTATAATACTATTAAAATCTGTATAAAATGAGGTTCTCACTTTAAATGTTCTTCTTTAAGATCAATAGACAATCAATCAGACAAAACAAACCATCTGTATTTCTGTCATGGCACAGTAAGGCAGTTACTGTTAGTGGTGCACGTTCTCCCTCCGAATCATGACAGGTTGACATTATGTATTCAGCCATGTAGTCGCTGCCACGGCAACATTAACGGCAGACCTGCTCCGAATATATCTGAAAACCCACTGAAATACATGTTGAACACTGAAGCAATAATAGACACATTTTCAGCGTAAAAAAAATAATGTTCTCGCTGTGCAAATAATAAAATAAACTTACAGAGCAGTCACAACTGAAACATATACAATATTCTCAATTTTCTAAAGTTGCCTCTCTTTAGCTCATCATCAGGGTGCCAGTAATGCTGCGAGGCACTGTATTTATAACTCTTCAATTCACAAGACCATCATTTAAAGGCTAATTGTGAAGTTCTTATTACCAACACCATGGACGGTTGTGAGATTCATTAAACTCAAGTCTCCAACCGTGAGGGGAAGATACGCACCAAACTGGGGCACGTTGCAACAGCCAATCAAGACAGTGCACCGATAGGCAGGCGGCCTATCAGGAACCTGCTCCAGGCCATGCTGACGAATCACTCAAAACTTTTTTCTCTCTCTTCATTCTCCCCTCCTTACTTATCTCCATGCTGATGTTCTGTATTCTGACTGAATGTGAGAATGGCTGTATTGCCACAGTGTTGCTGTAACACTCCCCTCCCCTGGTTATATTAGTACGGTGGAGAAACTGTGGCTGACTCCTGGAAGAAACCCTCTGGCGGCTGCTATTTATAGGGACGGGACACAGTAACATTTGCATCTGGAGCTTATAAGAGACTGAGAGAAGCATGAAGGATACAGTCAATTTTTGAAATAAATAATTTATCCTGTAACCCAAGTAATTTATTTCCAGGACAAATACAGGAAGAAAGGGAAGAAAAAAGGGGGAAGCAGGCAGCAGTGTAAGAGAGACTTTGTCCAAATTCTCTTTTTCTTGCCCATGAGTGAAAAAACCCATCTTGAAATAAGACGGGCTGCCCAAATTGAATTAAATCGATTTGGATTCTCCTGAGCCTGCTTTTTCCACAGTGTATACAGTATTTTGCTCCATTTCCTGTGACAGTGTCATGAGTAGTATGCATTACTCAGCTCCTTATAAAAATACTCCGGAGCTCCGCTATCGATTCTTGCGCTTCAATAATTGAGCCGCCAATGCAGAACGATGACGTCCTCATTGTTCCCATTTGTGCCGTTGAAAGTGTGTACGGCCTGCTCATTGGGAAAGAGCAGCAACCTGTAGGTACTGTACAGAGTGAATGAGTGACGTTCACCATGACATCAGCACCATGTGTACGGTTTCTTACTCCAGCCGACAAGACGTGATTGACTATTCTAAGTACCAATACATATTCAAATTGTACGTAAAGCACTACTGCGGCTGTCTGCCCCACGTGTCCTGGCGTGGGCCTGGGCCGCTGCTCCCTAAACGATGTTCAGCTCCCTACAAAGTCTGTGTTACGTCCAATTGAGAGCCCTGCTGGAGAATGCTCAGAGAGCGAGTGGGCGTGTTGATAAAGTTTCTATCATGTGGCTGGCGCGAAACCGTAAGAAAACAAACGAAGAAGGGTCATTTACACAAAGATGCCAACTAAACTGTATAACTGGAGAGACGACGAGATTTGGGAACTTCTGTCGACGCCGAAATCGTCAGACAAATTCAAGGAAATGTAAGAGACTCGGTTGTTTATGACCAAATTACATTACTGGCGTGTAATCTGCATCATGTCCTGTCTCCTGCACGCTATAGAGAGAAAGGGAGAGAGGTCTACGTTGTTTAAATTAAGTTTACGATATAGGATATTATTTTGTTTATTTTGTAATGTGTGTGTGTGTGTGTGTATATATATATATATATATATATATATATATATATATATATATATATATATATATATATATATATATATATATATATATATATATATATATATAGTGCTAAGCATAAGTGAATACACCCATGCTCATCTTTTGGAAATTGATCTTAATGCCTGAATTAAAAAAAAAAAAGAGGAAAAATCCAACCTTTAAGGACACCAATTTTCTTTCTTTCTTTCGTGAATAAATAATGTATTGTAAATAAATGTTCTTCCTTAAAATACAGGGTGCATAAGTAAGTACACCCCTATGGTAAATTCCTGGAGGCACGCAGATTTTTATTTGTAAAGACCAGTTATTTCATGGATCCAGGATACTATGCATCCTGATAAAGTTCCCTTGGCCTTGGAATTAAAATAGCCCCACATCATCACATACCCTTCACCATACCTAGAGGTTGGCATGGTTTTATTTCAGTTAGCCAAATAGCTGGTTTGATTTGCATTGAGAGATGATCTTATGTAAAGTACCCCATGTCAGTCTCTCGGTATGGTGAAGGGTATGTGATGATGTGGCAGCCCTAGTCTGCCCCTACAAACCACAGGGCCCGAATGCTGAATAAAACCTGAATATTTTTAGGATTCAGGTTCGATTTCTGTCAGAGAAATTGTAAATAAATAAAGCTGCATTGATGCTTTAAACACATTTTCCGCCCGTGTTTGTTTGCTCTGTTTGAAGTTGCATGGGATGTGATCTGCATGAGGCTCAAAGTGTGCAACGGTCAACATGAGGTGGAGTGCACCGCTCGCTACATCACTGGGAGCATCATAGAGAAGCGCAGCAGGACCTCAGACAGATCACAGCACCTAAATCTCTCTCTACAGACACATAAACACCAGGAGAGACTGAGCAAGAGAGAGTGTGTGCACGCTAATTTTCAGTGTGTGTAGGACCTCTCTATATGACACCCACAACAGCCAAAGCATCAAAGTGACCATTTCTGGGGCAGACTTTGGCACATTATGGTTTACAGACACATTTAGACAGCATAATTAAAGACCGGCGTTGTAGTGTGAAAGGAGTTGTGTTCTCAAGGCTTTCAAATGAGCCCATTCACATCGCCGTTGTTGTCACAATTTTTTTTTTGGAATGGGGGGCTTAAGATATAAATATGTTAATTTGTGTTTACTCCCATTCACCGCAAGGGCATGGGCGCATTGAGTGTGGTGGAGCACGCAGTTGTGTTGGAAGGGGGCTGAATGGGGAGAGAGTTGAGTCAGAGGGAGAAGTGGGGATAAAAAGATGGGGTGGGGGTGGGGGGGGGTGTGGCGTATACATTATTAACTACGACTTCATCACATGTTCCCAGTTTCTTGGGGACTTATTATTCCGAGGCGCTTTAATGAATAACAAGAAGAGAGGGCAGAGGGAGAGAAAGCGAAAGGGAGTGATTGATGAAGCAAGTGCAGACACCGCCACCAACTGGCTTGCTCCAGTACTGCTCCACAAACATAAATACCAGGGAGATGTACTGTTTGTAAAAAAAATAGCCACAGAGGGCAACAACCTCTAAAGTGTCCCTGGCATTAGCATTTGACAAGGTCTCTGCCTGCCACGCTGCATATAGATTGGGATTTGCTTTGTCAAGGATACCTGTCAAGCGGACGCATGACAGCCAGATTTCATGAGCTCTGCGCAACAGCGAGGTTGGACATCAAGACAGGCACTCTGTAAAGCCTCCCAGCGGGTGTGAGTATGCATTTGTGTGTGTCTGTTTGTTTGTGTGTGCAGAAGAGGGAAAGAAAGTGGTTACACTTCACAATAAGGTACACAAAAAAATGGGTAGTTAATGATTAGGTACTGTTTTTTGAAAGGGTAGTTACCCTTTTTCAGAACGGTAACGAATGATTAGTTACCCTTTTTCAGAAATAGGTAGTTAATGATTAGGTACTGTTTTTGAAAGGGTAGCTACCCTTTTTCAAAAAGGGTAACTAATCATTAGTTACCATTTTTCAAAAGGGTAGCTACCCTTTTTCAAAAGGGTAGTTACCCTTTTTCAAAAGTTACCCTTTTTCAGAAAGGTAAACTAATCATTGGTTACCCTTTTTGAAAAGGGTAGTTACCCTTTTTCAGAAGGGTAACGAATGATTAGTTACCCCTTTTCAAAAGGGTAGTTACCCTTTTTCAGAAGGGTAACTACCCTTTTCAAAAAGGGTAACTAATGATTAGTTACCCTTCTGAAAAAGGGTAACTACCCTTTCAAAAAAAAGTACCTAGTCATTAACTACCTATTTTTTGTGTACCTTATTGTAAAGTGTTACCAAGAAAGTATATTTGAGTTGAGGCAAGTCTTTGTGCTCGAGTGTGTTTGTGTTTGCAGGTGTGTGTGCCTGTGTCTGTACGTGTTTGTGTGATTGCTAAAGAAAATTGGAGGGTAAGATTCGCTGCATCCAAGGTGACCGCTGTTTTGTTTTTTCTGAGAGTAGGTGGGGGCATTTCTGATCACCAGCATCCTACTTTCTAAAAGTTTATCCTCACACAAGAGAAATGGACATTTCTTTGTAATTCCCTGCCATATTACTCACTGTCCGCTGGTCATTACATATGGAGAAAGGGAGATAGAAAGAAAATGAGGAGATGAAGTTAGAAAAAAGAGCAGGGTTTCTTGTTCAACAACCTTCGGCCATTATAAATAACTTACTCTTATAACTTGTCTTTTAGTGTCTGTAATGTGATCTTGGGTGTGTTTGATAGTATGAGCGTCCTGCATATTTGATTGTTAGACAGAAACTCTATGAAAGAGTTTCTCCTGAGCAGCCTCTGCTCGCTGCAGGGCCTCAGAAAGAAGAACGAAGGGAGATTGAGTGAGCGGGGGAGAGGGTGAGGACCTTCCGGGGAAGAGGAAAAAGAGGATGCGATATCAGAGGTTGTCAGGTCCGTTTACAGAGTGGTTGGATTCAGGCCTGTGTGCTCCCTGCTGCTGTCTTTCATTTCGACTCTGAGGAAAAAGTGCAGCATGTGTAGAGGATCATTGCAGGGGAACTCATAAGAGAAGAACAGCTTTTTCACTTTGACCTAATCCCTTCATCTGTCCAGTGCCCAGACTTTCCTCTTCTCTTTTTAACCTCGAGCTCTTCCTGACTTTCATCCATACAAATAATGTGGCAGGCTGATGGCACACACCACACGTATGCCACAGTACTGTCTAAAATTGTCCGCTGTCCTTTTAGATTGAAGGGTTTTCTCATTGATAAATACATATAATAATCACTGTCACAAGTCACTGAGTAACTAAGTTTCAATCAATGTATTTGTTCATTTATTGTTGCCCAACCAACAGGCGCTTAGACAGATTTGTACTGCAATTTTGTTAAATACAGTGTTCCCAGTGCTCATTAAAGTTTTGGATATAATGCACAGTACAATGTCACCTTTTCAAGCATTTACAAATTAAGCTTTTTGCGTAAAACGCAAGTTATAATATAAGTCTGTGCTAAGTTGAAGTAATTATGAAATGAATAATAATAAATTGGACATGAATGACGAATAATCAGTTAGTTGATAAACGGAAAATATAACCTGCAACTATTTGTTATTTTTTCAATAACATGTACTGGTTTCATCTTCTTAGTAATAAGGATTTATTTATTTTGAGTGGTTTTGGATTTTGGACTGACAGTTGGACTAAACAAGCAACAACTTATATTTTAGGAAATTGACACGATTACTCAAGCAACGAATTGGCAGATCACTGGATAGAAAATGATTATGATTATTCAGCCCTTCCTGAAAGCAACCCATCAAACAGCCAGTCAGTTAGTCTCCAGACTGACCATAAAGAAATGTTACACTTGGTGGCAAAAGAGGCAGTCAAAACACCGGTAGTGTTTGCACTGAGGAACGACGATAAATGAAATGACAGGTTGCATTAATAGGGTTTCAGCATGTTCTCAGTCGTCGCCTCCGTTTTGATGCCACTCCGGATCAGAAGGTGACGTCTTGTCAAAACTTGAATACACGGCCGTCTGTAATGGCTGTAAACTTCGACAGTCAGTCTCCCACAAATGACCGCAGTCTGGCCTGGTCCTCGTCGTTTTTATTTTGTAACTCTAACCCCATCTGCAGCTGTTTTCGCAGCCCTTTGATTTTTCTTTTTCTTCCCAACAATCAGGCCAACTGGTAGTGTGTTGCACAAAAGGCTGCTACTTGTCTTCTCTGATGTGTGACAGCTTAACTGTTTCTCTGCTTGGCAAAGACTGAGTGCAGCAAACAAGCAGCAAAGTCCCAGGGATTCAGCTGGTGACTACCGACAGCCAGACTTCATAGACGTGGCTAACGTGTTTATTACAAAGGGGTCAGAGGTTACGCATTGCCTAATAACCTCAGGCGGTGCACGCCGGGGTCAGAGGTTACGCATTGCCTAATAACCTCAGGCGGTGCACGCCGTCGCGGCTGGCTGCAGAGAAAAGGCGGTGGCGGACAAGAGCGGCTGTCGCACTTGTTTCCTCAGAAGAAGAAAGGAGGGGAGTGACTACAGTTTGAGTTTAAGAGTTTTGGGAATTAGGAGAGTCTACACCTGTAACCCGTTACTCAAAGCCTGTCATCACCGATCTCAGCCATTCATCATGTTTGCCAAATCATTAATCTCATTCCTCCCCAGGAGCAACTGTTTGCAGACGGGATCCATCTCTGTCTTGTTCTGCTAAGCGATACCTTCATCTGTTGCATCTTGGTACTGAGGCAGCTTACATCCATGCTGACAAGTTACAATCTGAAATTAAAGCCTGTAGTCACTCTTGTAAAAACCCCTCTCTTTTGTCCCTAGGTTGTAGCATGCCCTGGCAATAAGCAGTGACATATAAATGTATCAGAGGGTTCTCCAGGTGATGAAAACCAGGATGAGTTCACACGCAGCCTCAAGAATAAATCATCTATCATGTTGTCGTACAAGATCAGACAAAAAGATCACTCGCACAAAGCAGAAAGCAATGGGTTTGTACACTGGCTGCAGGAGAGGTAATCTCCAAAGACTTGGCTTTATTGCCTCTCTCAGCCCTATAATGATGTTAGGACTCTGGGCTGCTTTGGTTTGTTGTGCTCCAGCTCCCCAATCAGCCTCCATTTGGCTTTGGGGAAGAAGCTTATATTGGCTAGACTGCAGTGGAACTTCCCCTAACAGGTTAAACCTCAGTTTACACTGCAGAAACACACAACATATGCAAGTACAAACACACACAATGAGATGTAGCTACACTCAAGATTAACCTGCATTTCATCCCCCACACAAATTATGTTATTTGTATACAGGCATTTACACAAATGTTAAAACTCATTGACAAACCGCTTTTCCTTTTTTGTTTTCCCTCAACTTGCTGTGAAGTTGAAAATAAAACACACAGAGTCAAATATTCAAACCCAAAAACTTCATGCATTTTTATGGCTGCGCTATTACATCATATGCAAATGTTCTAGATGTCTGGTGCATCATTTAATACACATTTCCCCAAAATCCAGCCTGACATCGTCGGTATCTTTGGAAACTTAGTAACTCTACCAGAATTCAAAGTAAAGTCCTGTGGGTTTGAACCATGTTTGGTTGCACAGCTTGAGTTGACTGGCCCACTGACTTAAGTTGAGATTAAAGGAGGAGGAAACTGTAACTTTGGTCTTGATTTTCTTTCTGTGTTTCTGTGGCCATTGTTTCCAGAGGTTATGACAACACTGTACTGTACCAAAGTAATTGCTGAGATCTGGCAGTCAGATGATCGGAGAGGTTGTAACCAAGCAAGCTACGATTCCCCTTAAAACTTTACAGTTCACCTTCCATTTTCTCTTCCATTTATGTTTGTTTATCCAGGGAGCTTGTTTAAGCCCTGTCTGATCATCTGACTGCTCGTGTTCTTGCCCTATTAAACTTGTTTTTAATTGTGTCACCATGTTCCAAGATCTCAGCAATTAACTTTGTGACTGCAAACGTATTATTACAGATAAGAACGATGTCTAAAACTCCGGAATTTTCTTTCAATAACATTGTGAGGACAAAGTGGGGTGCAAAGGTGTACATGTGGATTTTGCCAAACAATATAAAATACATGATGCAATTACTTAAAAGGTACTGCACATCCCTCTCCAATATTGCACAGCTGTGACCATGTTTTGTCTGTGTTTGTGTGTGGCCGCTCGTTCTCTTGCTCTCCTCTGAATTTATCATGTCACAGAAACTCATAGTAGTTAAACTCTTCAGGGGGCCTTTTTAAGAGCTGTACACTCTTACAGAGACACACACACACACACACACACACACACACACACACACACACACACACACACACACACACACACACACACACACACACAAATATAAAAACACGCACACACCCAGCCCTGCTTCTGGGGTTCAACAGTTCACATGGTCACCTTGTGAACTATCCTTCAACCTCCGTTAGACATCAGTGGTCCCTCTACTCTCCAGAGCAAAGGGAGGACTTAAATGAAATAATAAATATCCGCAGTATGGCTCCCACTTGCGCGCTAGGCCACTCTGACCCCTCTCAGGACCTTCCGAACCAGGCAGGAAGAGCCAGCGAGGAGCAGGGAGCAGGAGGATGTAGGGGAGGGAGGTCTGTACACCGCTCAGGTGACCCAGGAAATGCCTGCAAAAGGCTGGGGACCATATGATTGTTTCAATGGGGCCGTACGATTCAGCAGTGGCCAGCAGAAAAGCTGGATTCTTAGCTGAGCTGGGGTGAGCCAAGCTAAGCCAGGCAGCCGGCAGATATCACAGAAAATATGTTTGTGTGCTCTGGACACAGCAGGTCAGGAGAGAGAGATGGAGGAGGCAATAAAATGAGGAGATAGGAAGGAAAATAAACTAGAGGGAAAGGCAAAAGGAGGACTTGAAATAGCGCATAAGCAACTAAGTATAATTTATAATTTAATAATTTCTGCAATATACGCTTTCTGTTTTGTATGTTTTAGTTGTGTGGAACTGAACAAAAAAAATATAATATTATATAATCAGGAAGTAGAAACAAAGGCGTGATTTCTAAAACTAAAGGAATTCTATAAGATGCCTCACAGAGCTTGAAACATTCCCCACAACATCTTATTACGTTCACGTAATAATACATATCACTCATTCATCCACTTCTCCCAAAGTATATTATCTTTAACGAGTGATATATGTTGACTCTTTTTTTGATCCTCCAAATGTTTCCTTGACCCCAAACAGGCCCAGATGCTGCAGTCTGTGAAAACACGGTGTGGGCGAGCCCCCTCTCTCCTAGGGCTCGAGTTCAGAGCTGTTATAACATGAGAGGACAGCGGGATTAGGCGAAAAAACCTACAGCTGTGGCTGGAGTGTGTGTGAGTGAGAAAGAAAGGATACAAAAGATTACAGGATTGGTGGTAGATTGAAGGATGGAAAGATTGTTTTTGACACGACATTGTATGCACGGAGGTTTATCGTACCCTTACATATGTGCGGGTACATACGGAGGGGCGACAGGTTAGTCGCCTGCAGGCGGAAGATGACTGTAATTTACTGGGCAGGTTTCAGTCATGAATGTGTGGCAGTTTAAATGTACATCTGGGTGTTGGATGAGGGCGATCAGGCGCAAGTTCACCTTCACTGGATGAATACAGATGTTTGTAAACATCTAAACTATATTTGAAATCATAGAAAATGTACATGAATGTGTGGATTTACACTTGTGTGCAAACCCACACGGAGGTTAAGGAGACAGGCGCTCTAACAGAGAGACAGTAAATACAGGTGCAGCAGCCATGGGCAGCATGAGAAAACATTTTTTTTTTAGTATGAAAGTATGTATGAAACCAAAAATGGGCATGATAGGTCCCCTTCAAATACTTAATATATGTTGGATTTTGCAAAAAGAATTGCTGTTTTTACTAAGCATGTTCCGCAAGCTAAAATACCACTTCATCTGTACTTTCATAGAGTGTGTGTCTACATGCAGGTAGCACATGGATTGGAATAATTAAAAGAAAAATTAAAATGCATGGAAAAATCAGGCAGCAGAAAACATGGGAGCAGCGTCAAATAGTCCACCACATCCATGAACTGAATCCAAATCCAGCTGTTTGCCAAAACTCACGCCAGGAACCAAATATCCAGCTATTTCACTTACAGAGCCGACATCAACCGACGTCCAATCGTCAGAAGCACTGATGAATTCTTGCTACAAAGTGGTATAATTCATACACAAGAAAAACACTGCTCTGTGTTTTTCTCGCCTGGCATCATAACGCAGTTTTATGGAAACATTTGATATTTTACTTAACTAACAAGAATTGTTTGATCACATTTGTAATCACTGATTAACGCTGTTTTGCTTTCCGTTTCTCACTGCTATTACAGTGCCGGTCTGTTTTCTTACTGTATCTGTCTTGTCCTCTGTCTCTCCCTCCATGAGGCATCCAGGGACAGGCTTCAGTACAGCGCATTTCTAAACAGCCTGTCTATGGGGGGGGGGTTCGTTTGTTTTACTGTCCCAGCAGGAGGGCTGATGGGAGTCAACCGGGGTCAGGGCAGGCTGAGACTTCATAGCAGTACTTTGACAGAGGGGCGTAGCCTCTTCAGACCCCACAGATTGCTGGTTCAATAACGGCGCCAAGCACCGCTCTCGGGGAGTTTGTGTACCCTTTATAGAGGACAACTTTAATCAACCATGGTTGAGCTGTTTGTGTTATTGTTTTAAAGGAGTAGTAAGTTATTTATTTATTTTCTAGACTGTGTCAGTTTTTCATTTAGGTGTGCAGGGAAAGCAGTCGGTCATAACACTTTCCTCAGCTTTGCACCATTTATGGCCTCCATACGGGAAATCGAGGAAAATTTGATCAAGCTAGTTTTTAATTTGAAGGTTAAACGTGAAACTTTCCTGTTCCATATGGAGCATGGTAATAGCAAGATGAGGATGTTATTAAAAATTCAAGCAGCACGCCACTTTAGCATAGATGAAGTTACTTTTTTTGTGTTGGGGGATGTATTGAGGCCAGAGTTTTTACCCACCATTGTCGACGTCTTAAATTGTGATGTCCCGCCCCTGGAGGATGCGTGAGAGGAGTTTACGGGCATGGCGAACAGCGCTTGGCAGATGTGAGCAGCTGGGCTCTGCAGAAGGGCTACTTAAAGAGGCCTTACAGGTGCTGTAATGAGCAGGTTTTTAAAATCCCCCCGCCGCCTCGCTCCTAATCAGCCTCGGGGCTATTTTTACCAACCCCTACGGGCCCCTCGGGCTCATCCACTTTGAGTTGCTCTGAGAGGGCACGTTGTTCTCACTGAAACACACACAGAGACACAGTGACACAGCACACACTCATGTACTTGCAAATTCAGTACGCACACCCACACTATCACACATCGAGACACACATTCACATCTAATATGAAGCCACAGGCAAGACAGTAGTCACATGCCTCCACTGTGTCGGAGCTCTTAGAGGTTTTGGTCGTGGTTTAAGTTTTGTCTGACGAGTAGTGAAGGATTTAACTTCTATCTCTCGAGACACTGAAAAGAAATCTCAAAAAAGAGACAAAATGCAGAATTTTCCCACAATTGAATGCTGTAATAAATGTGATGTATAGATTTCAGATTCAGACTTCAGAAGACTTCATAGTGTTGCACAGTAGGTGGAATTGTTTTGGATGTATCTGGCGTAGGTAGTTGGGTGACTTTCAAGGCTTAAATGTACAGTAGGTAGCAAGCAGGAGGGCCCTGCTGGCCTCTAATGACGTCCATCTAATAAAGGCATACAATGCCCAAAACATCCCTTAAAAAAGTCACAGGACATTGTTTTACAAATGTACAATCCTGTATACTGTACATAAACGGTAAGTTTGAAACAATCACCAAGCTTACATTTCTGTTGCGTGTGTGCGTAAGCAGAAGCTAAAGTGTATGCTTTGTAGAAATCTGAGGCCTGTACTATGAATCAAGATCAACATGCCCTGGATTTCTTTCAGTTACCTGGCTTCACCTAACCTAACAACCGCGGTCCCGCATAAGCTGTGTCACGACTAGTTAAAATCAACCCACGGTTTCCCAATTCAGCGACGCGCGCGTTCACATAATAGAGGCTGTGTTTGCACAACATGACCAATCGCAAACATCTACCAGAGCCGCATATTTTACATAAGAAGAGCAAACTATAATTCTACATAAATATGAAAAACACTGACATGGTTTAACTGGCAAAAAGCAATACAGTCGCTGCTTCCTAAAACAGGAAGAAAAGCTGGCAAAAAAAACCAACTAGCCAACGCTGTTATGCATAAATCACAACGCTTATCAATATCACTTCCCCATCAGTCAGGCACACGATCTGACCATAATTACACTTGTGCTTTCTATAAACTGTCGTTGCTTTAGCCTATTATATTATCAGTTGCAACCCTTGCAGTGGTAAGTGATCGTGAGAGCAAATAAAATATATAAAAACATAATTCAAACTGATGTGTGGCCTTGGCAACACACGGCTCAAGAAGCCGACCAATAGCCTATACATAATTCCCTCCACTGAAAATCTGATATAGATTTAGTAGTGCAAATCAGTTCAATTACGGATATGTGATCAGTTTTGGATGCATTAAATCCATGCCTTTGACTTGCTTCTTCTCCATAGCAACTGTAGCTGAGGTTCATGGGTATTGTAGTATTTAAAGCCATTAGCCATACCAAACTAAAACATGATTTCTCACAAACTAATGTGAAATAAAACCGATGCCCATAACAACCCTAAAGTATCACGTTAGAGTGTTTTTCAATGTAGTGAAGATATTATCAAAAAGAAAAGTTTTTTAAATGAAAATTTACAGTGAGGAATAATACTTCCAAAACTACAGTAGAAGGTGCTCCCACTGTACAACTCTATTGTTCAGTAATTTGTCCATAGTAAAAATACAATCCTATATTATGGCACAATAACATAAAGATAAGAGATTAAAAAAGTCACTTAAACTAAATTATTTGTAGAGGTTTTGTAATCGTACCTTCCTAATGACTTCTAATGACTCAGCTTTTCAAACCATCTTTGTCTATCTGTCCCTCCCGCTCGCTCCATGTTTCCCAGCTTGACTGACACTCTGGAAGGTCAGCGAAGTACTGCCATACGTCAACACACAAACAACATGGCATGTCGCAGCGGTCCTCCAGCCGTCAGAAATACACAATCCTGTCACCTCGAAGAAAGCAGATGCAGCGCGTTTGGACGTTGCCATGGCAGCAGCTAACATTTGGGCTGTTGGAGCTCTGTTAGGTCGTTAGAAGTTTTCTGGGTTAGAGTAATTCGCTCTGATTTTGAGGATGGAATTATTCACACATCTTGAATTTTAAACATGACACACCAAAGTGGGTTTATCTGCTCATAGTCTGGGCCTGGCATCGTCATCGGGGTACTTGTCATGCTTATTACTTGTGTATTGGCGTGCTTACTCCCCCCCCCAAAAAAATCTTTTGCTTCCCATCTGTCTCTCGGTCTGTCTGTCCGAGAAAGCCAACTATTTGTCTCTGTCTATCTCGGAGACTTTTCTTTTTCCTACTTAAATAGGGAAACTGCCGACTGCAGTTGGTTATTCACAAGGCTACAAAGAAAGAAGAGGATTGGGATTAATTATCCATCATTGCATACATTTGAAAAGCGCGGTTCAATGCTTTCCACCATTAAGGGAGTTTGAAGCCCCTGAAAACCTGTGATCTGTAACGTTTAAATATTTGAAATGATTGCCCAGCAAATGAATGCTCATTTTACAATCCAAGGTGAAATTCAACCCGCGCAGAGCTGCATAGCCTATAGCCCAAGTGCATATATTCCTCGATGACTAAAGAGAACAGAAATAGGTTATTAATCCGGTCATTCATCCTCCAGTGACAGACTCACGCAAGAAATCTGCACCTACAGCTGATGGAGGCTCGCTCCAGGAGCCCCGGGCTATAGTTGTTCTGACACTCTTACCCATTACCCTGGCATCGTATCCACGCCTACTCCTCTCCGGTGTCCTGCAAAATTTACGGGTTCAGTATGTAGTATACATTATTTGTATTTTTAATTAAAACAACTGTGTACGGTTGTCAAGAGAAATGCTTGACAGTGCTTTGAGGGCAATCTTCCTTAAAGGATAGGCTTAGTTTTCGTTTATATATTTTTCTGTTGTCAACCCACCAAATGAAAAGACCAGAACCAACAATGTGTCACACAATACTGTATAACGGGTTCCAACTGAAGACGGAACTCTTCTAAAAACGGGTCATGAATGTATATTTTAATTTTTATAAAAAGCTAAGTAATTTCCTAAAACAGCTGGGCACTGTAGTTTCCAGCAAACATAACTCAAACATGAGTAAACTGTGCATTGTTTGGGCTTTTTTTTTTTAGGACTGTGTGTCTGTGATTTACACAAAATATTCACAGTAGGGAACATGTCATCCAGTGCAACTTATGTGTGTTTTTAAGCTCTATGGAAAAGAGGAATAAGCTACCCCCAGGCTTTGACTATGCAGAAAATACTTAATAATAGAATCAAATCATTGTTGGTTTTGGTCTTCTCATGGTTAGTTGACAATAAGAAAGATGTGCAGTAGAATCACCAGATGTATCCTATAATACTTTCTCACGTATTGCATCTGCCCTAGCTCTTACATAGCTGTAGTGTCACTACATTAGTAGTGTAAAATATTCAGCGTCTACCAAAACAGCAATGTTTTTAATTTATTATCTTAATTATAAGTTTCAGTGTGTGTGACAGGTCATTTGAAGGCTGAAATATAGCAAGTGTCCATTATGTCTGTAATTAGCAGAGTAACACTGCTCCAGTGTAGTTTTTTAGTTGTTTTAAAAGATCAGTAATTAAAGTAATTATACTGATAGCTATAGTGAGCACCCAGAATATGGAGATGAATGTATTTGAAAGTACAGTTCATGACTTCAATTTATTTGAGTAGATTTGAACTAAACAGAACAAATGAATATTACAGTGTCGGTATTGACAGTGTTGGATAACGTATTCAAATCATTCACAGTACTTAAAGTGGCTATATGTAACTTTCAGTGCTGTCGTAAAGCTCTTTTCGTTACGGTGCTGTATTACGCACTGTAGATTACCGAGTTAGCATTACGGGGAGGTCATACAGTTGCGATGAATGTTTTGCTCATACAGAAAGTCATTCATTTAGTAAAAGAATAAGTTACAGATGCATCGTTGCATTTCTAGTGTTGCTTACGGTAACTTAGCCTACTTTGTATGTCTCTTGAGCTAATCATCTGTCACTGTGTCACGAGCCATAGCATTAAGAGTTTGTTGAACCAATCAACATTATAATAACTTAGATTCATATAGCACATTTCATGAAACCCACGGACGCTTTACACAAGTAACGTTACAGGGGGACAAGGGAACAGTAAATAGTAAGCCAACACAAACACGGAGTAAAAGGATTAAAACGTCTGTGCTAAATGGAATGAGGACATAATTTAAAGGTCCAAAATGTAATATATTTACTGTAATAAATCCAAAAATGACCCCAATGCGTCATCAGATATTAAGGAAACATGCTAAGTTGAAATACTATCTTGTGTTTGTGTTTTGGCCTGTGTGTTATCAACTGGCCAGTTTGACAGCCAGGCCGGGTTGCCAGATATCCCTGTAAAAACGTAAACCCAGCACGCTGCAGCTGTTGTACGTCAGTACAGCCATGAAAGCAGCAAACAAACAAACAAACAAACAAACAAACAGGATCAAGTGAGACAGATTCTACCTGACCTAAAAAAAACACATCATATTTCTAAGTAAGTTGCGTGACCAGAGTAACAATCCCTGGGTAAATATTGGAGATGTGTTGGAAAGATGGAGACAGCTTAGAGCCCAAAAGAACGCCGAGTTGGCTAATGTTCCTCCTGAACAGGTAGCTAAGCATTAGCTTCAGGCTAATTTAACACAGCTACAAGGGATGGGCATTTTATGTCATTTCAACATTCATGTACTCACATTGAATTACATAGCTAGAGTTGGTTGGTTCCTTGCAAAAACAATTGAGACACAGCCAGTAAAGTGATCCCGACTGGTCCTGGCTAACGCTGCTAAGCTAACCCTGCTAACTGCTAACGTTACTGGAGGACCAGGTAAGCAGGCCACGGTTGTTTACAACGGGTGGAGAGCGCCACGTGAGCACGGCTTTTATGACTGGTTTATTGCTGGTCTTGTACTGTTCAGGATGCGATATTATAATCTATCTGTATAAGCAATGTACATATTTATGAGAATCATTTGGTAACCATGGTAGGATTTTCACGTTTACTCGTGAACAGGAGTTAAAACTGTCTTGTGCTTGTTATACTAATCCTTGTACTTTGCCCATGTGTGTGACATAAGGATCCCACAGTAATAACCCCATAATATTGCTGTACAATACGCTTCTTTCTCGTCCTGTGTTTACCTGTTAGTCATAATTCATAACAGGTGGCCAGTGTAAAAATTCTTATAATCAGTTATTTCTTTGTGAGCTCTTTGTCACACCAGATAATATAAATGTAAGAAGCATTAAAGAGCTACATGACCTGCTGTCAGTCAGCAGAATTTGATTTGTCCAGCATGCAGTACTTTAATGTTGTATCTGGTCGAGGTGGAGACATTTGAACTACTTTATATAGGCTACTGGCTATTTTAATCCAAACATAGCAGTATATTTTACAAGGTGATCATATATTGTGTATTTAAAATCGTTTTACTTTTACAGTCCCTCAGAAATGTAGTGGAGTAGACGTAAAAAGTAACCTAAATAGAAATACTTAAGTACAGGTACCTCATAATTGTACTTTATCTGTACAGAGTTTTGTATAGAACTTTGTAGGTGTTTGATGGTAATAATGGTAATAATGTCAATTATCGGCGTGACGTGTCGCAGGCACGGCATCAGGTTCAAGGGTGAAGCTGTTACAAGCTGCGAGCTGCAGACACACCAGCATTCTGAGAAGCCAATTATTTTCAGTTTCGAACGCTGTGAGAATGCTCCACTAATTGTCGAAAACGGAGCTTGTTCAGTTGCTGAAAAGCTGCACTGCAGATACTCTAGAACAATTTGCACTCATTGAGTACCTAGGCTAATTAACGTCAGCCTTACATTTGAAAGAAAAGTTTGTTTTTTAGTCATCAATTTATGTAAGCTACTTTGATGCACATCCTTAACTTCAAAAGTAATTTGAGCAGCTGCGACACAAGTTTTACCGCCGCTGAATGGAAACAGAAGAATGAGGGACCTTGAGTGGTGTGCATCTTCCTGTGGGTATGTATTTTTAAAATGTCAGCTTCAAAAAGACTGGCTTTCTGAGACATAATGGGAGCAAGATAACAGCTATATTTACTAAAGTGATTTAATGCAAAATTACCACACTGCCAGTGAAACACAAACACTGATTTGCCTAAATACACAAAGTGAGCACACAAACACACACACACACACACATACGTATATAAACACTCCAAAACATAAATGCAAACACACCACATCTGATACACAAATCTCTCACTAAATCTGGGAATTCTAATCTCACAAAACTATGCTATTTAGCCTCTCCAGTTTAAAAACAAGTCCTGCATTTAGTCTACGTGAGCAAAATGATGCTGGAGTCACACAAGCTAACAAATCAGGCTCAGAATGTGACTGCAGACATATATACGAGATTTTGTTTTTATCATACTCTGTCACTCGTGAGCTGTCGGAGAGAAAACTCTTGTGGTGAGTCACTCAGGGATATTTACCACACCAGACATGTTTGTCTTCACTTTACTAGAGTGGACCGACACCCAAGTATCACCAGAGAGGTCATTAACACCAGTGACCTGTGTCCGGCTTATTGTTGCAGGATAATGGCTTGGACAAAATGGAACTGGGGAGCCGTAACAGAGACAGTCAGACAAGTGAAGTGAGTGAAGTGGAGTCAGAAAGGCAAACGGGATTGCAGACGTAGGAGGGGAAAAAGCTTGCAGTTTTAAGAGGGTTCGCAAGGTCACCATTTTTAAATTCCTCCTGTTTTCGAGGCGGATGAGGTCACAGTTATGGCTGTTTAAGCCATTTAAGAGGGATTCAAAATGGCTGCTGGCTCCTGAGACTGAGCTGTGGTTTTTTTGTTGAGGGTTTCTCCAGTTTCTTTTGTGCAGGCGCTGAGAGCAGATTGGGCAGACATCCCTGTGAATCGTCAAGGTTCAAGTGAGGATTGGGAATGATTTAGCATTTGTGTTGTTGCCAGCAACGAGGAGGGGAAAGCTACAAAAGAATGACCAACATTTGACATTATCTCAGTGAGCGATACATCAATTACCCTCAAATCTTCGTTGGGTCGATATTTTATATATTAATGCCAGCTGAAATGAGTATCTTCATCCATTTACATCTGAGTCGTCCTATTTCGTTGAAGATTTTTGTATCAGATGAGTACTAAAAAAAAAAAAGAAAATCGCAGCACATTTTTCAGAGAAATCTCATGTTGAGTTTTTGGACTTTGTTGAACACGTGGATGGCTTCAACTATTAGCAATTTTCGGAAATGCAAATACAAAGTCAGCCTCCTCATTACTCAAGTGGAATATCAAACAACTGCGAAACAAAGTAGATATGGAGATTTGAAATACAGAGGAGTGACACTGAAACGAGACTGGGCAAAAGGCATTCCCCGTGAAACGAAGCTCTTAAGAAGAGCGGGTGTAATTACAGCAGTAGGCAGCATCTTGCGAAGGCCGGGGAATGAGCAGGAAAAGAGCGAAATAATGGTGTGAAGATCATAAAGAGATCTGTGAGAGAAGGAGCAAGGTTAGATAAGGGACAGTACGTTGGAGGATGAGGAAGAAGGAAACAAAAAAAAAGACAAGGTGAGACAGGAATACTTTGAGTTGGGTGAGACAAAGATGGAGGTCTGGCTGGCAGAGTCTCCAGTCAAACCAGCTGTTCCCAAAGCCCCCCTCCCAAACATTGATGCTCAGCAGTAGACTAATAGGCAGAGTGAGTCAGTGGCCCCGTCTCCTGTCTCCTAGGCTGCCTGGAGGGGCTGTATTGATAATATCCCAGCCTGCAAGGCTCAATCCGTCCCCTGGGGCGCTCGGCAGCAAGTGGATGAGGAGTCCCCGGACGGTCTTTTGGCTCCACAGCTAGACACTGCAGCTAGAGGAAGAGATCTGAACATGATAGAAGGCAGGTACACACACACACACACACACACACACACACACACACACACACACACACACACACACACACACACACACACAGACACACACACACACACACACACACAGGCACACTGCCCAACCGGCTTCCCCATACCTCATTTATTCTCATTTTGAGTCTCCCCTCTCAGGCTCGCTGCAGAGTGAGGGGCAGAGAGCAGTGATCACAGAGGAGGCGAGGAGATGTGTGAGGGAGGGGATGGAGAGAGAATGACAGCCTTACGCAGACGATCGTCCGCCTCTCTTCTCTCCCATCAGAAGTGCTAATCCAGCCAGCAGAGGTGCAGACCACCGCTCACACCTGCCTGCTCCTCTCCATCTTGTTAGGGGCCAGATGGGAGAGAAAGTGACTTCCTGCTGTACTTCCACCACAGGGCTCATTCCTTCACATTAATACCTTTACTGCTTGGCTCCATTTGTTACACACACTCAAGACACACACTCAGGGGGAGCCCGGGGCTGTGAATGATGGCCATATGCAGAACTGTGCTCATCTATAACCCCCTGTGGCTGTAACAAAGTACAGTAGACTCCTTGAGTTTTTGAAACCAAGGTTAACATTTGGAAGTGGTGCAGTGCAGTCTGATTCAGTGGCTCTGCATAGAAGTACGCCCAGCCGGGGTCAACGGGACCATAAAGGTTAGTGAAGTTGGTTTATAGGTAGAAAGTCACTGGTTTAAATTCATGTGTGTGATTGTGTGTAAAAAAAATCTGGCAGGGAAGGTGAACGAGGAACTCCCTGCTCTCTTCAAGCAACCACTGTACAGATGTGCAGCCAGCAGTCACGGCACAGCTCCCAGGTGTGAAAGTGTTTTAACATGTGAATGTGAAACAAAGCATGCACGCTCAGCACAACCTTTCTCCTGGTAAATAGAGGTTAAAAATAATAATAATAAATCAAACACAAGAGCTGATGGGTGGATCAAAGAAGAAACACTGTAAGGACTCGCACTCTGGCAGACCAACACCGGCTTAGCAGTAAAATTCCAACAGGGCAAACCAAGGGTATGGAGACTGATACACATTGAATGGTGTGTGTGATTTTGTGTGCGTTTGGCCATTAAACAAAATAATGTAAGATTATTATTTCCCATTACACAGGTTGCAATATTTTATAGGAAGTTTGTTGATTAATGCAGCCTTTTGTGCTTGTTGAAGACAGAAACGTGACGACCTCTGCAGCAGTAAACACATCACCTTGAATTAGCTGTGTGTGTGTGTGTGTGTGTGTGTGTGTGTGTGTGTGTGTGTGTGTGTGTGTGTGTGTGGCTTCATACTTGTAATTTAATACCACAAATAAATCATTTATTTAAATCTTGGAGAGATGACCTCAGCTGGTCTTTAGACAAATAATTTACAATAGAAACACACATCAGAATAGAGATGCAACAAACTGTTATTGTCATTGAATAATCTGCCATAATAATCTTTCCCGGAGCTCAATGAGGCATTCCGAAAGTCTTGTTTGGTCCGAGAAACAGTCCAAAAGCCACAGAGATTCGGTTTACTATCATGTATGACAAAGAAAAGCTTCAACTCCTCACGTTTGAGAACCAGCAAATATTTTCCAAATCATTTAACAACTGAAACACTTAATTGGTTATTGAAACAGCTTCAGATTGATTACTGTCAGTCAGCTAGTCTATTGTTTCAGCTCTAAACTGAACGATGAGCAGGGTCAGAGGCCAAATTATGCTGGAAGTACCAAACATGGGTTATAATTAACAAGTATTCTGCTCTATCTGTTTTAGTTTACGAGCATGGTAAAGATAGCCAACACAACTTCTCAAAGCCCAAGGTGACACCTTTTAATGGAGTCTTGTTTCTTAACACATCAGTTCCTAAACGACACCCATTCATAGTAGGGATGGGCATTCGATTACATTTTCTTCGTCGATCGTCGGGAGAGTTAACGACTATCAATTAATCATTAATATTTTTATATTAAAATTCATTATTTATTTAACTATTTATAAATTAAAAACAATGAAAATGCAAAAATACGGCGTGTTTTTCCTCGATGAGATCTTAATTACAAGAAGAACAACTTGTGACAGTTAAACTGGAGGTTAGGCTAAACTTAAAGATATATGTGCTGCGGTGCTCTCAAGCAGCGGAAGCTGCTGCTGCGAGCCGGCGTTGTTAAACAGAGACCCTCGTTTGTTCTAAAAATAATAAATAAAAAGAATCATGTTAAATAATAACTTAACCAAAAACATAATAATACTTAGATCTGACAGGTTTTGTCAAAATGTAACTCAAAACTATCCAAGGCACGGACAAAGCCCAATATAAAATAGCTAGTAACGTACACAACTTCTGCACCAGTCTACTGTTTTTTGTTGAGAAAATTAAGCATGTTGACATGATCTGGGGTCAGACGCGACCGCTACCTGGTGACTGTCAGTCCAGCCGCCGAAAACACCCGCCAGCCGGGATGCAGGTAGCTACCTCCGCGCTAACTTGGCCAGCCTGGGCCGGGGAACCTTATTCCGTTGTTCGTAGTGAGTTTCTACCAGTCTGGTGATGGTACATCGTGATGGAATGTGACATGCTGGTTCCAATATCCATATCAATGAACTTGCAGATCCCTCGGGTCATTTCCTCTGCTTGTTGTGCATCGCAGCTCCTCCGCGCTAATGCCGAGTTGATGCTAGGTTGATACTGAGAGCACGACGCACCGCCACCAACATTAACCAGGGTCAGATGTCGGATGCACAGATGTGGTACATCATATGTGGTACATCGTTTGAGTCGTGGCTGTGTTGTACTTACACACGGCGTTGCAGTGTTTGCAGTGAACTAAGTCGTTTTTTAAATCAAAATGGCCCCACACCACACTTCGCCGTGACCTCTTCATGATTACTTTTGAAATCGAAACGGAAACTCGCAGGTAACTGAGCAGCCTATGGCGCCCCCGGGTGGTCAAATGTTTAATTGCTGCCACACAGTGACAATTCATTTCATTGCTTCAAGACTCACACTACGCAACGCAACCTGCATTTTAGTTTAATCAATGACAAATTAACGTGATTGATGAAATTCTTAATCTTAATTATCGATCGTCGATTAATCATGCCCATCCCTACTTCATAGTGATTTCTTTTCTTTTTTTCATGGCACCCCTCCATGTGCTCCCACTGTGGGAACCACTGATCTAACTAACAGTCCGTGTTTGAGAAGCTGAAATCAGATATATAATTTTTGCTTGATAAATGATTTAAACAACTGATTATAAACATCTTTATTCATTTTAAGGTGATCCACTAATGAATTAGTGGACTCATCATTTTGACATTAGTCCAAATTCAGGCCTACAAGAAAACAGCATCATTTAAATAAAACCTTATCATGTAATTATGTTACTCTCTTAGGAGTTTTTTAAATTAAATACAGCCACCATGTGAATTAGGCAAATAAACAACCAGAAATTGCATTTTAATAAGTTTACACCCTGCCTGAACTAGCCACTCACTAGCAAAAATATATAAGTTACTAACTACTGACTAAAAGCTTGGGAAATGAAAATGCGTTGCAGAGTAAACAGAAATGTGTGTGCGGTAAATAACCCAAGCCACTGGGACAAGCTGAGTGAAGACCATCCAGGCCCCTCAGTTTGCATGTGTTTATCTGTTTGTTTATGTATCAGTTCCAGGCAGGACCCCTGCTGAGAGCAAAGATGTTGTAAACGAGGCACCACAGATAATGTACTGCAGCATGTCATTGGAAGTGTCCCTTTGAGAATATACATAAAACACACAAATGTCAGGACACACAGGCAGGTATGAGGCCTGACAAACTAATAAAACACAGCAGTGAACATATGTGAACATGCTATACACACACACACAGCACAGTACATGCTGCCATTACACACAGTGGGTAGGAGAGATACATAATCCTACAAACGCTTTTTTTCATACACAGGCTGTACACAGGCAATATTTGTCTGATAAGAAAGGTCACTTTTGTCATTTGACGGCACACAAACCACTACAGGCTCTACCTTTAAAGCTTCACTAGAGAGGGAAAGGAGGGCAGCCGTTCCTCTGGACACCTCACTCAGCCAGTCGTAATTACAGAAGAAACCACACTGCTCTTTTCCCTCCATGCCATTTGAAATAGTGGATTAAGTAAAAAAAGAAAAAAAAAAAAGCGTGTGTGTGTGTTTTCCTTATCTCATCTGAACCATCCACCTCTCTCACACAGCTCCCAGTCGCTTTTTTTTTTGCTCTCCAAGCCAGAGAGGTCGGCTCAGGGCCCTGAAACTGGGTCATCTGGGTGTTGATTTAGAAAAGAAAAGGCTGGCTGCAAAGCTGCCTGGACCACACGCAGGTAGGGGAGAGAGGGATGGAGCAATTGATGGGATGGGGCCGAGGAGAGTGACGAGTGGAAAGGTCAGGACAGATAAGAACAGCACAGCCCCGCTTGCTTAGGGAGATATTTTTGGACAGCACGCCGGGGTCGCAGTGCCAGAGTGTCAGCCTCCGCTCTCGTCTGGTTGCAGGGGCCGCGGCCGAGGTGGAGGCCGGGTAGCCTGAAGGTCCCGCTCTGCACCTCTTCTGCTGACAGAAAGAGGGAAGGAGAGAGGGATGGAGGGGTGGAAAGGTCACAAGAACATGGACGCCATGCTGCTGTTAGAGGTCTAAATAAAACGGACTTCGTTCTTCTTCCGTGCAGAGCGGCTTTTAGGTCAAGATGGAACACGAAAGGGCTGCTGGGTACACTCATTTCAGAGGTGACAGTTCAGGAGTGTCACCTGTCTACAGGGGCCTCTGGTGTGAAATGTGATATCAGTCAGAGGCTGACTCAGATGGCCTGAGTGCTGCTCAAGTAACGGACATCAGATCAGGTGGACAGGAAGTTTTATAACCCATAAGAGATCGACAGCACTTAAGTTCAATGTTCTAATTAGTTCCGCTTGATTTTGCCTATTTATTTGTTTCACAGCTCCTACTCCTTGCTGTATTGTAACAGAACATTTGCTAATGAGCTGAAAAAAAAGTAAAAAAAAAAAAAAAAGAAAGATGAATAATAATTCTATAGGTTTACAGTAATTATCTTGAACTTGGCTCAGTTTGTGCTGCATTTTTCCTTATTACCTTATACGCAACAACACAATTCTTAATAAAATGAGTTCATATTTTAATAACTGTGGCTGAATGCTTAAGGAAAATACCATATAATTACCACAATGTCCCTGGTTCAATTCCAGCCAGGGACCTTTGTTGGATGTCATACGTCTCCCTTTGTCTTCATTTCCTGTCTGTCTATACACTATCAGCTGTCCATTGCAGGCAAAAAACCCAGAATTATTTGAAAAATAAGATAATACTAATATATGAATATAATAATACATTTCTCTTCTCTGTCTCTGTAATTTTCGTACTCCGAGTTAAGGTTCATTTGTGCGTTCAGAGGATAAATAGAGCGCAACAAAATAGTTAATTTGAACACAGTGTAACAGAGTTAAAAAGACACTGGGGATTATCTACCTTGAGAAAACAAATGACAAAAAGAGGAAATGCGTTTTTGTTTAAACCTTTTATTGCTATGTAAAATTAAAAATCTCGTACCTCCAATGAAAAAGTACTACTCTTAAATAAATAAAATCAGGCAAAATCAAAATATTTGGCATTGTGAAGTTCAGTGTATGGGGGAGAATTAAATTTGAGCAGATTTAGCGCAGCATTGCTGCTACACTTTTAAGTCAGGATTGATGTTATAAAATTCACACTCTGCTGACAGACTACCATCTTTAAACGTCTAGTATCATCTCATGGGGTAGTACACAGAGCCAAGTAAACTACTAAACATATCATCTATCTATAAACATTTAATACCATATTTAACTGAGGTCCTACAGTAGTTCCATAACATATTAAGCTTAAATTAAACCCAACTGAACACATGAAGTAGATGTGCTTATTATTGGCACATCCATGATCTCCCTGGCACTTGTACCTACAGTGTGGTGGGGGGGAAAAAGGCTGTAGCTGCTCGTCCCAGGCAAATTGCCGCTGTTACAGTACAGAACATTTGGGCTAATGAGCCGAGCCATTCAACGTGACGCACAATCTGTAAGTGATGCACCACATCCTTATTATCTTTAATACATCCGTACTCCAGACGACAAATCTAACATTTGAAGTGTCTCCTTCGGAGTGAATCCCATACAATGACACAATAATTAATGACAACACAAAACTTCAAGTATATTCCAAACGCAGCTCCTCTGTCTAACTACATCTGGGTGAGGGACTAAAATCTAGGCATGCAAACACTACTGTAATGTGCACCCACTTTCTCTTTCTGTGACATACTGCAAAGTGTATATTAGGAACTGGGTGCTCTCTTAAGACTTAAGTTTGGCTTTTTGAGCTGTGGCGTCAAAGTCAGCTCGTTCTCTAAGAGGCAAAGAGGCTTGGCTTTACTACATCGACATTCTAAACATTATGTTGCTTAATAGTGCTGCACTTAATATCACACAGGTAAAACATGAAGCATTAGCATTCAAAAGTTAAACATTTTGAGTTCTCTGGGCACCACCTCTCCAATGTAAAAACTGGAACATAAAGTGACTGTTGAAACATTTATAAACATAAAGCCTCTGATATAAGTTATGAAATAAATTAAATTCAGACATAAAATAACTGATTACAGGCAGCAAAAATAAGCTTTTTTTTTTTTTTTTTTTACATCCACTTTCTCAAACAAGGGATAGCGTTGTTGATATTATTCCATATCTGCATTTTGCATCAGCATTCACTGCATTCATGGAATACCTTACAAAATAAGTACATAAATAAATAATCCTTGCATTGTTTAGTATTCATTATTCTTTCCTTTTACAGTACCATGACTTGTAACTGTACAGTGAGCAGGTATAGTACAGCAGTTACAATGAGAAAAGAGGGGTAAACCCATTGTCTGGTGTTACTGGGGCTATAGCGGTCGAGGGTACCTGTGGTTTGCTGGTCCAGGCCAGTCCAAACTAATCTAAACTGAACAAGGCCCTTTAGCAATCCCAAATCATCCGGCCTTTCTTTGTTGGTCTTCCACGAGGGGGATTTGGCCCCTGTTGAGGCTCCATCAGGTGTCCAGAGCTACCTAGAGATCAGATCCGTACCGGACTTGCTGAGATCAGAGTTTGGCTGTGTGAGAGTCAAGGGAGGGAGGTTGAGGTCAAAAGGCGAGGTGTCGGAAGCCAGGGTTGCCACGGTGACCTCAGAAGTGGCCCATCCTGGCGGCGAAAAGGCTGCGTGAGCGTGGAGCGGCCGAGGAGATGCGGCCAAAGCTGGACGAAGGCCACTTCATGATGAACTGGGAGGTCACTGGCAGCAGATACCTGGACAGACGGACAGGAGCGAGGGACGGAGGGATTAGGGGAGAGGATGAACATAATGAGGGGATTAGATATGCAAAGGTCACAATTTAGAGGTCAGGGCGCATTAGTGCTCGGCACTGAGACCACACACTGCACACTTTTCATATATTGATTCTACCATTTTATGGCCGTCTCCATTTGCACGTTTCCACTTTAATAATAGCCTTGTGGTTTCAAGATATTGTGACCACCCTCACTTTGAAAATGAGAAAAAAGAAATCAATTGTGAGATCCATATGATCTGGGGTATTTTGTGTAGGGTTGCAACTAACGATTTTTCAATTAATCAATCATCTTGTCTATAAAATGCCATAAAATAATGACGGTAATAATTCCCCACACACCAAGGTGGCAAGATGTCCTGTTTTGTCTGGCCAACAGTCCATAACCCCAATATATTTAGTTTACTATCATGTATGACAAAAAAGCATCAAATCCTCATATTTGAAATGTGGAAACGGCAATATTTTGGCTTTTTGCTTAGAAGAATTATCAGTGCTAATTTTCAACCCTTTAGATTATTTGATTATCAAAATAGTTTACGATTAATTTGATTAAATAATCGATCATCATTACAGCTCCAATTTGATGTAATGCACCAAATCTAAAATTCAATACACATCGTGCTCTCAGTTTAATTAGGTTATATGCTGTATTTATTTATGTGCTCGTAGAGAAATACATTATTGACCTTATACTGACAGAAGCAGATCTTTCAGATTTTTCTACTTTGATCCTTTTTAAATTGTTGGTATCATGAACAGAAAATCCTCACCTATCATTCCGAGGCATAGGCGTCAGTACCTTTCTAAGACTTTTCTATGACACCTTCCACCGAGACAGAGCAGTGAGGCAGCTCCTGCTAACAGCGTTCCAGTACCTGAGAATGAGACCAGCGTCAGGTTGAGATAGTCGGGAGGAGCTGAACCCTGCTCCCATCTTCCTTAGCTACTGGAAATGAGTCAGATATGGTTGTCAAGAGGAATGTCAGATGATATGATCAAATCCTGGACATGGTTAACTAAAGGTTATGCAAATGTTGGGGTACTCTTCAGAAAACATGAGACGGGGGGGGGGGGGGGGGGGGGGGGGGTAGAATTCTTCCAGACTGATCAGTTGGAAGAATGACTTACATTTAGGGGCTTTTGCAGCACACTTCTTATATTGTGATGTTATACATTATGTGACCTTATTGCCACATCTGCAGAAAAGTTGTCAGCTAATAAAAAGTACATGTAATACCCGTTTAGTTAAACGAGTACGACGGACAAAAGAAATAGTCCTTGTGGAAGTGTTTAAGATGTGACAATCTAATCAAAAGGGAGCCACTGGGGCTGAGGATTACAGAGTGAAGAAATAATATCTTCTTTTGAGCTGGTGCAGAGATAGCGTACTTTTTCCTCTGACAGCTCTCTCTCCTTGTGAAGTAGCTCTTGGACAAATTAGCCGAGCAGTTTCTTCTGAAGGCGACCGGAAAGAGGAAAATAAAAAAGCACATGTCGCTGAGAGCGTCTGCTTCAGCACAGCCCCCGACTCAGGAGAGTTAGAAGGGATTCAAATTAACTTAATTTAGTCCAAGTAAAGTGCACTTGAAGCAGCTTCAAGTGGGCCGTAGGTATCCCTCCGGCACATCTTCGGCTCTGACTGGACTTGGTGAACAAGGGCTCAGTCCGGTCCTTCTTCTTAAACTCCACTCAAACCCAATAGAACAGGAGGGCGGGATATGCTTTGCTCAAAGCCATTCACAAGCACAGTCTTCAAAGTGACATTTAGTGATTCCATACCACGATTTTGTGTCACCCTTGGATTCATTTCTTCTACATTTCTTATGTTTTCCCCCCTGCTCGGCACCTTATTCCATCACCATAGATTTACCGTATTCATCAATTGAGATTCTGTTCATGGATTTGTGGTGTGATTTTTTTTCTTTTTCTTTTTTTCTTTCTCCCCTTCATTTTCATAAGGCTTTCACTGAAACCCCCAAGCCCAGGCATGGAAATGGCAGTCAAAAAAAGAAAGAAAATCAAATATTGAACATTCATTGGGGGCACGAGTATGTGTTCTTCAGAGATCCTCTGCTATTCACTTTGAGAATATTCTGCTCACAGAAAGCATCACGGTGCTGGTAGTGGCAAGTGGTGGGGTGGGGGGGGGGCTTCTCACGTCCAAGCGGCTGCTGTCTCTGCAGGCTATATTTAATTGGACTCTCATTCGGTATCTTCCAGGTTCGTCCTCCTTTTGATCATGAAGAAGATCTTGGCAACAGCGTGCGTGTTTGAAAGCCAGTGGGAGTCTTGTCCATGCACTTGTGCTTTGCTTCAATCCATCAGTTAACAGGGAGACAGAAAGACACTCTCCTGCTCTGCTCCTTACACGCACAGCTACAACCTACCACTGTTTCTACTAACATGTCTTCCATGCTTCTCCTAAGTCCTCTATCGAGTTGCAACTGCCACAGCGAATTAGGAGGCCAGACAAAACAAAATGCCACGACTAAGGATGGAGAGGAAGACTGCCGCGATAGCTGATGCAATCATAAACCAAGAGGTACAAAGAGGCTTGAAGGTTATCTGCAGCCCACATTCAGCTCAACACCCATATTAACCCTAATTACTGCCACACTTTTCAGACAGATGAAAGTTAATAGAATCTGAAACTTTTGTCATCATGGGAAAATTGTCTTTGGGTAGTGACAGTAATTCCAGGCTTAACAAGAAAGTCATTAGTGAAGCTATTTGGCTACTTCCTCTCATCTGCCCACACAGACTGAAGGACTTTGCTAAGACCCATGTGGCTGTTGACACACCTGATCAGGGCACTCAACAGAGGAAGGATGCTTCAACAAGAGCGGGCAGGTGTGGTCAACAATGGAGACCGCAAAGACCCCGGCCAACAGACCCACTTTGACGTGTGCCAAAGGCTGCCAAGAGCTCTGCCATTGTATGCGTTATGCATGTGTGTGTGTGTGTGTGTGTGTACATGCACAAGAGACGGTGCAGATATTTAGTTAGTTAGGTTAAAGGAGCCAAATTGGCCTGAATATATGATGTTTAATTTGAATGTGTAAAATAGTTCAAGTAGTCGGAATGTGGAGGTTTGCCAAACTGGTCTTCCAAAAAAGCAATTTTCTGTGCATGATCACATATTGAACTAGAAACTTTAAGATATCCGTCCACTTCAGCCTTTGAGAAATGTCATACACAGTATACAGGTGTCAAAAATGTGTTCTCAGACACAACTGATGCATATATATTTATTTCACACTTCTTAGTTTTCATCTTTGGATCAAAACAGCTCCTCTTAAAGGAAACAGAACTTGACCCACTATTTTTCTAGTTTTCTTCTGGCATTAAGTTCACATTAAATGAAGTTGTGACGTTACCCTGATAAAATAAACCTAATTATTTTGTAATAAATCATTTACTTACAAGTTTGCATTAAAGAATAGGGCCACATTTTTTTCAAGCATGTATACTCACATATGTACAGTACATTGAAAGTTACCGGTTGCTGTAAATTATTATGGTGTCCTTACTATTGCGACTCTAATGCAAGACATGGAGCACAAAATCCACAATCCTCTTTCCGTGCAAAAATACATTACAAAGTTCAGCTGAAGCTGATATGTGGCTTCAGCAGTCTGAGTTAGACCAATCAAGTGGGTATCTTCTTCCAAAGTTAGACTGTTTAGTATGAAATTCCCTCTTTGTGTTTCTCTTGTGAATGGGAAGACAGCATTAAGAATATTTTTTTAGGTAACAAGGACTGAGGATTTTGTCCCCCATCTGGGGGACTGGAAGTATAGACAACCAGAAAACAGTTTCAATGTACAAACTGTATGGGCCTGTGAGTATAACATAACCTATCCTTTAAAGGTGCCCTGCCACACAAAACCGTGTTTACTTCAATTTTTTGAAATGTGTTAGGTCCATATGTGTTTGTGTTATGTTGTGAATGTGAAAATGAACTGCTACCTCCTCTGTCAGCTCTAGCCACTGAAAAGAAATAAGCGGAGAAATCAGGCTGACGTAACGTTGCCTGAGCTCATTACTATTCATGAGCTCGCCCAGTTGAGCTGGGTAAGAGATGCTGTTAGCCAGGCTCTCATTGACTAGATGTTAGCCAATCAGTCAAGCAGTTTAGCTCATTGAATATTAATGAGAACTGGCAGAAATCGAGTCTTCCTGCAGGCTTTCTATACCACGCTAGAATGGCTTGAAACAAGGTAACCAAGGCATTTTTTTCCACAAAAAATGTTAGAGTCCATGGTAGAACTTCAGACATTACCACAAACTAATGAAATACGTGTGGCAGGGCACCTTTAAATGTACACGTCGGTTGGATGTGGACACAGCTCAAGAGAAATAGTTTGAGGTTAGTTTGGGTGTGAAACATTGAGAAGGGAAGAATGATTGTTGCGTAGCAGTCACATGACATGTACATGCACACTAACACACACACGCACACACAATTTACCCTCATAGAAAGCTTCTGCATCAATAAGAAAATAATCCTAATTGCTTCTCATCTATCTGAAGTGGCGGCGGGTTGCGACTGTTCCCTGCGTGCCTGATGGAGAGATGCGAACTGTTTGCGTTGTGAAACTGCAAAACACACGATGCAAGCCGAGCAATTTTCTGTCTTCTTGTGACAAGAAGAGAGTAGAGCTTTGGTTGATCATGGCACTGATAAGGCGCAGGTGAGGCGCTCGGTTCCCACTGAGGCTACTCGTACTGAAAATGCCCTCAGGATTATTTGCTCTTGATAAAAGAGTTAAGTGAAAGGCATAGTTAAGCACGTGGCAGCACGTTGATTGGCTGGCGATGTACAGCAAGCTGGCCGAATGGTTGCGGTGTGGACAAACAGTGCTCCAAACAGTCTTAATATGCTTCCTTCTCCCATCTCCTTCATTTAAAATACATTGTTTATAGTTTTGGGCGTCAGATCATTTGAAACATATCCGATTCTCATGCTGTATGAGTCATTCCAAACATCACTTATTTGAATATTAGTGAGGGAAAGGAAAGGAGACCATGCTAGACTGTTGGTTGTGCAGCCAATGCAACCGTCATTGGGCAGGTGGGACCAAGCCTTTGTTACAGCTGGGAGGTGGTGGGGAGCAGCAGGGAACAGGGACGGTGCTGGAAGATGGGGGGGGGAGGGAGGGGGGTTTAGCAGAACTAAACCAAGCAGAGACCTGCGTCAAGGGGCGAAGAGACGGAGGAAGAGGAGGAAGAAGCGGCAGCGACAGCAGCAGGGGTGGAGCCATGGGTAGAGGCTGGTCCAGCAGCAAATGGTAAGCTTTTTTACACAGACAAATATATACACAGAAGAAATAAGGAGAGGCAGACCAATGCATGCTTACATGGACTCTCAAGGATACCAACTGCAAACATTTGGATTCACCAGTGTGTCATTTTGTGCATGCTCGAGTTATTAAATCCAATTACAGTTTTATCTTAAAGTCCTCACACAGTCCACTGATTAATTTATATTCTTGAATCTATCCTCGTAACAAATATGCTCAAGATAAAACAATCAACAGCAACGATGTCAGATTAGTCAAACATAACTAGCTTTACGACTGTACACAAACCCCACATACTTATTCTTTTTTTTAACAGCTGAGGTTTTTATACTGTGGGCGCAAAGTGATAGCCTGTTAAAATATGCGCTAGAGTTATGAATCATGCAATGCAAGGCCCCAGGAAAAAAGGAGCTCTCTCTCTCATAAGGTCATTTGCTGCACAGGCTCATCTGGGCTCTAATTGAATTAAGCAGGCCTCGGGGGGCCCTGGGCTAACCTGAGCGCTAATCTGTGGGCCATTATTTCCTGTTAACAGCACACTCCCTCTCTCCCTCTCCCCACCCTCCTCCCTCCCTGTCTGCCAGCCCAAAGCATATGTGCTTTAAAAGTTCGCTCACTCCAAACCTGAGCTGCTGTCTCCTGCGGGGATCAGCCTTAAAAATAGAATGAGGCTTATTTTTTTGTTTGTTTTAATCGGGGTTATGTGATGAAGATGATTGCTCTAAGTCTCCATGGAGAGGAGAGGGGGAATGTTTCCTGAGAGAGGTTAAATGATGATAGCTGTTGAAATCAAAGTTTTCTCGTCTGTATGTCAAAGTTAATTCATTTAGTTTTTTTAGTGCCTTTTTAAAGGAAGTTTTAACAAAGGCATCTCTGTGGTTCATACTACTTTTAACAAACTCAGTTTTAACCAGTTTCCTTCTGGACTTAAATATCAACCAGAGGAAGACACCATAATTATTATTCCCAACACCAAGGATGTCTCCTGTTAATCTTAATGCAGGTTCAGTATCCTAGTAGGCTTTCCTGCCTGTGATGTGTAGTGTGTGTTGGGTCGTTTTAATTTTTTTTGCGTTTTCATACCGTTATTATGACCATATAGATGTGCACTAGTTTAATCTATAAACTAGGTCGATATGAAAATAATCTATTTATGGGTTTGAAGACTTGTCGGGCATTTAGATCAATGCCCTTTTCCTCAACGTCTTGCACGAGGACACTGAGTACAGCTTTAACCTGGGACCTACCAGTAGACTCTTGAATCCCATTGCACCCTTGAATCTTGTAGAGCCACCCTACTGCATAGTAAACTAGCTATTACAGCAGGAAAGCTATACGAATCTTTTGAAAAATAAAGAGCTCAGTGGGAAGACATTAAAGAGTTTGGTGTCCTCCTCACCTGGTGTCGTCCCATTCAGGGCTGAGTCCGGTCAAAGAGCCACGGGACTCTGAGACAAACTTGTAGACGACCAACAGGCAGTCTCGGCACAGCTGGACCAGCCGGCGGCAGCACTGCAGCTCCTGGGGTGACACCACCTCGCTGCTCTTACTGAAGATGGTCTCCCACGATGAACTGGAGACCAAACGAGAGGGCACGCACACGCACGCACACACACACACACACACACACACACACACACACACACACACACACACACACACACACACACACACACAGAGTGAAATGCAATTAACAGTAAAAGATTAGCATCACCATAAAATCATCAATATACACAAGTATACAGTACATCATGTGTATGCATGATGCAGACACAGCTTAAGTCAAATTCATTCATATATATGGCAATATGTTCTCTGATCTCTCTCTATACTGTAGAGTTCATGTGTGTATATACACTTGCATACACACATGCAGACATGCAGGAAGACACACAGGGAGGAAGGATGAAACAAATCCAAGTACAGTTAACCCCCTTTACAACCCCGGACATACCCCTCACTGTGAGAGAGCTTCAACAACTGAGACACACAACCCAGGGGGGTACGTTTGATGTCTACCCCCTTTCACTCTTTGGGAGGTGGGGGGTGCTTCCTCTGAAAGAGTTCAAAACTGTGTGTGTGTGTTTCCATTCTCTTTCTCTAAGTCGTTTTCAAAGCCTGTTGAATTCATTGGCCACAATAGCTGCTAGGCCGTTTGATTGTTGTTAAGTCCCTTAGATAAAATATCAAACAAGAGACAGAGAGGAGTTGGAGTGTGCTTTCGAGCTGCACCGCTTCTCTGTTGCTGCGTGACATCGGGGCCTCCTATTGGGTTTATCCGTGTTTGGGCCGTGGCCTGTTGTAGGGAGGGGTCGGACAATAGGCTAGCAAGCTAGCTGGATCATCCAGGCAAGCTGTAGTCAGACAAAAGCTGCATGGGGCACAGCGTGCAAGGGGTAGCTGAGACTAGGCTAATCCTCCCAGGCCTCTACCCCTCCACCCAATCTTTTCTCTACCATTTCTTTTTTTTTTTTTTTTTTTTTTTACAAGGTCTCATTTTCAATCACTCTCCTCTCCGCTTTCTCTCTGTCACCGGGTCTCTCGCCTTCTGCTTATCATCCCCTTCATCTCTATCACTCACTCAATCCCTTCCCCACTCTCCCTTAATTACGACTGCCAAGGAAGTAAGGGAGGAAGAAAATGGAGAGCTGTGGGCAGCGACTTCAGTTACACCTTGTGAGCCCTCTGTGTCCAGGGAAACACGGCCACTGAACAACTGAACTGTAAAGAATATGGAGAGGCAGAGATGCAAAAAGGTCACACCTTCATCACAGACGAGATGAAAAGCTACCAGCACAGCAGCTGTGTGTGTGTGTGTTTGTGTGTGTGTGTGTTGCTGCATTTGTAACACTCAGACTGCTAATATGTGCCTTTAAGGGAAGCAAAATATGTGGCATATGGCATATTTGTGTGTATGTCTGCTGTTTTGTCGTTTCTATAGAAGCATGATGTTATAATATTACTTTTGAACATGAAGTTGGCTGTCACTTCTGTGACTCATCTTGTAGGAAGCCACTTACTGTCACATCAAAAAAGTAGAAAAATATGAAAGCCAAATGAAAACCTCAAAGTATCCGAAACAAACTATAGTAAAAGTACTAAGAGGCCTTCATTCACCTCCTTCCTGCTTCCATTCCTCCCCTCTCCTTTTCTTGCTCTCACCTGTGAAAAAGCCCTGATTAACAGCCTAGATTTGTGACCTTAATTTACACCCCGTCTCCGAAGAGTAACATGTTTCTTTCATCCCCATGAGCTTTCAGGAAAGTGCAGCAGGGTCTGGTTGGTCTGTCACTCATTCTCTGTCATTCAGCTGCAGCTGCTTCCCTCGTCATACTGAATAAAAATCGCAAATTGTCCATGCTGTCACTGAAAATGATATATTGACGAACACTGGGCTTAAGGATACAGGGAGATTGCGTGGTGCGTGAACTTCTAGTTATGGAGACGAAATAGTGGCGGTAATTGGCCTGCATTGTGATCACTTGTTTGTGTTGATTTAAAAGCATAAGTGTCCATGAATGTCTCTGTTCATTCAAGGGTATTCTTTCTGACTCTAATTTTCAATTTTTTTTTGTTTGTCTTGGTAGGTTGGTCTTGATTTAAGTCACCAATTACAGTTAAACATATTTAAATTTCTTGGCAGGCTTCTCGTCCCACCTTGGGCGTGATGTGGTCAAATGATGCTTACGAACTAGTTTGTTTCAAGTATACCCCAGCCATTTCATCCTCACCCTAACCCAGCTCAGACTGGCCTACCCGGTGTTCAAGAAGCAGTTCCACAGGCCCTGGCCATGACTCCAGAGCAGCCGGTTGAAGATGCGGTTAAAGAGCCGGTAGAGGTGGAGACTTTCTACGTCCGGCTCCCTCCAGATCCGTTGCAGCGCTGAGCGTACATTGGTACGTACAATGTCCAACACCTGAGTGACAGAGAAAGTGAGAAGGAGATCGGGGGGGGGGGGGAAGGTTTAAACCAAGCATGTCATAATAAAGGGAATGAATGTTCCAAGACATAAGGCGACAGCATTTTTTTATTGATATGCATGAGTTTCAACTGTAAGATGTTTTTCTCTTTTTTATCTCAGCTTAAAACTAGCAATCACAGAGGCTAATGCATTCACTCAGTAAGAACACATACAGTACACATATAGTATATGCACAAACACATCTTGATCCTAATTTAATCAGACCACACACATATGTAGTGAGGATTTCAGCAGGTTTATCTCTGCATTCATGTTAAGGCATGCGCAGACGTACAGCCTGTGTGTGTGTGTGGCTGTGTGTGGCTGTGTGTGGCTGTGTGTGGCTGTGGTAGAAGCAGGACCAAAAAAAATGCTGGGGCAGACAGTGGAGAGCATGGGGGAGGACTAATTGCTGCACCGACGTCAGTCTTGGTGAGAAGATGTCAGAAGTTCCCAAGCGGTCTGAGGACACCTGCGCCAGCCTTCCATCTTCCCTTCTTCGTTTTCCTCCTCCCTACCCACCTCACTGCCTTCTCTTCCTCCCCTTTCTCTTTTCACCCCACTCAGAGTGCAGTGCTGTGGCTCTTTTGACTTTGATTCCTCGCTCCTCATTACTGACGTGCCCGTCTGACTGTGTGTGCATGTGTGTTTGCGATGCGAAGAGGCAAGATTTCCCTACAGCAATATAAGGCGAGCGTGGCACGCATACACACTCAGACAAACGGATAGATGAGTAAACAGACGCACAGATATGTTTTGGTATGGTAATCAGATGGCAGAGCAGTGGGTGCTACATTCCTGACCTCTGCCTGCTGCTCATTAGGCTTCTCCTCTCCAAATAAAAAACATTGGCTTGCTACGCCACAGCCCACAACACAGCAGAAAGCAGCGGCTGAGAGATCACATCAACACGCCTACTGGATGCCATTTCACGTCTTGTCCCATCTTGTTTTGTTTACATCCTGTTTGGTGTCTCTTCCTCTCACTGTCTGACATGATAATGATGCATGTCTTTTTTCTCTCTCTGAAGTTTGATTTGGGGATTATGTTCGTATTTTAAAAGTTGTTCAAAAGCATAAGGAATAGGTAGAAGCGGTGACATTTTGTCATTTTCACCGGTTTTAACAACGTCCACTCTATAAAGGGTGACAGTATAGACTGTGTGGGAGCATGGGCGAAGGCAGGACATTTATACAGGTGTCAAAAGATAAATGTGACCCATTTTTAAGATTTATTAAAAATAATATAATTAGATTCAGGTTTTCTCACTTATACGTTAGCTCTTTATCTTTGTCAAACACACATACCTGCCAGATCTGGACAGTTGGGGGCATGTTAATCTCTGCAGCTCAATGCCACATTTCCACCAGCCTTTCCTTCAAACCAATAGGCTACAACTTTGCCTTTTTCTATTACGAAAGTCCTCTAATTTTTCTCTTCTTTGTTAAATTGTTTATTATTGTCTATTGGGGTTATGATCTAGTTAGGAAGCAGTGACCACTTATCCAGATTCTATCAAATGTGGTGGTAACAGGTTTGAAATAATCAGGTGACCCTAAACGTCTCATGAAGCACTTCAGGAGTTAAAAGGTTAGACTGATAATCTGCTGAGCATCGGTAGCTACCGAAGAAATTAAGCCAACCTGTCCTCTAATTCTCTTGAGGGGCAAGTCAGAGGTAAATTGGCTCAGATATCTTGCGACCTGATTCCAGCATAGGGCTTACCTTCCGCTGTTTGGTAGAGTCCAGCTTCACTAGCCAATAGGAGGCCACCTTTGATTTGTGGTATTTCCAGTTGTCTAGGATCTGTGGAAGAAAAGTCAGGGTTAAAAAAAGGGAAAACATGTTTTTAATACAGACTTCCTTTAAAAAGTAGAACAACAATCAAGCAACACATTTAAAAACACCATCAGAGTATTTTAAAGATCTTTCATTTTGAACAACAAAAAAAACCCACTGCAGGTCTACTCTTCTGTAATTTTATTACATCTACTGTTTCCCAGCAGTCCTCTGTCAAAACCCAGGGTAACTACAGTATTCTAACAGGCCAGTCATTGTGCTGTGCAGTTCAGTCACTGCCAAAAACAACAATAAAAAAAGAAGACTAGAAAGAGCACAGGTAAACTAGTACTTTTATATTTTAAAACTATAAGAATGTACGGACAAAGTCTAGAGCTCATTCCCACTGTATCACATTCAACCTGTCAGACATTCTTTCACACCTCAGCCCAGACATGGATTCTGTAACATTGCTGGGTTCATCTAGTCTGGCTATCACCAGACCAAGCTCAATCTTTTAAGATTGGACATTAGTCTGGGCAGTCTGCTCTGTATTTTCTCTGCACAAGAGGCGTGATCAACAGGCATAGTTCAAATGACTCTGTACGCAATTGGGTAGCCCTTCAACCAATCAGACCAACGACCCGGGTGACATAGCAGCGACAGCAGAATCAACGGGTTGCTGTGCTTCGGCATGTTGAATGTAAACAAAAAGCAGCTTGGTTGCTTCGTCATTATGTTAAACCTGCCAATAGCGCGCCAGGTGGATAAGCCACTTTGTGATTCCCGCAAAATTGTAACGGAAGCAGGATAGATAAACATACAGGTTTCCAACCTGAGCTGCAGGGCAAAATCAAATCACCGGCAGATCGGGCAGGGTTTACCCAGTATAGGGTTCATCTGTTTACGTCATTGATTTTGGCTTTCACACATAGGTCTCCATTATAGAAAAGTTCCATGTTCAAACATAACAGAACCACTAAGGATAGAGCTGCAATGCTTGTACGAATTTTGGCTTCTGGCACGTGATACTCGGCAACACAGGAAATATAATGTAAGAGAGGAGAGATTGTTTACTGCAGCACATCCGTTCGGTGTCTTGTCATTTTGCCTTCAGTGTGTAGGGAGAGTAGTTCTGCAATCAGACCAAGTGCCAGCCAGTTTTACAAAGCTACTGTCGATCTTATCTTGCAAAGTCTGTTAAATCTCCCGCTTCACAAGGATGAGGCGGAGAAATTAAAGCATCGCTTTAATTTAATTTCTCATGACCTTTTTTTTTGTACTTTTACTGGAACATAAGAACCTTTGTTTATATTTGAGCCAAAACAACTATGTAAATGTTGAGCACTGTGGAAAAATGACTTGAGGTAATTTTCAAAATGATGTGTAAATGTGGCAGAATACAGTGGTTGTCTGGTATTTTTTCGTAGCACAGCTCAGGGATAACAGGGATAAAAAAATCAAGTCATGATCTTTGGTACATAAGCAGAAAAACCCTATGTTTTGCAGGTGTGTCAAAAATCCCTGGGGCATGTGTCGTTATGCTCAAAAGCTTTGCTGGATATTCCCATGCACTTGCTGCTAGTGCCAACATCATTGTGTACCTACAGGCACTGTTATTGTTGCTCTGTTGACTTAGTCTACTTCTCCCCACTGGTGCACATAAACCTCTCACGTAGCATTTTAAATTCCCCTGCAAACAGTGCTCCCATTGGGAGGCTCCAGTGTAAACTTTATGTTTACTCACACACAGACACGCACACACAAAAAAACAATCCACAAGGATTCAAAGATACAGAGCTGAGGTATACAGTGACCACTTTGTGTTCGCTTTCCAGAAAGTTTCTTGTTTGCTTGTTTAGCATTCTTTCTCAATAAGAACCTTATGAACCTTGTGTGGTAAGATGTACGCCCATTTGTCACATTTGTTTTGTACGTACGCAGATTACCCTCAATTAAAGCACAACAAAACACACTCCTTACATTTCACCTTTCAATGGTTCCATCTGCGGTTTTGATTGAAAGATAAAAGAGCCAATTAGTGGGCTAGAAACACACCATTAGCCCAATTAGACCTAAACTTTAACGTAGAAAACATAAATTGAACAAAAATTGTTTTCATGCTAAGTGAACACTCCTTTCTCTCTTGAGGCAAAGAGTGAACAGTGCAGGTGCAGTTGCTCAGCTGCGTTTCCATGGTGCTCTCATTAGGGTTTGTTAACAGTACAGGTGTGATGGTTAATTGTCTCTCACGACCCTGACACACCCAGATGTCACGCACATACATAAACTGTTTTTGCTGTTCTTGTGAGGACATTGTATGGGCTCACATTAATTACTTGTTGGCTTGCCCTTACTTAACCTTGATCATAACAACTACATGCTTTACCCTCACCCTTACATAACTATGAACTTAACTGAATATTATCAATACATTTTTTTTTTAATTATATCAATGTTAATATTAAGGATCTTATGTGCATTACAACAATGTATTAACATGTTATCGTGTCATTTTGACAATTCCAAATTATGTTTGAAAGGTTATAATGGTTCAGATCAAGATTTTGCATGTTAAGATTTTAAGGCTGCCCCCAAAACATCAATGACGCTAATCATCAGTCGAGAAGCTCCCAAATCACTTTGTCAATTGAATAACTGCCTCTCTTTTTTTTTTCCTTGGAGACATCATTGTACACAGAGCTATGCAGGATTGCAAGGCTTTTTGCTACCCAGCTACTTTAATTGGCTAGTAGCCATTTTCTTCATGTAAATTTAAACATGTAATTTTGGTGGTATTTCTGTCATTAGTCAGCCTGGTGAAGACAGTCTGGCTGGCTGCTGTTTTTTCAGCACCGCGGGAGCTGTGGTGCTGAACAGCCGGCTGGTTCTGAGGACAGCGACGGCCATAACGAGTCAGTGTGAAGTGGACGGATGAACGCTTTCATAGTGCTTTTGTGCCGCTGATGTGCTTTGCTTTGGGTGTGAGTTGAAGGTGACTCTTTAGATTTCTTTCTTATTGCGTTGACAAAATGCAATACCCATTTCAGCTTTTGTTATTGAAAAACTTTCCATAAACTAAATAATGACATTTGGAAAATGAATGTATTAAACTGCACACACACCGCAATACAGTAAGACAGAGTTTTGGTTCCTTAAAGGGTGTTATATCTGCTAGTAGTAGTATATAATAGTAGCTAGTTAACTAATACCTATTATTGAGTTATTGGGAAGCCTGCATCCAGTGCAGCAGTGCATGCATAACAAATGTAATTTACATCCATTAACCCAGGATAATACTGTCAGCCATATGAACCAATTCTTTTATACAGTAGTATTTTACAGAAACATCAATTTAAGCAAGAGCTTTAGCAATAGCACAAACACAAGTGCAAAGACGCATACAAATGGAAGGACACTGAGATCTGACCAGAAATAGAGGAGGTACTGATTAATACAAAGGAGCAGTGGGGAATAGCGCGCTGCTGCTAACTGACCGACAGGTTGTCACTGGGGTCGTTTGAAAGACAATGGGAGCCAAGCCAGAGCGGACAGGCTATTGTGGAGAGAGGCAAGGAGGTCACTTTTAGTTAGGCTGCAGAGTGACCGCACCTGGCCACAGAGGAGGCTCTGGGAATAAAGTCGGCCCGGATTTCTGGTCAATACTTGTTCACTCCCACTTTCTTTCTCCTTGTTAATTTCAGTCTTTTTTTTAAGGTTACTATTTGGTGTATTTTGGCCTTAACGGAGCCGGGAGGGACAATTGAGTGAGATTCAACACTTTTGGGAGAGGAGAAGGAGACACACTAGGCGGAGAGCTGCACTTTACTGAGTGCACTTTTCTAGTTACACTCTGTTTCTTTTTCTGAATAATTTTGATTCACACAAAATATACATTAATGCATAATTTTTTTAATAACGTAATCCGCACACAAATGCAATCAAAATAGTGCACCAACCTCATCCAGCACAGCCTCTGCCTCCTCCTCGGTTTTGCCTGGAAACCTGATCCTCATGGCGGTGAGTACGGCCAGAGTCTGACGCACCAGCTCGGCCTCCTGCTCTTTACTCCTTAGGTTTATCAGCGGATCGCCCTACGCACACACACACACACAGGTAGAGCGAAACCATTTTTGGAGCACAGTAGATGTAATTACTTAAAGGGCTGCAATTAATGATTGTTTTCATTATTAATTACCTATCAATGAATGGTATTTTCTACTGGCAATAAAAGGCAAATTGACTTTTTTTGTGTCAGAGAACATTTGATTAATCCTAATTTATGTAGGGGGCTTCTCCAAATCACCTAGGCACAAGAGAGTATTAAGGTGCATTCACACTGCGCAGTATTAACATGTTAAAAACAATCTAAGCAGGGTGTACAGTGTTACTACTGTATTATGAATATTAGTCATTATTATCAGGGGACATTGAACATTTCACTGGCATTTGTGGAACAGGCATTGTTGTCCTGAGTGATAATTCATTTATAATCCTTTATTTTCTTTACATAGCAGTTAAAACAGAGCAGTATCAGTAACATGCGTCATGCTATATATGAAAATAACCTCCTTATTTAATGCTGTACCAGAATGTACTTGTCACCATGTGTGTGATTCCGACAGGAAAGTCAAGTGTGCAAGACACAAAAAAAATTGGAAAAAATAGTATAATAAATAAGAAATAATTCTCCTGTCATTTTGTGTAAGGATACAAGATTACAATTGATGTACTCTATGGCCTTTTCTGTGCAAAGGTTTTCCACTTAGTTCTATTCTCAATGTTAAAAAGTTCTCCTGCATTTCATTGTGTTCCACTGTATCCAAAGCCTACCAGCATACTTGTAAAGAAGGAAGGGGAATGGAGGAGGCAGGTGGAAAGCAACAGATGGTAACATAATAGAAGACAGTACAGTAGGCCTATAGTATTGAAAGAGCTGCTTAAGAGATTCCTAGTGGGCCAGGATACAATATATGCCACAGGAGGAGAAAACCAACGATGGCAGAAGTAAATTTGTGCATCAGACTTTGGTGAAATAGAATTGAAAAGTGATTCTTAATGGTTTACTTTAAACCTACTCAGATCAGCACAGGATTGCCACAATCAACAATGTGGCAGCTTGACTAAGCAGAATGCTATATACTTTTCTGTGACTGACAATTTATATGACACATTCTGAATGTAAAAGGTAAACCCCACTTTGTGTGTGTGATGCGTATCTTACTATGTTGGAGTGGATGGTCCCCAGGCTGTTACTGTGAGGCACACGGTGGGCGGAGCCACTGCGGCTTAGCGAGTGAGAGCGCAGTGTGGCAGAGCTCGGTCTGACGAGGGGAGTGGCCATGGGAACTGTGGGCGAAGGCCTGGTGGACAATGCCCGCACCTCATTGGGTGATGAAAGGGAGGCAATGGAGCGAGGGCAGGAGATGGAGCGCCTGATTGGACCAGAAAGTGTTGGGGAAGCAGAGGGGGCGGAGCTGGGTTTGAGTGACTTGATTGGAGGTTTCCAGTGCATGCGACCTGCAGAGAAACAAAGAGGGAAAGGGAGGGGGGAGGAACACTGACTCACTGTCAAGCTCTCCTCTGGTTTCCATCCATTGCCGGGTGGCTTTGGAGGTGAAGTGTGACTTTAAAATTCCCGCTCTGGCACACTGGCCCAGTGTGTGTGTGTGTGTGTGTGTGTGTGTGTGTGTGTGTGTTATTATGACCGCAGCATGTGTAGTTGAAACCCTAAACTAAACAGTAGTCCTGTCTGGTTTGGGGATGGATTAAAGAGCAGCTTTCTCTCAGACACACACACACAAACACACAGGAATAAAGCTTAAACCCATACTAACACTCCCCGTCACCCTTGAAACTCCTCCAGATTGTCTACCAGCCAGTGTATTAGTGTGTGTTTTCTATTCGTACAGCGTGTGTGTGTCTGACATCAAGTTTGCACACAAGTGATCGTAAGTGTCTCTCTTTTTTGTGTGTGCATGTCGCTGCCGAACCTTCCGAGGTTTGGATATTTTGCCAAATGAGAGCATTATGGGGCTTAGTCCTAGCAGCCCTTTGTGGCTTGGTATAGAGTAGGGCTTGGCAGGGTTGCTGTCTCTCTCTGCACGAGCACATTCACACACACACACACACACACACACACACACACACACACACACACACACACACACACACACACACACACACACACACATCCAAAAGTTGGGCTTTTTGATGGCTTTGTCCCTTATTTTGTGACAAACAGAATGAGCTCATACAAGGGTCTTCTCTATTGAGCAGTTAAAACTGGCAGCCCACAATGCAACTGGATCATTTTTTCTTTCCAAGGTCGGCACATAGACTGCTGTGAAAGGTGCCCTCTTCAGAGAGCCGAAAGTGAGTTGATGTATGTGACTTATGCGAAATGGTGGGAATGCTTAAGACTTATCACTCTCACTATAAAGCGGGGAATATTTCAGCATTAAGCTCAAGGTGTTTTCAAGGTAAAGGTGTTTCTTTCTCCCTTTTTCTTTCAATCAAATTCTTTCTTCACTGTCGTCACCTTCCATTCAGTGGAACTGCCCTGTTAAGTGCTTTTCAGTGCTTCAGCATTTGCTTGTGTGTGTGTGTTTGTGTTTGCCCGTACGCGCTTGTGTGTGTCCAGCAGTGTGAACCTAGAACACTCCTTTACTTCAGTAACAAAGAGCCACTTTTCACGCATCACAGAATAGTATCACCCTACTTACACTTTAATTAAAATCCTAGGACCTACTACCTTTCTGTCACATCAATTAGTCACATAAATACTAGCGGGCTGATGAACATCTGTTATGTAGCCCCTGTTGTCTCACACCATCACAACCTGCACCACACTACTGCTGGAGACTGTGTGTGTGTGTGTGTGTGTGCGTGTGCATGCACAGTAGGTACTGATCAAAGCAAAACTCAGCATATGTATTTAAAAAAGTGTGTGTGCATGTACAACCCCAAATCAGAAAAAGTTGGGACAGTATGGAAAACACATAAAAAAAGAAAGTAGTGATTTCTAAATGTACTTTGACTTGTATTTCATTGCAGACAATGCAACAGAACATAATTTAATGTGTTCCTCATGATTTTTATTGTTTTGTTTTTCAAATAAACAAAATTCCTATTTTGGTTCTTGCAATATTTTTCAAACTGTATAACCGTGAAAAGAATACCAGGCTGGAGTGTATCTCATGTGCTTGTAGCATCACAGCATCAATTAAAATTGCCTTATGCATCATTCCCGCTTGCTGTCTCTCCTTCCTGCACGTTGTTCGTTCTGTCATAGTCAGATAAGATGGAAATGGACACAAATGCTGAGACAGAAATATAAAAAATTTGTATAAGTGTAGGTGTCTGACTGTGGACATTTACATAATCTGATAAACAAATTTTAGCAAATTAGCTAACCACTGTAATTAGATGGAAGGTTTTAGCTAAAAAACAAAGAAATTAACAAACAGGGCAGGGCAGGAGGAAAGAGAACAATCAAAATGAGGAGAAAGCAAACAAAGCAAGAAAAAGAGATTGCAGGACACAAGGTCCCTGTCAAACACCCACGCCCGGGCTTCCTTATGAAGACACTTGTATACATCCTGCTGGTTTACCTGAGCGCTCAGCCAAGTTCTTCTCCTTGTTCTCCCCAAGGTCGTAGGAAACTTTCTTCTCCCTCTTCTCTCCTCTTCCTCCTCCAGCTCTCCTCCTCTCCTCCTCTACTTCTTCGTCTGAGGAGGAGCAGGAGTCATCACCGCTGCTGCCGCTGGTGAAGTCGGCCAGGTAGTCCGGTCGTTGACGCCTTGGTGTCTGACTGGATTCTGGCATGGCGGTCATGGGCTAGCGGGGACAAACACAGACACATAGATATACATGAGACATACAGCAGAATGTGCACACACAGATCCATATATTATACAGTATATCCATATATTAGACGAAACAGGCATGATCATACACATCATGCTCTTTCTCTCCCTCTCACACACATATATATACTTTTATCTTCATGGGATCTTTTATGGTACTAACTGCATTCACTTCCTAGCCCTACACAATCCAAAATGACCTCATTTTTTATAAAATGTCATTCTTCCAAAGGTCTAAACTCAAACAGCATCTCACAAGGACATGAGTAAACACACACACACACACACACACACACTTATATATAAAAACATTGAGATGTTGTCAACCTCCCTCAGCCTCTCCTCACCCTCAGCCCATTACCATCTGTCACTGGGAGACCTGGGGGTGACACGGCTAGCCCACGTGTGTATGTTTGCTTGAAGGCTCATTATGCACAGATATACAATTATACATGCACTACTTTATAAGTATTAAATGTTTAACATATCTGTGTAAATGACACAAGAAAATGTAAGTGCAACTGTGATGCTGAAACTGGTTGCATTTGGTCTTTAATATTTATTTTGACGATAACCAAAACTACAAGTGGCTGACTTCTGCACACGTGAAATCATGATCTGTATCAGCCATAAAACACAAACAGACAAGAGTTCATTAAGTTTAGTCTTGTCTATTTCACATCCTGGAAGGGGACACGCTTAGCATTAATATAGCATTTATACATCTGTTATTCAGCGGTTAGCTCGGGCAGTGCTGTCAGGCCACCCAAATTTATGGGCAGGAAGTGATCACAAGGCTTACACAGTCACCGCTGGGTAGCTGTGCGGGTGAGTGATAGAGGAGGATAGAGACAGAGAGAGATTAAATACATGAGAGGAGAATAAAAGGGAAGATGGGAACATCAGATTGATGGGGAGAGAAATAAAGAGGAGGACAAGGTGAATCTTAGTATGGGAGTGGAGAGAAACAGAGAGGAGGCTTTGAATAGACGGGGCCAACGGAAATGAGCACAGAGAGAGAAAGGGAGACAGGAACAGACGGCAGATAAACACTGGAGAGCAAGACAAAGAGGGTCAGACACTGAACAGATGAAGAGAGAGAGGGAGAAAGTTTGGATGACGGAGTGAGAGTGGCTGCCTAAAATCACACTAAATGGTGAGCTGAGGAGAAAGGTGCAGGCAGAGGCCAACGCCACAAGGAACAAATGTAATCAGGTCCATTTAGTCAGAAAAGTAGGAGTGAAAACCACAATAAAAAAGACTAAATAAGAGGAAGGAAACCGAAAGGCACTTGCTAGCTCTCCCCCATTTTACTTCCTGCCTTCCTTGCTCTCTACCACTTGTCCTCTGCGTCTGAACATTTCCTCAGCGATAATAAACCACAGCGGTCCTTCCTTCAAATCCTCTCTCCTCTATTGTAGCTTTCGCACACTCGCTGGTTCAGTTTCACCAGATGGCTTGCGAGCGCTACACCCAAAGGAGTGAATTTATCCGTCACAGCTCTTTTTTTCCACTGCTCTCAATGTCTTTCTCAGCACACTCGGCAACATCGAACCTGATGGGGTCCAAATTAATTTGGACAACAGTGATTGCGTCTGAACAAGTCCTTATTCCAGCTAAGGCCTCTCTAATGCAGCGTTGAACTGCCCTGTCGAGTCCCTAACTCACTCTTTGAGTGTTCCAGCCAATTTAGCCCTCGAGTGAGGGATGGATGTAGATGTACAGAGAGAGAGAGAAAAGGCATGGAGGGGAGTGAAGCAAGGTGATGGAGGGAGTAATGTGCTGTCGTGGGAAATTGAGGGGGCGTATAGGTGTATGTGACAGAGGGAGAGAGCGAAAGAGAGGGAGATGGACAGAAAGAAAGATAGCACGGAGAGAGCGACAGAGACAGCCTGACAGCTGTCCCCTAGGGGAGTTAGGTCTTTTCTTTGGGCCTTTTTCTGATTCCTTTCTTTCTCGCCTAAACCCGCTACCCCCCTCTTTATTTTTCTGAAACACGTCCTATATGCTTTCAGTGGGCATCTGCCTACCTGCCTCTCCCCTCCCTCTCTCTTTCTCCCTCCCTGAACCTCTTCTTTTGCACTTTTTCTTAGTTCCCTAGAGGCTATGGCCCTTATTCTCCCTACCTCTTTCTCACCCACCTTAGGGCCTCGTTGCCTGGAGGATTTGCCCATCAGCTTCTCGTCGTCCAGTTCACATTGCTCCAGAAGATCCAAGATGTCCTCCTCCTACACCCCAACACATACCGAAAACAAAAGGTAAATTAGAATATGCTAAAGATGATGATCATCAGGGAACATACAGTATCAAGCATCAGCAAAGACTAAAAGAGTAGCTGAATCTTGATGATACGTTGATAAGGAATAATTCAATTTGTCACATCTGTAATTACTTTGAAGGCAAAACCAGGTGTAAGAAAATAAGAAACTTCAATTATTAAAAAAAGGGGGGGAAGGATGAAAAAGAAAAGAAAATGACTTCACAGGCATATGCGCCCTATCTAGGGATTAGAAAAAAGACCCTGGCTGAACATGCATTGCTATTTGGCAGCGCTCATAGAGGCTGAATTTGGAAAAGGCAGAGTCATGGCCATGGCCAATATGCTGGGGCCTTGTCCATTTGGCCGTAGCTGAAATGCAAGCAAAGGTGATTAATGTTGCTTCATGGCCGGGACATAAAAAGCTCCCACTTGATGCTCAAATATAGATAAAAAGTAATTGTTTTCTCTCAGATTAGCCATCAAGCTGCTTTCTGGGGTCCGTGAAAAGGACACAGTGCTTCTAGCTCTCTGTGTTGTGCATGAACATTTGTATGCGTATACATTTGTGTACAGTGGCATACTTCCATGTCTAAAAGTCATATACGGTAGTACATGTACATGGGTTCAAAAATATTTTTATTAGCTTTTGCCTTTTTCTAAATGATGCTTTTCTGTTGTGTGTCTTTTTAGTTTATACCTGTTTATGTGACTATGCAATCGTTTATGTGTGTGATGGTGTGGGAACTTCTATATGTGTCAGCCTGAACAGGGTTGGGAAGAACTTTGCCTTGTTGTAGCCTGATCAAACAGTTCAGGCAGTATTAAGTAATGTGGCATGTGTTGAAAAATATGTATGTCAGCTGTCTCATGCAGTATTTGTCCCCAAGACGGCAGCTGCTAATATGTCTCGAGAGAACCCCAGCAGGTATAAGAAAAAAAGTGTTACAAAAAACATATTGTGCCCAGCCATTTATTATTCATTATAGGAAAGGCTGCTGTAACATAGTATGCACTAAATTGATTGTATAAGAGCTAACAACCAAACTTTGAAATGTTTATGTTGATTAAACCTGATAATTAAGAACTTTTCCTTGCTTTAAAGAATGTATTTAGAAATGACAGGCATTTTTACTATGGCCCACATAATATGGAGCTGCCTGTTACAGTACCTTGCTATTGCCAATGATCTCTGCACATGTCAGCTCATAAACTATATTGTTAAAACAAAGTACTTTTTTGGCACCGGAGGACCAAGTGTGTCCTGTCCAGCAAACTTTTGTATTTTTATCCATTTATGTTAAAACAGCAATCATTTATTTCTATTGCTGGCAGCTTCTACCTTGACATTCTCTGACTCTCTCATATTTCTTGGCTGTTTGACAGATGACGCTGTCTCGTCCATTTCCAGTTTGGAATTTACTTCCTCCATTGTAAAAAAAAAACACAAAAAAACCACACATACCCCTGAGCCAGAAGAAAACTTCTGTACTGTAGGTAAAACTGGGCTTATTCTTTTAGATGGAAAAAAAAACCTCAGGACTCCTCTCAGTTCTCCTTCAAAGCAAGGATTGGCTTTGTGGAGAGAGGATAGTCAGTGGCACTTCTACTCCCACTGTTCAGCATAAAAATATATTCCAATTTTAAAAAGATTCTTACATAACAAACTGCAGCTGTAAAAAAAAAAAAAAAAAAAAAAAAAAAACTTTCCTACACTAATTACATAGGTGGCATGTGTTACAAGAGCCGGCAGTATTACTTTGGTTGCCTGTAGATGGTGCATATCTTCAATTCTGAATTGCTGCTGTTACTTTTTCGCCTGTAGGTGGCGATGGTTGGACTGGAACTTCAGCTTCAAATGCAGTGTATTGGATGATACTGGCTGGTCCTGGTTTCAGGCGCTTCACATCAGTAATGTGTTGTTTTATCTCCTTTAAACTCCAGCTGAAAATCAATTTAAAGCTATTTACTGTTTTTAAAACAGACTACTTCCACACCCTTACACATCTTTATATCCCTCTGCTTAATGTACATGTCCATAGCTTGGAGACCACTTTGATAGGAACTGCACCGACTGTGAAGTGCTCCCACACACTTGTGTACTTCTGCTCTTTTATTATACTGGCAGAGCGCTACAGGCCGGCTGAGCATGCACCTGCTCAACAATATTTCTTTGTTTTCAGTATACGTGTGACAAAAGTGGAGGAATGGGAATACATCAGCTGAAAACAGCGAGATAACATAGATAGCTAACAACAGAACTAACAATTTGATGCATACCTGTCATCCTAACTGTAATGGAAGTGGGGAGAAGGGTGATGCAAACCCTGTAGAAACCAGTGTAACCCGTGGGTGTGTTGTCTGTCGCACAGCAATGAAGCTAGGCTCTGCAGTGCATCACCATGTTATCGCTAGGATTACAACACGTTTATTTATTTTGATAGTGTGACAATCCATGATATTTTTCTATTCATGGCCCAGAGAAGTAGCCTGGTCCTACCAGACTCTCGTACGTTTCATTTGTACAGAGAGTCTGGCCACTCTCCATTGACAAGTGTTAACTTCCTTGAAGGCGGGTACTCTATTGAAGTTTAAAACTATTGGATCTGCCCAGAGCCACTCCGGATCTGCCATAACCAATCGCTAACGTTTGGTCATGACGTCGGCTTAGCATCGCTAGCGTTCACCTTAGCCAACTCCTTCACCACTAACGGAGCGAGCTGGAAAATCAAACTTTTCCCCCACCCCGTGGGGAGGAGGGCCACAACATCATGGCCACCAACAAAACTCAGCAAAGATTGTTCTTGCTCTGGCTTTAACTTCCAGATATTCGAATGGCTTCGCTCGCATCTTTCTCCGCGGTCATTACAGAACTGACAATGACAATGACGACACAAAAGCAAAACTGAGGCCCCCAAACAAACCACCTGATGAAATCAACAAATCACGTGTTATTCTTCCCTGGTATGCTAAATATATCATATTCAAATTCAGAAACATCCTTACTTTACCATACATTTCCAACATCTCTCAGAAGTAATTATTATAGTATGTCCCTTAATGAGGACAGTCCAGTTGTCAATCATGATCATGTTATTAGATAGCAAACTCTAGAGCGTCCTTTGTTCGTATTATCTCTCCCCCTTCCGACTTTGAATGAGATCCACATCTCTTTGTTGACTAAATTAAACTAACCTCGGCCTGCTGTACGACTCTGTTTGATCTTTGATTGACATCTCTATTAAAAATATCTGCAGATTTCCCTCTTGAAAGGACACAATAACTTTCTGAAAAGCATACTGAGAGGGGCTAGAGGCTGTTGAGGTAGGTTAGTTTCTTCAAACGCTGCAATAGTTGCATATGACATCTCCCAATGCTTTCATATGAATTTGTAATGTCAATTCAAAAAGAAATCCATATTCAGTACTCACTGTTATTATGCAGTTGCCAAAAGCAGTACATTTTTACATTACATGTCATTTAGCTGACGCTTTTATCCAAAGCGACTTTCAATTGCTATATATGTCAGAGGTTGCACATCTCTGGGGCAACTAGGGGTTAAGTGTCTTGCTCAGGGACACATTGGTTGATGTATCGCAGTGGGAATCAAACCCGGGTCTCCCACACCAAAGGAATGTGTCCTATCCACTGCGCCATCACCACCCCTGTGTGTTTTAATATACCACAATGCCTTACTCTGTCTTTTTGATGAATTGATTAGTTCTTTCTGAATACATAACCAGAATTGAAAACAGAAAATGTCCTCTGTTGCTTATCTTTTTTGTACTTGACTCATCCAAAGCGTGTTTATAATAACAAAAAAACAAAAGTGACAAAAAGACCAACAGCATCTCACCATCTTTTTACTTTACTATGACTATATTTCTCATCCTTCTCGTCACCATTTAAACACTACACATTCCCTCTCTCCTCCTGTCTCCAGTATAGTTGTGTGGTATGAAAATCAACCCCTGCACAAACATGCGTATGTCTTAGTGCATGGCCAAACAGGTTTGTGTGTGCATGTGGGCATGTATCCTCATATATATGTTGAAATGTGTATTCCTGAATCTTAATGAATAAATAATTAACCTGTAGGGAAGTACACTCAAATACGTGGGCAGCAACTGTAATCAACTTTGAAGCCTCTTCACAACTAACTTTGACGGAAAGAAAGAAATAGGACAGTAAGATACAGAACGAGGACAGGGGAATCTGAAGAGAGTGTCTAACTGTAAAGAAACAAAAATTGCATTGTTTTGAGGGATTTGATTTGCTTTTAAAAGCTCATGTACACTGTATAATAAATATTTGTAGAGAGACAGAGTGAATGACAGTGGGAAAGCGACGCAGATAGAGAAGAAGGACATTCTGTCAGACAAATCTGAAGGACTGCGGCACACTTTCCACATTATTTGCACATCCTTTCTTGTCTCTGTGGGCTGAATCTTGATAGAAATGTGTGTGTGTTTCTTTTCTTTGGCATTTGCTTGTCCACAAGTGTCTGTATATTGTGGGTCTCTGTAGGTTTCTGTGTGTGTGTGTGTCTGCCACTGACGTACGTGCCTTCATTCGTTTCAGAGGATTATTCATTTCCTTTTGAAGTGAGGCAGCTCGCCCGGCGAGGAAGGTCTGAAAGGCGGCCGAGAGCAGGCTTTCATACTTCTCCAACAGCAGCTTGTCGTCTGGGGGGTAAATACGCCTGTAGGCCGCAAAGACACCAAGAGAAGGAGAGTGAGGAGTGGAGAAATAAAGGCGAAGGAGGGTCATCAGTGCAAGGAGAAAGGGGGTGAGAGAAGAAATTATGAAATGGAGGAAAAAGGAAAAACAGAGGTTGGGTTCAAAAAGAAGAGGGTGGGAGTGATGGGGTGGAAAGTCAGAAAGAGAAGAGGGGGATTGGGGTTCAGCAAAAGAGGGAAGCGAAGTGAGAGGTGGAGCAGTGACAGAATTTGGAGGAAGGGAGCCGCAACAGATAAAAGCCAGAAAAAGACAAAAGGTAAGAAAAGTGTGTAGCAAGAGGGTTGTTAAAAATATATAAAGAGAAACAACAGGAGCAAGAAAGAGAGAGAGAAAAGGAATACAAAGATCGAGAGAGGGAGAGATTGTTGAAAGAAGAGGGAGGAGTGCATGGAGTGAGACACAGAGAGGTCGAGGCACAGCAGGTGAGAGTGGTGGATGGATGGAAAAGAGAGCACACACGAGGGGAAACGCAGGCGGGGAGAATTATAAGTATTTCAATAAGAGGTGTGATATGATGGAGAGACAAAAGAAAGGTGAGTGGCAGGATCGAGGGAGCAAAGAGAAAAGACGGACAGTAAGAAAGCAGTATTAATGGAGACCTTGAGTCAAGAAACTATACAAACTTCAATCCAGTCTTTTCACATGCGTAATGCATTACAGTAATGCACAACTACTTCACACACACACACACACACACCCTCATTGAGATGTGCACTTAAACATTTGTCGCTGTCTTCACTAATGTGCCTATTTACACCTTTTGCATACTTCTGCTTAGTTTTAACAGTGCTCAGTGTTTATGTTAGGCCTGAAGGGATTAGGGAAATGTATAAACCTCTGCCTGGTTATCTTCATAATACATGTCCGAATTGGCTTTTTGAATTAACAAGGAGTTAAAGTACAGACGTCCTTTTTTAAACACAAAGATATAATTAATGTTTATGCAGCAGCATTACATTTTCTATCAGCCTCTAAATATTGGTTACTACTAAGCTATTCACACATATCAGCATCTGAGTTGTAGATTTTAGTGAAAGTGCAAAGCCAAGTAAAGTTTAACAACCATTAGCATTAAAACTTTTACTGCACCCCATCTGCTATTTAACAACTTTATGCAGAGATGCTGTTCTGGGTACATCATTTCCATATTGTTGAGAAGTTGACCCAATTCTATACATTTCTTTAGTTACTGCAGTTCAAATCAAGCAACTACTTAATGTTGAGAGACCTGAGATGAATCATTCACTGCATTACCTTCCCTTGGCACTATCCTTTATGAGATTTTGTAACTGCCATACTTTTTAACAACCATTAAGGTACATGGCTCAGATTCTTTTCTTCCTCTTGAAAGACACTCTGAGAAATGTGGAAAAATGCATCTTCATAACAGGGGGATAAACTGAATTTAACTGATAATATATGAAAAGAGCCAGAACTTGTCAATCCCCAAAGAGCAACATAAATCATTTGACTGAAAAGCAAAAAGGTCAACACTTTAATAGTGGGTGTTAACTGCTCCCTCTTTTTGGCACTTTCCATCTCTGAACATATGGAAATTTTATTTGAGGGTGACCCTGCAATATTCTTTAAATATAAGTTTAATGCTGAGGCTTATTTTCCTCCCACGTGTTCTTAATTGGGCTATGGAAAAAAACGTAATATTCATGTTCCATTTACCTCAGTTTAAACTACCTTTGTTTTGGTCAACAGTTTCTCTCAAGCTTCCCAATTCCAACTGTGTAAACGATGTTAAATGAACAACAACAATGGCATCAACCAGCTGGGTTTCCCTCTGATGCCACAGGGTCCTCGCTTGTCTGTAAGTGATGCAAGTTTCATCTAATAGCCAAATGTAAGTAAGTTCATTACCCAAACTCATAATGAGAAGCAGTGTGTTAATCAGACTCCAGTGCTGCGCCGGGACACCATTTGAATGCTAAGAGGTCTTTATTAGGGGTGCTCCAGACAGACCTCAGCCTGATTGATTGACTGTCTGGCTGCGTGTCTGAAAAGAGGAAGGAGGTGACAGCACTTCATGCAGGCTGGGATCAGTATTCTGTCTAGTCATTCAGTCAAGTGATGAGTCAAGAAGTCACTTACACTTGGGAATACAAGTGTGTGTGTGTGTGTGTGTGTGTGTGTGTGTGTGTGTGTGTGTGTGTGTGTGTGTGTGTGTGTGTGTGTGTGTGTGTGTGTGTGTGTGTGTGTGTGTGTGTGTGTGCGTGCGTGCGTGTGTGCGTGTATCTGTGTGTGCAAGAAATTAAGAAAGAGAGAGAAAGAAAATCAAGACCTGGAAATGTGGGTACATGTTGGATAATGAGATATAGGCAGGGAGAGAAACTGAGGGAGTGAAGGAGCGTTAACAATTTGCAAGGGATAAGCGGCAAATCAAAACTTGGTGTTGCTGAGTCATGCTCTAAGGTGGATCTGCTCCATCTGTGAGGTGACTATTAAATAATTGGCATGCTCGATGTCCCAGCTGGAGAAAAGAGTAGAGGTGTGGGGGGGAAGGAGATGGAGAATGGCTGGGCAAAGTATACATGCTAATTTGAATTTCCGAAATGCTGAATACACTGTGGATAGAGGAGAGTAACAATTTGAACCTCGACATTACACACAACCTCGGATTTCCTTTCTCCCTTTCTATTTTACATATTCTCTCAGTCTTTATGTTTCCACCTCACGCTCTTTAAACATAAGGTGTTCTCTTTTGTTTGTTCTTTCTGCAGAAGCATTATTTACTGAGAGTGTAGCGCTCTGCAGATGACCCCATGAATGTAAGCGGAGCTGGTATTGGTATAGTGGGTGAAGTTCCTGGAAAGAGAGCCCCATCTCCCTGTCTGTTTGCCTCTTCCTTACCTGTAGTTCCCCAGATGTTGCTTTTCATGCTCATCCCTGGAGATCTGCTTGCGGACCTGTGCAAGTCGCTCTTTCTAGAAATAGGAGGAAACGAGAAAAATGACAAAATCTCTCAGGTGAAAGTCACTGCCACCCTCACCTTATCGTCTATTCAGAATGGAGAAAGAATAAAGTCCTAAAAACGAGAAGGCAAGAGGGGAGAAAGATGAGGAACATGTAGACTCACCCAACAATGCCTCATAATTAAAAGGCATTTTTCCATCTACCCTCTTATTGATATGTGAAGCAGGTATAATTGTGGAGCTCAGTTGGCCAATTTAGTATAAAGCAGAGAGGAGGGGTTCACTGCACTACTGGCACTGCAGTATCATTAAGCTCTGAGCGATATATGTGCCTTCAATAGACATGAACCTGGTCTTGCACTTCAGCCATAACAGCACTCAAACATGAGGTAGTCCCCTTTTTGAAATCTCTGCCTCTGCTCCATCTTTCCTTATTCCCACTGATTACTGCTGTGGCTGATCAAAACGCTAATCAAAGAGGATGGGAGGCGTAAAGTACTAGTAGCTGCCACTTTTTCCCATATATATATATATATATATATATGAGAAACGCTCCCCCAACTCCTTCATTTCAAAGAGAAAATAATTAAATGGTATGCTTGTCTCAGAAAACTTTGACTCTGTCGTAAAGTAAGTAGCTAGTGAAACTGAGTTACTGCTCAGACTTTTCTTCTCGTTTCAATCCTGAGGAAAGTGCATAGCACAAACACACACATGTATTGTTTGTTTGTTTACTGAAGTGAACACGTCCTATAAAAATAAGAATTTCAAATTTTACTTTTTTACTGACTTTTTACTGACTGATTGCTGTGTTTTTCAACTGATGTGCACTTGTCCCTGAATAGCTGAAGCCAAGCCACCTTTTGTGCTCATTTTGGTGTGGCCTAAAGAGCTTAAAATGTATCTCGTACGTTATGATCAGGGCTTATGACTGTACAGCCATTGTTTTAGTTCCCAGGGTGGTTTTGAAAGTCTGGGTAGGGAAATGAATGAGTTTCACTCCAAACTCCATTGGCCATAGTCAAGATGCATCACCTGTGAGTGCTTAGCATCCCAGATGCTCCACTGCAGTTGGTCAGTTGCCAGAGAATTGTGGTTTTACTCGGCTGATTGCAGGTGGGAATATGTGTAACTGTATAAATGTGAAGCACAGTCTTGCTCAGCACACTTTTCGCACTTAATAAGGTTTAAAGAAAATAGTATAGTTATGTAATAGTATAGTTAATTATTTTGTTTGTGCCTTACCAGCTCTTCCCTCCTACGCTCCAGTGTGTGACGTTGTTTCTCCCAGTCTGAGGAAGCAGCTGAGAGTTTCTTCATGGAACCGTGTCCATAGAGCCGCCGCTGAGCCTCTGCCTTTTGCTGGGCCAGGTTGCGTTTCTTATCACTGGCTCTGGATCAACATAGAACAAGTAGAGTCAAAAGGAAAGGAAAGAGTACAGCACCATTTAAGTGCATTATCAAAGAATACAAACTGTTGCAGTGCATTTTGGGGGTTTTCCCACAGAAGCTCTAACAACTGTTTGTTTTACTTTGCATCTTTGATTATCTTTCTGTCACAGGTTTAGCTGCTGTCGACAAATAAATTAGCACTATGACTGAAATCCTGTTATCTTAAAGTGCTTATATTATGCTTTTTGGCTTTTCCCCTTTCCTTTATTGTGTTAAATATCTTGCTTGTGCACGTTATAGGTTTACAAAGTGAAAAAGCCCAAAGTCCACCCAAAGGGCCTTACCATCTCCAACAGAAAACACTGTTCACCAACTGCTCCAAACAGCTCTATTGTAGTCTAACCTTTACTTCCAAGACAAACGTACGTCACTTTGTAACACACGTTATAGTGCTCGCCTAGCTGCTAGCATGGCACACCCTCATACTCTGCTTCTTTATGGCTAGTTGTCCTTAACCTAGCTACTGCGCATGTGCGACTCCCAACAAAGATGGAACAGAAGTGAGATGCCTCACTCTGTAGCTAAAACAGAGAGCTCAACACACAGGGTGAAAAGAGGAGCTGCAGCAATGTGCAGTACAACAAAAATATGGTGTTTTTTGAAAATTAAACCATGCTATTCTGGTACAACCTCTAAATAAAATGATAAACCTAAAAGCATAATATGAGCACTTTAAACCATTTAAAGTGTAATTCCAGCGAAAATTGACCAAAAGGTGTTTTTCTGCATTAAAACATGTCAAATAAGCCGTGGAGACAGTATTTTTCATTGATCAACCACTACAGATCTTGGCCCAGCATATGCTACAGCCCCAAATCGCAAACAGTGAACGAGATAGGGGCCGTAAGCCAAACGCATTTTTTAACCAGTAATATTGTTCAACACAGCACCAAACCTCGTCAGTAACTTGCTCAGGGTCCCTACACATAAAACGAAGCACCAACAACCTAGTTAGTGAACCCGGAGTTTATCACAGAAGACTGTTAAGAAAACTTACCAAACTGTCTCAGCAGCCATATCCTCAGCACCGAAATGTCACGCGAGATCTCGCACGTCTATTGCCGGAAGGGACTACAGGCAGTCAGGTGTTCAGCCCATCAAAATCAAAAAATCCGCTGGTCTGATTAGACTCCGCCATTTCAGTTCCTATGTGATGATTCTTGCCTTGGCCACGCCTACTCCTGTAGATCGACGAAAAATACTGTCTCCACGGCTTGACGTGTTTTAATGCAGAAAAACACCTTTTGGTCAATTTTCGCTGGAATTACACTTTAAGCGCTCTTTCCCTTTCTCATTTCAGTTTCGTAGCCGCATACTGTAATAGTTATTTCAGAATACACAAGACTTGTTGTATCACTACATGCATCTCAGTTAAGAACAGATGTTATCTGCAGAAAAAGGTTTTCATGAATGCTGTAAACAATGATGAAATATTGGCAGGTCTATTCCCTAACTAATGGACTGACCTGAATTTGCCTTTTCACATCATTATGGTAGTTTAAAAAAAAATCCCTCACAAAACATTCAACAATACAGTAATAAAGATACAGCGGGGACACAAACAAAGTGACAACCACAGGATGAACAGGACCAGACAGTTATTTCTGAACAAGTGGTCCATTGCGGTCTGGAGAAAGGGCAATTCATTTTAGTCAATCGCTGGCCCTTTAAATTGGATATTGAGCGCTGTTGGGGGGCTGAGGTTTATCAATGTCCATGCCCGGCCGGGTCTGAATTGATCCCACGTTGATACAGTTGGTGTTGTGAGCAGAGTTGAGAGCCGACCCTACCTCTACACACCACCAACCCCTCCCTTTTGGGAAGCAAAGCCATTACTATATAAGGAAAAAGTGAGCGAAGTAGAACAAAGCCCTCATTCACTCCAGCATGAACATAAGCAGTTTGTCCAGTGGGAAGAGCTCCCCGCCGCCTTTCAAGGCTCTTACGATTTATTTGTCATGAAATAATCAAATCTCCCCTTTTAATCTGTGGGAACACAGCAAATAACAGCCATGAAACAAATCATTTTGATAAGAGATTTGCTTGTGTCGACTGAAGCTGAGCGGGAGGATGGAGTGAGTTTTTATGTGGGATAGCTGCACCATGCACCACACTTGCCCAAACTAGATCTATGGAGCTGCATGCAATTGATCCTTTGATTGGTGTGTGTGTGTGTGTGTGTGTGTGTGTGTGTGTGTGTGTGTGTGTGTGTGTGTGTGTGTGTGTGTGTGTGTGTGTGTGTGTGTGTGTGTGTGTTGCAGTTGTGCATGCGTGTGCCTAGTAGAGTTGAGACTATATTTAGAGCAGTAAGAGGAGGGCAAGCACAAAGAGAGAAAGAGAAAAAGAGAGCAGAGATCCAGAGGTCTGGTGTACGATGATCAATCAGTGGACAGGCTCACTGTAGCCAGGGGACAGAAAAGCATGCCAGAAAACAAACACACACACACACACACACACACACACACACACACACACACTATACATATACAAAAAATACATTACAGAACAAGAATGACAGTATGTGTAACCTAGACAGGCAAACAAATACAACCGCAAAGCAAAGTAAAAACGCGACACAGGAAGCTAATGTAAATATACAGAGGAGGGTAAACAATATAGACTCTGAAATACAGATAGCAGAACATACTGTTATCCGGTTTCTAACACACACACACACACACACACACACACACACACACACACACACACACACACACACACACACACACACACACTTTGTCTAATTGAAGAGAAGCATAGCTCTGTACATTGGCCATTATCTGTCTTTGTATCCACCACAGCACCAACACACAAATTTACGAGAAGAGCATTTTTTTGTCCACAGCTCAAACCTTTTAGTTTTAGACTAATGTCACGACAAAACAAGATGAGGGCTGAATTTTGCCGTGCATCAAAGTAATTCCAAAGTTGCCAAATGACGAAACTGAAAGAATTGATCGAAATCTTTCAAACATTCAGAGCCCTGAAAAGCAAAATTTGACGTGAGCTTTGCCTTTGTTCATGAAGCTTAATGGGCGTGTGTGCGTGCATGCGTGTGTGCGTGCGTGCGTGCATGCATGTGTGTATGTCCGTGGTGGAGAACAGTACCGAATGTTGAGGAGTTTAAGAGCATTGAGCAGCACCCCTTTCTTCACGTCGTAATCAATCTTCTGATCGGTCCCAAAGCTCGGAGCTCGATTGATCTGCCAGAGAGGAGAGAAGAGGAAAGAAACATTCAAAGAATATTCTTTTTTTTTTTCGTACTTCATCTATTTTTTTTTTCTTTCTTTTCAATTCAGCAGACAGAAATGTTATGCAATTACAGGAGTGGATTTAGGGCATCTTTGGAAAAAAGAGATTGGTTTCCACAAGAAGGAGAGAAGAGGGGAGAAAGAAATGGAAAGGGATAGTTTTTTCACTTTGAAGGACACTTTGGAACTCTTAGCCTTTGCCTGGGCATAAATCCTGTCTGACACTGATGTGTGTATGCTTGTGCATAAGAAGAGCCTATGTGTGTATGAGTGCAGGAACAGATTGTGTAGGTTAAACTGTCACTAGATTAGTGACCCTGCCCTTTTCAGCCAACCACAGCAAACAGTCCATGACTCTGTAACTTAAGTATGCCAGGCACTGCAAGACCTATCTGTACCACTGCCACCAATAATCTCTTTGTGAGCATCAATGAATAACCAGCACTCAGCTCAATCCCATCATATACAATCAAGTGCGCTCAGAGAGAATCAGCTGAGCAAGAACAGAATAAGCCACCTGTGATTTGAGGTACAAAAGCCAGTAAGAGCAGCTTACCTTTCTTAACAGAACAATTTCCAGCACCAGTGCAATGTATTCAGATATTGGTTATTATACCTGACACAACAAATCATTTCTACCCTTTAACTCTTTGTTATGTTCCTTCTGTCTCTCTGCCACGGTAAAAAAAAAAAGAAAAGAGATTGTGTGAGACAACAAAAGGACCAACAAATAGAGAGAGGTGCAGAGGGAGGGTGAATGAACTGGCAATCATGATTGGAATGGTGTCTTCCTATGAGGTGACTTCAAATGACAATGCAACAGATGCCCACTGAAAGGCTGGCTCGGTGAATAAACCTTGATTGTTGAGATACATTTTTTTCATGTGGGCAGCACCAGTATGGTTGGTAACATTTGATGTCATTAGATTTGTCATACCATCAATAAATATGTATTCTTTTAAATTAGAACATTTGTGTTATTATTGTTAAAAAGATGTATGGAAATGTATACTGTACAGTGTACAAAGACATAGGGGTTATTATCAGGTGGAAACGAACCACTGTTAACTTAGCCACACTGAATGAAACATGCCGTCTCTCACTTTTTAGTCTGTGGAGCTGACTACTCACGTACTATGACCCAACATGGCTGTATCCGTTGGTGAAAATCAATTATTATTTTCAACTAAAATAAAAATCACTGCTAACGGTGCTAGAAGTGTAGCTGGAAATGCATCCTTCCCAGTAGCCTTAATCTGCAGTCAGAGTGAGTATCTTCCTTTAAGCAGTTGGATACAGTTGAATTCATCAAAGCAGCACGGCAGCCAATTACAAATCAAGATGTCAGTAATGGAGCAACACTGAGCCAATCATAGGTTTTAGAGTACATTATGGATCCATTCTATCCACCAATCAGAATCTTGGGTTAAAAATAGTGAAAGAGACCAATGAGAAAAGATGTTGGTATGCAAAATTAGGCCATTTCAAACCATAAAGATATTTGGGCTGAAAATCAGCAACAAAACCTGAAAGCTCTTTACAGAGATGTGCAAAGCGTCTTAAAGGTTGCGAGGGTAGCACTCAGAAACTCCGTACCTCTTTCTCTTCCCTTCTTCTGAACTAGCCATTACTAATCCTGACACAAAGATGCTTTCTGCTGTGTGGCAGGTTTGGGAACAATGCCGTAAGATAATATTTACATCACAACCAGGCTCCAAGGAACTGAGCGAGCAAGAGCATTGACTGTGTTGCCAGCGGTGGGGCAGGTAGCCCAAAAAAGATTGGTAACTACTGAACATTTTTCCATTTGGATCACGAGCCAGCTATAAAAAAAAAAAGCAAACATAAATCTGGGCAGACTTAAGTGAATCAGTGAAGCTGTTACCTACACCAGCGGCTACTCCTAAATTTTGCCTGTCAGACACCTAAACCCAAAACTCCCTTGATATGAAAATGGTTTTACAAGGAGGAGCTGATCAAAGGTGAATAAGAGCATGCAAGGATATGAAAAAATATCCCAAACTGCAGCTGTCTATGTTAACCTGAAGCAAATGTATAACCTTTTCTGAGCCTGTTGGGCCATCACTGCCCAAATCTCTTCCACTAGTTCAGAGGATAGATGCACAAATACCACAAGTGAGCTACTAAATCTGTTTCAACATGACATAAGTTTGTATAGGCGTGCCTTCGTAAGTTTCTGCTTGCACCCACATGTGTGTTTTTCTACACAGCAGCCATTTATCAGAATGAGGGGGGTGGGTGGTGAATGTCTTCTAGTGCAAAGAGGAAAAAAGGAACAAGGACCCGATCCAAGTCTTTCACTCAATAGATTGAAGCCTACAATACATTCCTCTGTGTGCTGGGAAGGACAGAGCTCCACTTCAACCTACAGTACCTTACCTAAGGAAACAGCACACAAGAAAAAGAGGGTTGAGGTCTGTTTTCATTTAAAGCACTCCCTGATATGACAGCCACAATGAAAAGAGTATGGCTTTAGAGCGCCGTAGCCTATAGGTAACAGCCAGACTGGCAGTGATCCTGGCGACGGTTGTCTCGTTACTTGTCTTCATTTCTTAGTTTGATTTTTGGTGTCAAGCTGTCACAGAGTAGACTGGCATTGCAGCACTCGCTGTCTCTCTTTGCTCTCCCTCAATCTTTTGTCTCTCCCCTTCTTCTCTCCTGTTTGCCCTCTTCTTCTGGTTAGTTTCTCTCCCCACTCTGTTTCTTTCTGTCTCTCAACCCGTTTTCTGTTTGGTCACTCATTCACCCCCCTCCACTTGCTAGCCCTCACTCTCTGGTCATTACCTCTCTTACTCATTTCTTTCTCTGTGTTTCTGTGTTCTCCTTTCCCTCTCTGGCAGAGGAAGTTGGACCAGCCTGGTCTTAATGAACCCCTGCAGGCTCCCAAAACCCCCACTCTGATTTCCTTAAGTGACTCTGGCAGGGTCTTAAAGGAGCCCTCGGTTGCTCCAAGACGCATTCAATAAAAATGTCAGATGAAAAGATAAGAAACTCATTTTCCCTCATGTGCTGATTTGGTTCTGCATCAGCATTGTATCAATGTAGCCCGAATGTGCACGTAGGAAAAGAACATATTGTCTGTAATTTTTTCACAGGACAGGTTTATTTTCACCTGATCACCCAGTTAAGCATACAAAGATTGAGGGTGAGCTGTAAATCATTACCATACCCTGTACAGGACATGTAACTCTTTTATTTTCTGCACCTGGAGGTGTGGGTCTGAGACGCATAAGTAACCTGCCAGTGTTTATGAAGGCAAATAAAGCTTATGGAAGGGGGGGGGCTATATATATTTTTTCAACTATCCTTGTAGTTTGAATTGTCTATGAGCTCCAAGCCTATCTACTGATCTTTATTGCAGACTCTAAAGTACAACCAGAGAGGTAGAAGCGCAACTAGTGAATTTAATATTTCTTATTTGATTTCATATAGTTTATTCATTTCCAAGTGGGGAATTGTCTTTACCCTCTGGTTTGGATGCAGGGTCAGTCTCATAATGTCTGGCCCCTGTGGGGGTGTATTGCTCAAGGATAAGTAATGGCCATACAGCAAAAATCAAACCCTAACAATAACATTATAATTAACAAAGCCATGGCCATTCTGCACAACTAGAGATATTAACTTAATCCCAGTTCATACTATAGAATGAAAAAGGCTCAGATTCCAACTCTGTCTAACAATTTGTTGTTATCATTTCAATTCTGAATAAACCCAGCACAAATAAAATCCTTACAATTATCATATGACTCACATTGTTGAAAATGTTGTGGCATCAAACAGTTTGCGCCTGTGGCTTCGGATGTGTCACACCGACCCTAATAACATAGCAACACCAATGGATCAACAACAATCAGCTGCTTTCTTTCCACAACAAATTGCTTCCTCCCTTCGACATCTATTCTGTGTCTGGAATACTCGTCAAACAAGTGCAGGGGCTGCATCGTGATTAATCAGTTCAGAAAAACGACCCCTTCTTATTATTCCTGGCAAAGTGTAAACAACCCTTGCTTTGACAAGCCTCCCATTCTGCCCCGCACACTCGAGGGTATCGGCACAGTTCAACCGCTGTCAGAATGGAGTGTTTGTTGCTGCACAATGGTGGAATGAGAAAGCGAGGCGGAGAGGGAGAGCATGAGTAGCAGAGCGACAGAAAGACAGACAGCTGGCCGCCATGTTAAGTCGCTCTCTTGTTTCAGCCGTCTTATCAATCACTGTTTTGTTCTTTTTGTGGTGTTTTTAGTGGTCCAGTCATACACAGGGAAATTCTAGCTGAGCAAGCTGAGCTGCTGGTAAAGGTCCTGGGAGTGAGCAGGTCAACGCTTAGCTTAGCCACCAGTCAGCCTGACCTGCCTGGCTGGTTGGCTGGCTGGCTGGCAGGGTGCAGGGAGTGTTGCTTTTCTCCTTGTTTTTTTGTTTTTTTTTGAAGACACACAGAGATACAATCTGACACAGCCACAAAAAAGCAAAAGGTGCTCCGGGTGCACAAAAAGGTAGAAGTGGACATAGTTATGCAGCCGCACACACAAACATGCGTGAATATATCAACAAAACAAACCTCAGGTCCCAGACTGTCAGTCATAAATATGCAAGAGTATATATTTCTTCCTTTACAGTCTCTGACACACTCAACCACACACACTACAGTTCCACATATGTCACTCATAAACATGCAATATATATTTTCCCTCTCAATCACATGCATGCACACAAATACAGAGACACACACACAGTCGCTGATGCTGCCATACATGCCTGATGATAAATGACTAAATGTTGTGGGGTGTTTTCAACTGCCCCACATACGAGGCCTGTGCGCTTCTAATTTGATACTTATTCCATGAAATAGTCATGTTGGGGGAAAATGGATGCGGATAGAGACAGACAGTCCCATACATCATTCTAATTATTCTTTAATAAACCTCTTATAAGCCAAAGAGTGGCTCGTAGGTAACTACTGCCACCTAGAGTTCACAGGGAGAAAGGCACCCCCACAGAGCTAAGGAAGACATCCATGGACATTTAAATAAGAATGAATCCCACTAAGTGCCAAAGATTAATCAAAGGCAAAAGGAGAATGAAAGGTGGAAGGGTGCAAGAGACTGAAAGATAATTGAGTATATCAAACTGTATGTATTCTTCTCATTTATCATTTTTCACCCTAGAAAATTCAATCATAAGGGGATGAAAATTATTTGGAGAGCGCAGGTAGCAAGAAAATCCCTCCTTAATCACCCTGAATACACAATAATGTTCATCTCGGCTGTTGTAGGGGTTAGAAAACACTTCTCAAATTTCCGGAGGAAATTTCTGAAAGGCAGGCTAACCTCAAATCCTTCTTTTAAAACTCAGAGGAAAACAGCTACACTTTGAAAGGCTACTCTTTACACTTGTATGGAAAGCTATAGGAATGTAAAATGTGCACAGATGAAATAGAATTTAAATTAAGAGTTTTCAGGCACTATTTTTTCCACACAAGAAATTTACAGTATTTTTAGTAGTTGTAATTAATAATTTGCAGCCTCTGTGTGTTGAGGATGTGAGAGAGAAAAAAATATCCTTTTTTTGTTCTTAAATAGTGTGTTTGTTTCTATGTGTATGTGTGTATTGTGGCATCTGTTTACACTTGCCAGCGCAGATTGCTCCTCACAAACACACCCCCATCACAAACACACACGCACACACACACACATATACACACACATGTGTGCGCACGCACTCAAAAGAAAAGGAAGTCTGGATTATGTTGACTCTGAGGGATGGATAGGCAAACCAAACTCATCTTGAAACAATCGGGGACAGAACACAGAAAGAGAGGAAAGCTGCAGGAAGTGGTGAAGGGAGGGAGAGGAGGGGTGAAGAATCACCACCCTTAGGGGCGCAGTCCAGCTGCAGTCTGTTGGTCTGTTGTCGTAATGCCCATTCACACACACAAACACACTGAGACACAAACAAACCAGTGCTACGGTTGACCTAACTATGCCCGCCTCATTAGCTGCCAATCACTCTGCACAAGCCGCCCTGAACGGGGGACAAGAGGGGAAGAAAGGAAAAGAGATGGATGAGAAGATGGTAGTTAAGTTGCAGCCATCAATAATCAAGCTGCCTAAGCTCCTGTGTCCCACGGCATCTCAATACTGAACAGTTACAGATAAAATGCCATGACAGTTGGCAAACAAGGTTTCTTCGTCCTCTCTTTATTCTGTTACATACTGAATTGGTCTGTTTTTGTGTTTTAAGCAGGGTTCCTCCATGCCTCTCCGACTGGATAAAAAGACGGGCTGTGGGCTGGAGTTGGTTTGGTGGGCAGATCAGAATGGCCAACCACGCTTACATATGCACACACACACACACACACACACACACACACACACACACACACACACACACACACACACACACACACACACAGATAGCTAGTAGACACATTCACAAGAGACACAGAAACACCCTCAGTTGCACATGGTGGCTTTCAAAGTGCATACAGTATGTGTTTATAGTGCAGGCAAACACACACACACACACACACATACATAGATGTAGACTTCATAGATTCACACACACTAACTAATTTCATTTTACCTATGTGTACCCTCACACACTGACTGTGGCTCTAACAAGCAAAGTGACCTGCCTTTGAGCTGCCTGGAGCGTGACACTATAGAAACAGATTCTCATAGACCATGAATATTTCTAACTCTTTTTTCTAACTTTTTTTTTTCCTATTTAGAGTTGATCAGCTTAAGTTTTTAGTTTTAGTTTTGTTAGCAAACAAAAATATTAAGTGAGCCAGAGCCTGTGATGAGGCTGGGCCTCAATCCACCCATCCTTGTGTTGTGGTCCATACACACCAATCAAGACCCCATGAGAATAATGAATTGCGCTCTATGTTGGGTTCTGTTTCAGATACAAGGGGTAGAGCATTTAAAGGAATAGTTATTTTGTGTGTGTATATATTCCTTTTGTCCTTGCCCATCACCCACCAAACCTCTAATAATTCTGTTTCCCATTTTCCTTACTCCATTTGACATTATTTGTCATGCCAGCTTACAGCACAAGGGCCCTGGATAAACTTGATAGAGTAGGGGGGTGCAGGGGTAATAATGCTGTCCCATTGCTATATTTTGGGATTGAGTTAATGCACTCCGTATGACTCACTCTGGATTTGGAGACTGCCCCCCCCCCCCATATTTTTAAGACACCACCATGTACGAGCAGAATGTATGAGTAAAGCCTGTATCATAACGCGGTTCCTGAGCTAAAGTAAATGTATGCTTATTTCTGCATCGATAATTTTTTCAATGGTACTTTTGTATAGCTATTTTTTATTATTTTGCTGTTAAAGGCAAAGAAAAAAACTCAATTAAGCCCTCAAAGCAAAAGCCTTGGCACTAAGCAGACTGTGTGTGTGTGTGTGTGTGTGTGTGTGTGTGTGTGTGTGTGTGTGTGTGTGTGTGTGTGTGTGTGTGTGTGTGTGTGTGTGTGTGTGTGTGTGTGTGTGGTGACGATCACGGCTCAATGAAACAACTTTAGTATACGAGACACAGATGCTGTCTGGGTTGGTTTAATAAAAGTGAACGTCTCGGGTTACGCCATTTGGGCAAGTGTGCGTGTGTATGTGTGAGCGCCTATGTGGTGCTGATGTTTTGAATGTCAATAGGAGGTAAAACTTGTGTTGAAAACCCTGCTGAATTAAGATAAGGATCACACAAAAGCCTGTCTCTCTCTTTTTACCTTCTCTTCTCCCCTTTCTATACTTGCTCTGAGCACAATGTGCCTGTTTGATGCCTGGCCTTGGTTTGAGAAGCATCACTCTTGCCTTCTCTGTTTTCACCCCTGTGACAAGCTACTTAGCAGGTGTGTCTGTGGGTTGTTCCTCTTGAGTATCCCTATTCGTTATCCGTATATTTGCTGTGAGTTCTCTTTGTGCTTGTCGGATTACAAAGAGTATCTTGTATCACAGAGGTTGTCTTGCAATGGCAAGATAGAGGCAAGTTTGTCCTCTAATCACCAGAGTATTTTGAATACCTTTTCTAAAGAAAAAACAGTAGCTATTTTCTGAATGTGTAATTGGAGGATGTAAGAAGCAATCATGTTTCTTTTCCCTCCCCAGCCTCCTACATACACTGACACAAAATGGCAGCCAAAATATAAAAACAAAGGGCAGGGTCTCTTATACATGATACCATCTAGCTTTCAGGTATCCGACTGGCTTTGAGTTTATACTGGTTGAACTTTCATTTCCTGGCTGCGAGGCTGCATGTCCAACAACCAGCTTTGACGTTTTAAAGAGTAAGAGAGGAAGACATTGTCGGAACAGCAGCTGGGGTAAAGCCCCAACGAGGCGTGGCATACATAATTCACAGTGACACCAATAAAGAAACCTGAGAGCTGAAGTCCACAAATTCAAAACATACCTGTAAGGCAGAGATTGTGTTGAAAATCCTGACACAATTTTTAGTGTTTTGGGACTCCGGGGGTTGACAGAAATAACAAATAAAAAATGGTGAAATGCAGTGAAATACATTCAATTTACCACAAAATGCTGCAAAGTGATTTGCTTAAAAATTTAATTTGGACCTGAGGGCTTGCCATAGGGTACTGTTTGTGGCAACCAGCCTATGGGCCAGGCTGCATGCGGCGTCCCTGCAGAATAGGAATTAACGTCGACAGGCTAAAAAGTGGTAATGAAGTTATTTTCAGGCTTGACAGCGTACGCAGTGAGGATTTGAGAAGAGGTCTCTATGCATGCAACTATCCCCTGACTAATCAGATGAATTTTGGAAATAAATGATTGTTGCTGTAAATGTTGCGTGAAAGAGAAGCAGGGTTGTGTGTGTGTGTGTGTGATGTTAATTGATGAGAGTTATAGAGAGCTGCTAGTAGCACAGGGGGGATCATTACTGCTGGAGTGGAACAACTGCATTCACGGCTGTTTGCCATGTCTCATACACACACACACACACACACACACACACACACACACACACACACACACACACACACACACACACACACACACACACACACACACACACAACACACACACAAACATATACTGTCACAGAGTGCACCAGCAGTCAAAAGTAACACCATCCTCTTGCTTTCTCTTGTACATCCTTTTGTCATAGTACAACTGCTCAACCACATTAAAACGAGTCAGGTAATTATAACACCCTAATTCCACGATGACTCTTCTGAAAACACCAACCAACTATCAAATGCCACTTTTCTCCAAATCAGTAGCTCTGGAAATCACAAGATTTATTTTGGGTTGTCATGATGGGGAAAAACAAACAATTATCCCAGAGGCATTTCCCATCCTTGAGTCGATTTGTGGGAAAGGGGGGGGGGGGGGGGGGGAAGCCGCACAGCCACTTTGGGTTAAAGGATTTAGGTCACACTTTAACTGACTGGCTGACAGCAGAACGGTGAGACAGAAATCCTGGAGTGGACCCTGAACTTGAATACATCTCCTGATTGACTTGTCTTGCTAGTCAACCTGCTGTTCTGACCTATATTTTTTTACCCTGCGTGTGTGTATGCCTTTGTATGAGGAAGAGGGGTATTTGTCTTATCTAAAATGCAGCCGTGTATGCATGCATTTCTATTTGTATACATAGGTGTGTATGGATGCACACATGCTAACTGTGTGTGCAAGTTTATGGTTGTCTACGTTCCTTTCATTTTACAAGGGAATGTGTCTCTGCTTGTGTGAGAAAAATACATACTTGAGACTGTGTGGGTGTTTCTGTGTGTTTCTGTGCGCCAAGGACGAGAGTTGTAAGCAAAATCAGTGTGTGTTTATGCTTTCTGTCAGTGCGGGGCAACGTCTCCCTCTTTCCTGCTGATGCTATATTGCTTCAGTTTAGGAGCCGCTGTCACTTTAATAGCAGCATAGACAGGTGAGACTGCACAGATTGCAGCCCTCTTCTGACTGACTGACAAACTACTCCCTCGAATAAAATTTCATAAATCACAGAATTAAACGCACTTTAGTTCTTTTTTTAAAGTTCAAAAATGTTATCAAGATTGACATAATATACTTCACAAAATAAAAAATTCATAACATTTTAAAATCCCAATTAATAAATGATACTGTCCCTTTACACTCCCTTTAAAATACACTTCTATTTCATATGGTAAAAAATATCAACTGAAAACACAGTTTTTGCCAGCAATGGCCTAGTAGAAATCACTAGGAAAAAACGAGAAACACACTTACGCCGCCGTAACACACAGCACACACATAAACACACACACATACGGAGTTGTACCTCCAGTAGCCAGGGTTTCAGTTTGCGGTCCAAGATGATATCAAAGCCCAGGACCTCAAAGCAGACGCTGTCGCTCCCTGGTGGCTGGCCGGGGCGACACATACGATAGGCGTGCAGCACGTGGGGCTCAGCCACTATTATAGTCTTCACCACCAGCTCCTGACAGGACACAAACACAAAGAGAGAGAATCACCAAGCTGAGCTGACAAAGAGAGCACAAATCTTACTTTTTCTTTTTGTCAGTTTCAGTCATCCTAAAAAGACATAGCTGCAAATCTTTATAGCAGCTAATTAAAGGTCTGAAAATGGCGCAATTAGGAGTTTGGCTTTAACTGCAGACAAATGCTTCAACCTTAAGATTTAGGTCTAAATTGTGACAATGGAGTAATCATGACACATACTAGACCTGTAATCTACAGACCTCCTTTAAAGAGGTAGGACTACATCCAATTCTTCTGTGTCTCAAAATGCGCTTTCAGTATAAAAGCCGGGGAGAAACAGAAAGTGTTACAGGCACAGAACATTTAAAATTTCACTCACACACAGACTTTCACCAATGTTGGTGGTGGTCCATCTGTGTTGCTCCCAACCTGTGTTCATGTGTGTGTTTGCACGTATGTTTGTTGGCTGCTACCTGCCTGCCTACTCCCACTGTGCAGCTGGGGTAAACATGCTCACTCTGACACACACAAACACTGCACAAAGCTTCCCCTCACCAGTCAAGTCCCACGCAGTGCTGCTGGCCTACAGTTTGCCCACTCCAGTCTGACTGCTGGGTGCAGGAGAGGGGTATGGAGGTCTGGCCCTGGCCTGATAAGGCAGCAGCCCCCCTCCGTTTTATATCTGTCTGTCGCTCACACACCTCTATCCATCTGTCCATCCATCCACCCTTCTGACCCACAGGCTGCCCAGCACAAACACCTGCTCCCACTACTGTTGTTTATGCCCGAAGTCCCCAGTACTGGCTTGTTTATACTGACAGTGTGTGTGTGTGTGTGTGTGTGTGTGTGTGTGTGTGTGTGTGTGTGTGTGTGTGTGTGTGTGTGTGTGTGTGTGTGTGTGTGTGTGTGTGTGCGTGCGTGTCTTTGTCCCTGCCCCCATTACCTCCCTCCTTATCCTGAGCCCCCAGCAGCACAGGCAACTGCCTAGCATGTGTGCCTGTGTTTTGTTAGCTTTGGGCTGAAATGTTTTTTTATAAGCCTCTTTGAATTATTATATATTATAATATTTTTATTTTTCCCTGCATACATTTGTATATTATCTTAGCTACTTTATGTATGCGTGTTTGATTTATTTATCTCATCTCTGTTTTAATAGCATCACTTCTCTTTCTCTCTCAGTGTAGTAGAGACAGCAGGATGGCTGATATTTAAACAATGGGCAGGATTAAGCAAAGTTCGTAAGTAAATTTACATACTTTTAGTACGAATAAAAGTACATCAAACTAACTAACTGATAGAATAAACAGTTGAAAGGCTTCAACTGGTTGGAACAATATGTCCTAAATGTTATTGTCATTCACTAAAGTGAGATATTGTTCTGTCATTATACATTTATGCAAGAAATTTCATAAAAATATGTTCTGAAGCCCTGTAGGACAAAGATGATCAAAAGAATATTCTCCAAGTTGCATAAAAAAGTACAACCTTTATTGTTTCTGAATGTCCACCAAAAAAATTAATAGATCAAATGGATTAATGTCACTCTAATGGTACCATCCGAGTAGACAAGGTGTTACTATTGCATTGTACTGACTACGACATGCCCACTCTGATGCACACACACAGCATCTGCACTACGCTTCCCTTCACCAGTCAAACTGCACGCAGTGCTGCTGGCCTGCAGTTTTCTCTGTTCAGTCTGACTGCTGGGTACAGAGAAAGCGGTATGGCCTCTATAGCTAGCCCATAGCCAGACATTTCTCTCAAAATTACACCCACATACAAAAGCTTCGGCTTTGTTGGTCAAACCATGGACACTCTGCCCCATACTGCACATCAATGTAGCCTTAAAATGAAAGAGATGTCAGTAAAACATGGGGGGGAAAACACATACACAATATTGTTAACCCCCACAGACAATCTTTTGGCAAACAAACTCTCTGACTGTGGCGGGAAGAGTCAGGGCAGCCTGCTTGGTCTGTACGGGAACAAAATGTAAGAGGGAGATGAAGAGAGAAGGAGAGAGGAGAGTGAGCGGAGAACATGAATACAGAGTTGAAACAAAACACAGTGTGCAAGTGCGAACGGACAGCACTAACACTAACGTAGTGGAACTTCTGAGGAAAGAGCACAGACAACAATGGTGAGAGAGGAGTAGGACAGTCCGGCTGACACTCTGGTATGCCACTGAGAAACAAGAAAGATGAGATGAAAAGGAACAGAAGTAAAGAGAAGTGGAAAAAAAAATAGAACTAAAACGCCTTGACAAAATGGAGCCCATAGAAAAATTACACAAGATGGGAAAAGAGACGAGAATAAAGAAAAGGAAACTATCCTGAAACAAGAACTTAAAGGACAACAGACTTACTACCGACTTAAACGTCACTTTGTTCAACATGAACATTATGAAAAGTGAAAGCTGATGAAAAAAAGAAATAAAAGATTGCCTTGCCGAGAGTATAATAACCAATGGGATTTGATTTGGCAGGACAAAAAGTCAAGGTCAACAAGAATGAAATAGAAAAGAACATAAACAGAACAGGGGCTAAAGAAAAGAAAGGAGTGACTAAAAGAGTAGTAACATAAAGACAGGGGGAATATGATGTGATGCATATGTATAAGTTAAAAAATATCGACTGAATCAGGAACAGGAGGTAAAAGACTTTGATGACAAACCGAGAACGAGTTAAAGGTGTTTGGATGAGTTGAGAGTAGTGGCAGATAGGAAGAGCTCACCCTCCTGGAATGATGTTTTCACTGAGCTCTTCCTGGAGTCAAACAAAGCTCTGAAGCTCACTGAATTACTGTCATAACAAATCATATCAAACCTTTTGTGGGTCAGCTTGTCTTCTTTGTGCAAGGTGTGTTGGTTAGTAGCAAGAGCATCTGTATATACAGTATGAGTCTACGCTTACAGATTACACTTACGGATGCATGCATGTGTTGTTTGCATTTGTGGTGTGTTGTTATCATTCCGCACATCCGTTGTGGAAGTACACATCCACCACAATGTGTCTGCATGTAACTGTGTTTCTGTGTTTGTGTCTGTTTGGGTGGACTACCCACGTACAGAGACGTCTCCCCAGAACTTGGCCACATCGTAGTCGTTGGTGCGCAGGAACTCAGTGAACCAACTGATGGACCTCTTACTGCCTTTGTCCACTGTCTCGTCTCGCTCAAAGTTCTCATTGTGTTTGTTGACTGAGTAGTTGGTCAGATGCATGTAGAGCTGGCTCTGTGGAGACAAAGGGGAGTTAGGAGGTTATGTGTTAAACATTATCAATGAGCATGTTCATATCTGTCTCTGGCTCACGATTTCTAGCTTTATTTAATTAGCTAGCAGTGCATCAACTACATGGGGGTGCTCTTACATGGAAACAGATCTGATAAAAATAGTTAATAGAGTTTAGAGGTTGAATATACCATCATTTAAATTATTAAACAAAAAAGCCCTGGTCCTTTAATTTAAATTGAAAAATACAGCGTATCTAACAATTTGACAAGATGTGGTAGATTGCTGAGTCAAAGGTCTGTGGTGTACTAAAACAAGTAAACGTCTTCTTCAAGCTCTGACAACATTCAAAATCAAATGTCATAGCAACAGCAGATCATATTTGCACCAGATGGCATGTTTTGTTTGTTGTCGCATAAAAATCGTTCTCTTCTTCTTGAATTCCTTCATTTACTGAGCTGATGAAGAAATGTAGCTCTTTTTTGACCTGCTTCCTGCATCCACTTAGATGCACTCATAGCTGAGAGTTGTCCAGGACAACCACAATCTAATACTTATGGCTACAAATACTGAAGCAAGTGCAATAGCAGATAGAGATATACACTGTATATTGTACTTTAATAGCTGTGGTACCTGTGCCAGTGCTCTTTAGTGTAATTATACCTTTGTCAGTGATGATAATCATCACAGCAAACAACATCCTCAAGGGTGTTCATGCTTTTATCCCCACAGTGCACATACCCACGTTCTCCTAAGTAATATGGGTAGACAAGAATAAAGGGAAAAACAAAAACATCACAAATGTGTCCCTTGGCAACAACTAAATGACTAAGAAATGTTGCCGTAAGAAAAGTAAAGAACAGTTCGCTGTGCTATATGAGAATTTGCTCTCTTCTAAAAATGGTTCTTATACTCTTTGATAGGAAATGAGTGCAACAGCTGAGCAAGCTTACATTTATAGATCACCAAAATCTCAAGCACTGATAAGAGGAGTCAAAACAATCGGGCCCCATACAGTAGTTCCAACAGAGCATGGCTAAAATGCGTCACTGAGTGGTTGATTATAACGAGCCATTGTGTAACCCTTGTAGTATCCCCCTCTAAACACTATCCCTCACAGTTGAAGACAATACATCCTTGTCCTTAGCCTACAAGGTAATAACGCTGTGACCAGAGGCCGTTCCAGCCCATGATGGCTGTCTGGGAGCCACTCTCTGTGGGATTGAACATCCATCATCATGGCATGACTCACTCCATCATGTGTCAAAGATTGGGTAAGACAATACACATTTGTGTCACAGGAGGGGTCCAGCATGCCTATCTGAGCGTGTGTTCATATTGTAGATAAACATCACGCTTGATATGAAGCGCTGTGGGTGTGTGTGTGTGTGTGTGCCTGTGTGTGTGTGTGTGTGCGTGCCTGTGTGCGTGTGTGTGTGTGCCCATCATCAGCAACAGACTGTGCTTCAGCAGGTGCAGAATCTCAAGGCAAATATGAGTGGCCTGATATTACAGGAGACATCTGGCATGTGGACATTTATGCTCAGCTGTGTGCATACACTATGCCTGCCCATTCTGTGTGTGTGTGTGTGTGTGTGTGTCTATCAGCCCTACAGTTGTCAGTTGGCATTCGTGCACTGTTGACTGTGTATATGAGTACATGCATTTTTTTTGTGACCTTAAGGAGATTACAGTTTCCTAACGTCTGTCCCCCTGTGTTTGTGTGTCTAATTTGATTTCGTTGAGTCGCACAAGCCCACGGCTCCAATTCATGACAGTGCATGGCAAATACACTGTTCTGTGAATCTACTTCTACTATCTGTCTGTAGTAGGGATGCACCGAATCCAGGATTCGGGTTCGGATTCGGCCGAATATTGGGCTTTTTGACGGGGTTCGGTTTCTGACGAACCTTAGAATTTTTTTCCACCGAACCGAACCCTACGCTTGCACTACGTGCGCTACGCTGGTCGACGTAATGCCGCCGCCATTGATTACGGGAAGGTGTTTACGTAGGTGGACCGTTCAATGCAGTAGGCTGTGAGAAAGTGAAAATGGAACTTGTGAGCACAAAAAGTGTTGTTTGGCAGTACTCTCAGTCAAAAGAAGGCGATTCAAGTCGAGCTACATGTTCAATTTACAATGCCAATTTGTCTCGTGGTGGCAAGGACCCTAAACAATACACAACATCGCCGCTGTTAAAACATGTGCGTATGAAACATCCGAAAGAATACGAGTTGTGCATGAAGGAATCTACAGACAGCAGCCAAAATGCAGCAACTTCAGGTACGGCAAAGGAAGGACAATCACAGCTAAAAACCCGGGTTGTCAGCCGTTCTTTCAGTCTCCCTACAGTGGGAGCGGAGCGACCGAATGGACGGCTGCTACTCGTTCGCTAACGTTAGCTTTCTAATTTCACCCACCCAATATTCCTTCATCATACACTGGTTAGCGAAAATTTGCAACAAAACATGCAAACAAAATTGTCACTCATCTGGCGAGAGCGATGTGCTTTCCTACGATGTGTAAAGAATGTGTGAATTCAACATTAAGTTGTTACATTTAACTATTTTAGAGGCTGTGGACGTTGTTTACTTCATTAATGTGTTTACTGTGTTAATGGACTGAGGATGGGAGTAGGATTCGGTATTCGGTTTCGGATTCGACAGAATCTTAACAAGTGGATTCGGTATTCGGCCGAACCCCATAATCTGGATTCGGTGCATCCCTAGTATGTAGTGCATTTCTGGCTTACCTGATTGGCCAAACACTAGGTAACTGTATGTACCTTCTAATAAAAATCCATGAACAGTTGTGTGTACGTCTACAACCCATCAAACTGGCCTTGTGCACAGATGGCACACAGATAAAGATGCATGTCCTGGTATAAGTTACAAGGAGTGTGTCTACGACCATTTGTTCATTTCCAAGTCTACGCACAGCTTTGTGAAGCACTTTGTATCTTTACTTTCAAAAATCCTACACACATAAATTATTAGTAGTATTATTGTCTGTGACTCACCAGATTGGCCTCACTGGGAGCATGGTACTTCTCTGTGCCCATGCGAACCAATCCGTCATTGTAGAGAAAAATGCGAAGTGGGTCACAGGAAGTGACGAGGATGTAGATGCGCAGGTCAAACTTGTAGCCCTCCATCAGGAAGGGCTTGTCCAGGTACTCCTGAACGATAAAGTGTTCCTGGGCTGGCAGCTTCTCACAGTTACGAATAAGCGAGATCCTGGATAGACAGAAACTTTATTAATCCTCGGGGGGGAAATTGGGGTGTCGTCAGCTGCATAATAAAATATGGCATAGTAAAGACAAAAAAGATAATTAAAAAAAATGATAGATGGCAGCATAGCAGGGACCATGAACATGACTGATGACAATGGCACTGTCTTATATATCTGTTGAAGCAACAAAAAAATGTATCCAAATAGTATACAGATTGTATGGGTTTAACACAATATTTCATTTTAAATCATCATGAAAAGTTGGGGACATATTACTGGGGTGCCACATCTGCCTTGATACTTTGAGTGCGCTCAGCATGCCTCAGGGCTGGCTTGGGCAGGACAAGCTGTTTGGCTCTGAGGGGCATTGAACGTTCCAAAACCTGTGTTACTTATTACCTGGTCATCTAAATAAAACTGTTAAAAAAATAAATGTACAAAAAACAGACTGGTACAACACAAATGCTGGTTTGTCTGAGATATACTCTGCGAGCATCTGGAGAACATTGTGATTTTCTGAAGCCAAACTCTGCAATGTCTGAATGGCACAGTGCATCAAATGCTGTAGCAGGGTCTTTTAGCTGTGTGTAGATTAATAGGAGCAGACATTGCGCTCTGTTTTGACCTCCACTCTAATTCCTTTGCTTTGGTCTCATGTCACTGGCACTCAGGCCTTATAGTACGCAGGCCATTGCTAGCTGGACTCTAGAATGAGTTGTGTTAGTTTGTGTGCATCCATGTGGCTGTGCACGCAAGGGTGAGGGGCGATATTTTCAAAACTTTGTGAAAGTGTGTACTGTATGTCTGTCCGTATGTGTGTAGGTGTAAGCATGTGTGGAGGGAGGGTGAGGGGTCGTTCCTAAACAATCTCCCACTATGTATAAGCATCGTGACTGACCTATATTAACATCACTCATAGTTAAGGCTGACTTGGCCTAAATTGGTTACATGCACAGCCTGGAAGGCTCCATTATACACATGCCAGCAGGCACAACACACACACAAACACAATCTTTGGCCAAGATGTAAAGATTTGATTGTTCAAAAAGTACAGTTTGAGGTATTAAGATATTGTGGCACCAAGGCACCAGAGTGCAAACACTGTTCTGCTCTGTAATCACAGCCAGAGCATACAGTAACCTGGGAACAGTGCGGCCTATGTTGTTGCAATGTAACCAAAGAATTCACCTGCTCGGTTAATGAAGCAAAAATGTTGGAGCATTGTTAATGAGCTTCTAAAGCTTGATTTATGGTTCTGCATTGAATCTACGCCATAGGTACGTATGTAGGTATGCGTAGATACGGACCCTATGCCGTACCCTACGGCGTACCCTACGCCGTACCCTACGTTGCAGCCTATGTCATAGACTACATCGTAGCCTGTGTGAACCTAGACTGGGATCAGGTGTTGCCTTTCAGGTTACGGTCTTAGTTCAGCAGTCGTCTCTTCAGAGATTTGATAAAACCTTCCAAACTTGTATATCCGCCTTAGTGTAATGTTGTTGGTACTGTCAGGTTTATCAATCACTCCTCATCACCACTTGCTCCTGCCAACTAAAATACTGCCGTATTATAGATAAACACTTCATTGGCCTGCTTATCACAGTGCCTGAACAGAAAAGAACAGGTACAAGCTGATGGTAGGCTGACCGACGATGCCTAACAGGCAGACAGCAAGTTGAATGATGAGGACAGGGTTAACGGTGTGAGTTAGTCAAGGAGGAGTAGTTGAGGAGAAGACGACATGATTGATGAGCTGGGGTGTCAGATAATCACGGCCCACTCTCCCCTGCCTATTTAATTTGGCACCGGAGGGGATCTCGCCTTTTTTAAGCCCTGCACACGCTTTTATTTTGTTTCCCTTATAATAAGCTGCGCTTCAGACATAAACAATAACTTCATTTAGTTGGCCGACGGAAAAAAAAATTACAGGGGGTAGATATAACTTAATTTCCTGCCGCGTCACACCATGCAAAAAAAATTGCGAAAAATCTAATCTTGTGAGCCAGCCCGCCATTGAGTGGTCGAACTAAACTTATCATCTTTCATATTCTTAATGTATTGCTATTATTCAGCCTTTGCTGCCTTTTATTCTTTAATAAATAAGGGCTTAGTGCAGCATGGAGTTATAAGTAATGCTCACATTATACCAGAAAGGACAAATTCAAAGAGAATTAGAGGGAGAGATGAAGCACACTGAGCTATTTATACTTCAATATCCCCACCTATTGGTGCCAGTGATGAATGCACTCCAAAGTATTTCTTCACACATTCACTTCAGGGATCACATTTTCAAAGAATTAGAAGTCAAAAAGAATACTAGATAAATGTTTCGCAATCTGAGCCGTTTCAACGTATTCTGAAGTGTTCAAGAGAGCTGTGTGCAATGTGCAAAGCAAAAACGAATTACTTTTAAAGGACCCTGTATTTTAGCTCTTTTTTTTTTACTTTATGTTTTATTTTATCAAACAGAATTATTTGAAAAAACCCATCACACTTGAATCGTTGAACTTGAAAACACTTGGCATTTCCACTTTATTTTAGTCTATCCAGGCTTGACCTCTGCGCAGGTCAAATCATAGTAGAATTCTGTTTTGAGTGTCAAATGAGTTGGTTATGGCTCATACATAGAACATTAGAATCAGTTACTGGGTTTATTTTAGAAATAATTTAGGATACTTGTGTTGTTGACCACTTCTGTTGCATCCATCCAGTGGTTTGTGATGGTAAAGGACTGAGCAGAGAAGCCTAAATGCCCCTCTCCCCAGGGAGCTTCCTAATATTCGTCACCAGATGTCCCAGTCAGTGGTACCTGGAAACCCTCCAGAAGCCAGAGAGCTTTCATACTAGACGAACAAAACCAACTTCTCAAAGCAAAGGAGCTTAAAAATTAAGCTTAAAAAACCACCCCCCACGGTCACCCATGCTTATAATGTTCAGTGTTGTTGACACTTTGTCAGAGGGCAGTCAATTCAACTCTTTGGAAAACTTTGGTTTGTAATGTTTTGTCTACCCGTTTACACACATTAAGCCGCCTACATATGATCAGCTGTAAAACAGTGAGGTAGGGCGCAGAGCATAGTGCAGACACTTCAGAGGTGCAGTATACATCATCACTTCTGGCTATCTCACATACTGCTGTTATCTCATAGACTGAACTTTGAAAATTCAGCAGCAACAAGGTTTAAAGTTGAAAACATACAAACTTTGAGCGCAACACCCGTGGCAATTTTCGAGCGGTGGGCAGTGCCAAGGGTAGCACTACCGCCTGGTTGCCAATGACGCTCACCCCATATGAAAAAAAATTTGGCACAGCCAGAGCAGAGTCTTACCGCTAATCATCAGGCGACTTTAGGGGGATAGAAGCTTCACCACAGGTGTGTTGATCGCTGAAATTTCACATTTGATTGATTTAGAGTGTACAGGTGTACCTGGTCAATGTGAGCGGCCTTGTCACCATGCCTCATTTTCTAAATGCTTCACGATTTCAACTATCAGGATAGTGGTAACATACCATAGAAATGTGTAACATCACAACCTGAGATAGGCTCTCACCCCATGGGATTGCAAGTATGAAATATGCATTCAGATACCACAGCCTGCTCATCTTTTGATAAAAAGATGCTATTGTGAGACAGAGTCCCCTGCAGCAGCCATCTTGGTCCATTTTCTAGTCTGACTCGTCTCTGCTGATGGTACCTCATAAAGGAATCCAATAAGCACATGCAGAGACCTTCAGGGAAGGAACTCCAGTAACTGCCAGGGACAGTGTGTGTGTGTGTGTGTGTGTATGTGTGTGTCCTGATTTATGGAGAGTGTGACCATCGAGGACAATGAGGCCAACAATGAGATTCACCACACCCTCTCAGCTCAAATACTCAATCTGGTCCCGGCTCTAATGTTTTTTCCATAGACACCCATGTCAGGGTCACAAACCTCTTATTTCCTTGTTTTGTTGTGTTTGTCCTCTATTTGCTGTGGAGCAATTTTTGTTCTCCTCCACTTAATCACTATCTTGCTTTCTATCCTCTGCTTCTGTCACTCTCTCCCTCTCTTTCATGCACTGGCTTCCCCCGTCAGTCTTATAGTCAGTGTGTCAGATTGGCGCATTTTCTAGCCTCTGACCTACCCGTGACCCATGGCTCCGTTGGCGGGTTTGACGATAAAGGTCTTCTGCTTGCGTTTCCTGCGGAGCTCCTTGACATAGTTCTGGAACTGAGTGTACTCGGCGGGGAAGATCCAGGTTTTGGGAATGAAGCTGTACTCTTGAGGCTGGCACTTGATCATTCTGGAGAACAAAGAAAGGGTGTGTGCGTGGCAGTAAAGCCACATTTTAAATTTATATTTATTTACTATTAGAAAAGTCATGTATTTGTACTTTTTAAAATTAAAAGTTACATTTAGCATTTTCCTCAGTAAAAATGAATTTTGTGCTTTTACAGCAGTGTCTTTCACTTATTTGGCTTGTAATGTTGGAGTGCTACAAGTACCCAGTTGTGACATCTCAGACTGCCAGCTGGCTAAACACTGAGCTTTGAAATGCTCTTGTTTTTGAGCTGAACTCAACTGAACCAAATTATTCTCATTTGAAAACTTACTTGGACATGTTTCTTGCTAGGCAGTCCTTCCGGCAGATTTCGCCCATGCCAGGGAAATGGTTAATTCTCTGCAGAGGGACAGGAAGACATAATAATGTTGTTAGGGCCATTACGCCACTCAATTCCACCCCCACCCCTTCATAAAAATGAGCACATTAAAGGCAGCAACCTGAAGTGAGCTTACAATGTTCTGACATTTATGCCCAATTACGGACTCAAAACAAAAAGGTGACGCTGAGACCTTTCTCAACCCTTATTTAGTTTACCATGTTTTTTTTTATACTTTAAAAGGTTGGGGAGGGAAGAGGCGAGAAAAAAAAACGATCAATCTCAACTCCGAGGGGCCGAGGTAATTGGTTCTGCATCGCAAGCTCCTGCAGTGACAGTTGAATGAATTGCTTTGAATGCGCCGAAAGGGGGGTGGGGGGGTAAAGGAAAAACTGGGTTTTCTGTATTCTTTGACCAAATGAGCCTGAACAGGGGCGTTAATTAGGCTCGTATGAACTGAAACTTGACAGCAAACTCTCACAGTACATCACTAAACGGAAAAAGGAAAGAATTAAAAGAGGGAGAGAGAGAAAGCAGAGGGAAAAAAAAAAACCAAGAACACAGAGTGAAAAAGGATCCCGTGATTATTATCCAAACGAGACAGACGTAATTAGGGATTCGGAAGAGATTGCACAATTATGCCAATGCCGCGAGACGACGTAGCTTGTGATGGGAAATCAAAACCAATTGTTGAGGGACTTCTACTTTTCTACTGAGAAATGATCTCATGAAACACCGTAGCAGTGCGATAGAGCAAGTGAAAACAATCGGCAGCAAATCACCAGTTCTATGTGAAAACATTAGCCACATTGTTACACGTTAAGCTGTTACAGTATTTGTAATATTCAATCTACTTAGCTGAACTCTTGCTGCCCCTGTCCTAACAAGCCAAACTCTTTTTAGCCTGTGATTTAATCGATCATTAGTGCCCAGTCTAATCAAATAAGCACTCAGGAAGATGGATGGCTAACGTTCGTAGCTGAGGGGGAGCAGTAAGTACAGTCAGCAGGACAGGGAGGTCAAACAGAGGTAAGATCACTTTCAGACTAGTACACAGAACTCAAAGCAACCCTTATTGTTCAGGCCCGTCTTGTCAACATCACCAGGGAGATCTGAAACCTGCTCTCCACCCCCTGTTGCTCACAACTTGTCAGTCTACCTGTCAATCTTGTTATCTGTTGCTGTTGTTCCCTCTCACTCTGCCCATCCCTCTTTCCTATTTGCTGTCTCCCTCTTACCTCCCAGGGTCTGAGTAAAAGCAGATGGGCACGTTCAGGGTCTTCCTTCCATCTTTACTTTTTTCATTTCTTTCTGTTATATTTTATTTCATTCTGACATTTACTATTACTACTTTAAAACCTAATCTTCTTTTCCCAGCTCCATCTGTCCCAAATGTCTCTGTATACCATCCCCTTTCCATCTGCTCTAATCTCTTTTTTACTTATATTTTTTTTGCCTACTCTTTTATTTCTACTGGATAAACAGAAAAATGTATTTTAAGGCAGGGTGGTGTGCAAACACCTCTTTTATCATGGCAAAACTGAAACTCACAAGGTCAATTATTTGGTGAAGATTTTATGACTTGCCAAATGAACAGGCTTCAGGTCAGATTTCTTCACATTTTAGTGCAAAATATTTAAAGGCTTGGAAGAGTCCCACTGGTTTAGTGGTTTGTAGAGTTTAAAAAACATACCTAGGAATGCTTTGTGCTGTAATAAGTTCAAAGAATCTGCAGAAAATCATTTCATGTTGATCTAACTCTAACTAAAAGAGTTTTTAAAGGAAGGGATTTGGTTTTCTTCGTATGAAAATCATTTAGATCAAATTCTCTAAGCATGGGAGGGTTACCGTTGCTGTCATAGTTTAGTTTCATCCTTTTTATCTATTTCTTCTGGTGCACTGCACTGTTTTATTTCAGAGGCATCTCAAGAATCCTTGAGATGCCTACATTTGGTTTACCTTTAAAGTCAGCTGAACACATATGATCTTTTTCAGAACTGCTGCCCGAGACTTTTACAGTCCAAAGTTACATACATCCACTGGGAGCTGATCAGTATCATGGTCTTTGGCTGCTAGCCAATGAGCAGCTTTATTGGAACATACCGTAAAGGTTAAGGTCCATTTTTTCCTGTTCAGTGCAGCAATTGGATCTGACAACCTTATTCTTAAGATCTCTTGTCTAACCTCTAGGCTACGGAGTATCTGAACAAGGTGTGCTGACTTGACATGGTAGCGATGGAAGTGTACCTGATAATTCCTGAGCTCAGCGATTTTCTCGTGCTGCACGGCCGAGTCGTTCCAGATGAGGTTGGCGGTCTCGTCATCTTCCCGGGTCTTGATGTAGTCCACCTCTTTGATGACTATACGAACTGTGGGAAAATACTCACATTAGACTGTATTCCATTATTAAAATTAACTATGCAGTCGTTTAAATACATTTTCATGATCACAAAGTAACTTACTGTTATAGATGCAAAATGAGAGCAAGATGTGACTTGGACCCACAAATTAAATATTTTATTTGTTTTTTTTACTTTATAGATCAATATTTCACTCAAACATGTTGCTGGGCTTCGTTTCTGTTTTTGCATACATTAAGAGAAAAATCCGGGTCCGGGAGACGATAGATCAAAAAAGCTCGCAGCAATATTTGCCATTCATGGAATGGTTGCAGAGCAGCCAATCGTAATACCTCTCTTCAAAAAGATAAATGAATTGTCTGTAAATGCATTTAAATCCCAATGGAAACCCTATAGTGTGAGAGATAGGTGGCAAGCCCATTTGGACATTAATCCGACAACTATTCATTATTCAGTTAGTAATGAAAAATTCATATGCCCTAACGAAACAAGGTATTAATTAATTTCTTGAAAGCCTTCAACAACCTGGAGAAGGCTTGCCTAATGTTGCATGATGGCACATGAATGGGAAAAAGGTGTTTCTGATGTAACTTCATCCATCTGTTGACGTCGGTAGAGGCTAACAGTGTTTAGCTAACTGGAACGGGGAGGGTTTACATCACAGCAGGCCTATGCTTACAGTTACCAGTAGGGCCTTTGAGTACAAAACTATAATCAATCCTTTTTTTACACATCTCACGAAACAGGCATCCTAAGGGCCAGAGTGTGCATTCCCTTCTCAGTGGGTGTAAAGCAAATTTCCAACAGCATATTCCCTGACCTTTAACCTTTACCTGTAATACTATCAATTCTAAAACAAAAAAGACAGCTGCAAAAAAACGGTAACAGCAAAAATGAGCCATCCATCTGGCCCTTAGTGTTAATTTTCCTTCAAAATAGCCCTGCACTACTCTCAGAATGGCCACTGTGAGGGTCTCGTCACAGCAAGCAAACTGACTCACAGCTAGACTCTCATCTACCTACAGGATCCGGGCAGCCCCCAACTTCTACTTGCCGCTGCTGACTCCTTAGTTTCATAGGTTGTAGTTCACCCCTGAGAGCTGTGCTGCCACACTGGCATATACTGACCATGTGAGGAGTGCTTACTATGCTTCTGTTTGCCCTTCTCAAAAAAGTGTACTGCCAAGTTAAATTACCTCAATAAAGATTTATGTATGTATGTAAGGCTGAGCTGTCTCTGTGTGAACTGTTGCTGCAACTCTATTAGGTTTAATTTAAGACATTAAATAACAACGGCCCCCTTCAAACATTCCCACCACAGCAAATTTGATTTTATTGTTGGGAGTAAAATCTGCAGTGTATTGTTTTATTGTTGAGACATTCAAGAACATGGTGATTTCATTTTGCTGTTTTGAGGGACTGACTGAGCCATACTGAGGGCTGTTTCCAAAGTTAATATACAGTTCACTGTGTCACAGTACATTAATCCTGTCTGCTGGACCACCCAAATGTTGGTTTTGCTACCTTGTGAAATTTAAATGAGGAAAATATAAATATAAATTCAGATGCTTGGAACCTGAGGCTCTGTAGTAAAGGCTTAGTATACACAATGTGACATAAAAGTAGCTTACCGGTAAAATAATAATTTACTGTGTGTTCATCAATATTAATACCATATTCAACATACCTATGTAAGTAATAACCTGAAAAAAGAATAACTAAAGTTATACTAATCCTACAACTGAAGCTACAACCACAAACACAACTGCTAAGGCATTTCAGGCAACTCGTTTTGTTTTCTGACAAAAAACATCAACACTAAGACTAATGTACATCAGTGAAAGGGTTTCATCACCCATCTCAAAGAAAGCTTCTTTTCATCCTACACTAGCTTCATCATTAAGACGAACTCTGTGATCAAAATATATCTTTGTAGACTGACATTTCTGTAGTGTATATGTCTGTTTTACCTCCTTTTTTAAACCTGTTTTTATTCTAAAATCTTCACTGAACATTTTTTTGTATGTATTGTTGTGATTACTGTGATTTCAAAAGGCATCATTTGAAATAGGGTACTGTACCAATCTCATATTTGGTGGCAGTGACATTGGCGGTGATAGTGCCTTTCTTCTTTTTGGTGCGCACTTTTCTCTTCCCACTGCTCCGGTACGAGCCCACAGATGGCCCGTTCACGGGGGACGCTCCTTGATCCTCTGGAGGAAAAGACAGCATACTGTACAACAACACTAGATACAGTCACAGCTTGTGCTCCAGACTGGAAGGGGAGCAGGAGTTGCTGGAGTTTTGTAATATATTTTTACTCACACATCTGCAGGGAATTTAGTGGGGCCTGTTTATGGGGCTAGGGTGTAACTGAATTAGGCATCTAGTTTGCTATAGCTGCATGCATCATGATCCTTCACAATGTGTGTGTGTGTGTGTGTGTGTGTGTGTGTGTGTGTGTGTGTGTGTGTGTGTGTGTGTGTGTGTGTGTGTGTGTGTGTGTGTGTGTGTGTGTGTGTGTGTGTGTGTGTGTGTGTGTGTGTGTGTGTGCGTGCTTCAGAATAGTACGGATTGTGGCAGGAAGGTACCTGTAAAGAATATGCAAGCCAACTAACCATCTAACAGAATACCCCTGTCAGTCCTGAGAGAGTTGGACCTCTCTTACTCACCTCCTTCATTGGGAGGGGATGGCATCTCAGGGGCTGGAGAAGTGAAGGGGCAAGCCAAGCTTTCTGCCAGGCTTTGCGGGAGGGCGGGCCTCACAGGGTACTCACAGCACCCTCCAAGGGCTCTCTCACGCTCGCAGTAGTTAGTCTTCCCTGCCTTGGGCTGTATGGACGATGTGGTTCAGGATGGCCCAATGGATCATCTGAGCATCTCCCTGGCGCCTTTCAGCAACATAAACAGCAGCAGAGTCTGAGTGGGCAGGGGAGTTAGAAGGGGGGCACAGTGGGAGGGGGGAGGGCCTCTCAAGGGTCTACACAGCCCCAGCTTATTTACAGCCACAAGAGGAGAGAGGGAGGGAGGGAGGGGTAGACAGAGGGATGGATAGGAATGCCTGCAGAAGAGAAGAAAAAATATATTTTACAGCAGCCGAACCATAGTTGTAGGCTGACTGCTCAGAGGGTGACTACAGTGCACACTGTGGATCCGTGTGTATGTTCTCATTGGACTGGAGTGCATTGGACATGCTTTTGATGTAACGCAGCAGCACACAGGCCTATCACAGGCTACATCAGTCAATCTGACACCGAGCGTAACAGTTCAGTGAGAGCTCTGTACAGCTCTGACACTGCAGTACTACTAATGAAATAATCTAAAGCTGTGTGACGTCCGCTGGACTAATTGGTATTCCGTGGAACCATTGTGAAATATTAATGTGATTGTCAGGTAAAGGGTTTGCAGAATCTTATTGTGTCTGATGCTTGTGCCAGCTGGGTTTCATTGTACGGCTGAGAGGTCACAGATGGCATCTTTACAGTGGTGTGTTAAAAGGATGCTTCAGGCTATGAAGTGGTGTGGGAAATTAACACCAGTTATCAGCCAAATTCTGTTATTGTTTGGCTGTGGTCTGAGAGTGTGTCTTCAAACCACTTTTGGGGGTAATCAACCATTGCTGAGATGCCCTGTCGCATTTAATTTTTTGCTGGCGGGGGTAGCATAGTGACTCAGTGGTTAGTGCTTTTGCCTCACCGCAAGAGAGGACTATGTTTGAGTCTTAGTCTTCTTTGTGTGGGGTTTGCATGTTCTCCTTATGTCACTGTGGGTTCTCATGTCCAAGTGCTTTAGATTCCTCACATTTTCAAAGACAAAGGAGCATTCAGGTGGACTAGAGACTCCAAACTGCCTGTAGAGTATGAATCTGTGTAACTCCGTCCAGTGATGGACTGGCAAGCCATACATTTACAGCATGCTTGGACAAATCCAGCTGCTCATGATCCTCGCAAGTCAAAGATATAGTGCATGTAGCCACTCAATTTTGAGTCGACAATGATCCAATTCTAATGAATTGAGGGGTTGGCAAGGAGCTGCAAGATAAAGTCTTGAGATGATGAACAACTCTGCATCAAATGCATACAAGGCAGTTTCCTGCTCAGCATCTGCCTATGGTTGAAAAGAAAATCACAAGTTCTAATCAAGATGTTATAATTTTACATAGGTGAAATAGCCGCTATCAAAAATGTGACTAAAAAGCTGTAGGGTATCAGTCCATGAAGCATAGTAACACTACATAAACTATAAATCATAGGTAATTATGCCACATCTACAATGCACTGGCTTTTGGTGCCTCTTCTGCATTTCATACAGAGATCAACAGCAACCTCTAGTGGTGAAAATATACTGAAAAGCCCATTTCCTGTCTACCAATGTTTGCCGTCCATACACACAGATACACCTGTAGGTAATACATGTACGCATATGCACAACAGAAGATATGCACTTGCGCTGACTTGAAAAGTAACCTTATCGATTCAGCATCCTCTGGACAAATTAGAATGGGGGAAACAATCCAATCACATTACTAGATAACTCAGTGGTCTTCACTGTCAGCCTCTTGGTCTGCCTGTGGTAAGCGCAAGACATTGATTCTGGAGAGGACAGAGACTGGAATGAGATCAGCACAGAGGGGGAGAGCAACAACAAAGAGTCAGGGTGATAAAGTAAGGCAAGCTGTGCTTGTGCTTTTGACAACCTGCCCCCACCTCCCAGAGGTGTACTGGCTCTCTGTACAGGAGGCAGGGAACACTGTCTCTATAGGAGCACTGGACCTTGGTGTCATGTAATCCCTCAGGAACAAGAGAGGGGGGGGGGGTGCACATAGTATGCAACTAAACACCAGCAAATGTACACATACCACTAGAACACACAGGCATATTCTTAATGCAAAGTAATCTCTGAAAAATACGCACAATCCCTAGACAAGCTCTCTGATGTTAATCCTAATTATTCTGCATATTATTGCAGGATAATGAATCTTCATAATTTAAGGAACAATTTTATCAACATTGAATATCAGCTACAGTAGACATTCTAAATTGAACATAAGTTTTAATATTTCTGTAATATTATGAATTAATAATGGTGTTAACCTCATTGTTTTCAGACCTTAAGATTCATAGTGCTCATTTTTTTGCATTAAGCTTGGACTTAAAACGTTTAAGTTAAGCTACCACAAAAACTGAAAGAGGAGCACATTCGCAAATAGAAATTCAGTTAAATATCTTCTCTGATAATGTGATTTCCTTAAGCCTTTTAGAGTAACATGTTAACATTAGTTCTATCTAGGCTTGTTTGCCTGACTTCCACGTAAGGTCACAGTTGAGGTTGATGTGACATCACAATTGAGCTCAGTGACTATAGTCACATGCCATATATATTCATGTTTTATCTCTATCATCTATTTATCTCACTCCATTCTCTCATATCCCATATCTAATTCCTTTTTCTCATTACATTTGTGAAATAATGTTGGATGAACTTAATTTTACACACAGTCCTCATATTCATATGTTTATAGTGCTATATTTTATTTAATCCCATCTTACCTTACCTCTTATTGTCATTTTATCTTATTATGTCTTTTATATGAGTAGTGCTTTTATTGCGGCGACTAGTGCTTTTATTGCTGAGCTGATCCGTTCTGTTCCATTTACCCTGTGTTAAGCTACATATGAAAAATAAAACTTGAAACTATATAGTATACTGTATTATGCTAGAGCATCTGTGAGCTGCTGGTATCTTTTTTCCTTGTTTTTGAAGTTTCTATTAACCTTCTGGTTATTTTTCGTAAGATTGTGGGGAATACATGACAACATCCACAAAATGTGTTCAGACTTGGAAAGAATTACTTGCCAATACATTTTACTGCTGCTAGCATTATCACAATGAATCCTTCAGTGAAGCATTAAATCTTCACTAAACCCCTTCCACTGAGTATCTACTGTTAATCCTCGGACGCAATGACACTTTTTCTCCAACAGAGTGAGCCAAAGGGCCACCACAGCAGAGCAGAGCTGAACAGGCGGAACTCCTATGGATGCTGATCTCATGCACTTCCCCTTGGCCAAACACAACACAGAAAGGCTTCATTGTAGAGAGTCAGCTCTTCATGCTGCTCATCTGCATCACTCTGTCTCACGGGCCCTAAATGCATGACAAAAGCATGTCTGTCTTTCAGGGCATTGTAATGCAGAATGTGTGTGTGTGTGTGTGTGTGTGTGTGTGTGTGTGTGTGTGTGTGTGTGTGTGTGTGTGTGTGTGTGTGTGTGTGTGTGTGTGTGTGTGTGTGTGTGTGTGTGTGTGTGTGTGTGTGTGTGTGTGTGTGTGTGTGTGTGTGTGTGTGTGTGTGTGTGTATTTGTCCGCAGCATTTAGGCTCATCACAAACATTTACTGAAACAATATCAGCAAGTTAAGTAATTCTAGTTCAAAATTACCAATAGGGTACCTGGATAGCTCACCTGGTAGAACATGCACCCATATACACAGGCTTAGTCCTTGGTGCAGTGGTTGTGGGTTCAATTCCAACCTGTGACCCTTTGCTGCATGTCATTTTCCCTCGCTCTGCCCTTTCATGTCTAAAAGCTGTCCTATATAATAAAGGCCTAAAATGCCAGAAAAAAATCTAAAAACTCTACCAATAAATCCATCTTCACACTGATATTATCCCTCTATCATAAGGCAATAGCACTTCAAAAAAATATGGTACTCCCTTTTATATCAAAAGCAAATTCAAAAGGACAGCACAAATAGCTTCACAAAAAGTGTACCAAAAGAAAAGCTGAACTAAAGCGGTAGACTGTTTATTCATGACAAGCAATGCCACACGTATTACACAAGTCCCTTGAACAACCAGTGGTATTTCCCTGGAGGGTTTGTTTTATGTTCTCCTTGCCTTACATGAAGCTGCAGCTTGAAAGCAGCCGTCAAAATCAATAGAGCTGCTTGGGGAAGCACCACTTTGCCTTATGTCAGCAGAATTTGCCAACACAAGTTCTTTCTCTACACGCAGTATGCCCCGGTCTTGCCATTACAGCAGTGCAGGGACCTTGGTGGTATGTAGAACCATTCAGAAGGGCAGAGACACTGGCTAAGAATGGAGACATGTACTATTACACATCCTTGACTGAAAAGCACAAGTACAAAATGTTCCTGTTGTCATATAAATAGTATACATTATTTTCACTGGACATCTTCAAGGTCTAAAAAATACAGTATGCTTGCAAGATCCCTTTCGTAAAAACTATTTCTATCATTATCTATTTGGTCGCTACCACCACATTGTCCCATGAAAAATGATAGCTGAGTTTGCAGACTACTCTCACAGCAAAGTAGTTGGTTTAGAATTGCCAGTGGATCTAAAATTAGCTCGAACCAGTGACCCAACTCTGGCTTCGTGCCTTCTTCCAGATATGAGTAGGAACAAGTGTGGGAGCCGTCAGCCCACGGGGTACTGAAATACACCAACAAACAGCTGAATGCTAAACCTAACTTCATCAGAGAGAATCTACAGTGATGCAGGCAAAATAGTTAAATGTAAAATTCAGACAGTGACTTCGAAAATCCTATTAAACCTTTATAAACTACAATCTTGCCTGACCTTATTTTCTGTAAGACAAAGTGGAGCAAATAACTTAAGGTTGCAACAATGTGCACATAGCCTGTTTGTTCAAAAGCACTGCAGCATTGTAAAAAAGTAAGCCTTACATGTATGCAAGTGTATCATCACCTCAAATGAATACAGGTTTAACTGTTACACTGTAAACACTGCTCTAAATTCAGACCTAATTCTGTCTGATTATTGCCAGATAAGGTGTCAGTCTACGGTTCGAAAAAAGGTTGCTGACACAAACAATACGTGAACTGCATATGGCATGTAATTCACAGTAAAAATGGAAACCTTTGTCAGATAGCAACCACGCCTAATTGCTTGGACATTGTAGGTACAATGCTGCAATGGATATCCTGTATTAATCCAAAAACGTCAGGATTCCAACTGTAGCCTGCACAAAAATAAAAGAGTATACGTAACATATCCTTCTTATGAGCCTTATCTCTGGAATGAGTCCAGAAGGCAGGATATCCATCCAGAACTCATATGTTATGCTGTTATTATTATGTAATCCATCTGCTCTTTTAGGAATGGTCATTCCAGGGTGATCTTTCAGCATGTGGTCTCTAAGTAGCACACTAAACTATATATAAACAAACAAGAATACATAAAATGGCTCTATAACCACACATCCCTCTTGTATTTAGCCAGGCTCCGAGCATCCTCAGCTAAACGTCAGTAATAGTCTTGCATGCCATGACAGATTTATTTAGGGTACATACAAAGCTAGCCTGAGCTAAGAAGCTATGCTACTAAGAGCAGCGAGGGGACCTATGCTTGTCACAGCATAGCAGTCAATATGGTATCTTCCAGATCACTGAAAGGATAACGTTAGTAGGCCATCCCCTTTAACAGATCTTGACTGTACTTCAGGATTCGCGCAAGATGGATTTCTTAAACCTCGCATGTAATAAATTGGATAATATGTTATTTCAGGAAAATGGTGACGCCTACAAATTAAATGTCACAAAGCCTAAGCAGGTGTTGTATTGCTATAAATAAGTTGCTAGCAAGCGGTAGCTAACGTTAGGTGGCTAGCCACTTGTATAGGTCAGGTGGAAGGCTCACACAAGGAAACAATCTGGCAATGTGGCTATCCAGTTAACTTGCTACCATCAAATGTGGCGTTACAGCAGCGTTAATGTTTAACTGCCCTGTGAATGAGGGCCTTTTCATTTAATGTGGCTTCAAAATGAAATACCAAATTCCTGAATGAGATGCCGTCTAACAATTCAAAGGAAACATAATGACCCTGGGCTACTCCACAGTTAGCTTAGCCGCGGTAACGTTACCTTGGAAGGGATGGAGAGGCGAAAACGCACTAGCACGTTAACGTTACCTTATTTATTCCAGGCACTGTCAGTGCAGCTCTTTTGCTGGTCTCATCCGACCGACAAAGCCGCCGTTAAGTGAGACACTGGGGTCTCTTTAAAAGAAACAGTCCAGACCCGAGAGTATTTTTAAGAATATAACTGTGTTTATGTTGTGTAACTGCGTTACAACTTAGAACTGACGCTGGTTTACAGACACAAAAAAAAAATCTGTATCTTGTAGTCCTCCTCTTGTATGCGATGAGTGCTGGAGCGAGTCCATGGGCTGAACCATTCGCTCTGTGAGAGGGGGGAACCTGAATGAAGTGCTGAAGTTTACATTCTCAGTCTGGTACCAACGTGACGTTTGGTGTGCTGTAGTGTAGGGCGTACATGTTCAGTCGGCACATTACTTTTTAACTCTTAACTAGTTGTGAGTGACAATAAAAGTCGTACCAAAGTTGCAAGGTATATTTCGTACACGTTTTAGGTCATTATTTAATTAAGGTTTCGGTGCAGCTCTTCCTCCACAACTCGCTGATACAAACACAGGAACTGCTACCTAGCAACTGTGTCGCTGACCATGGTCCTAAAAATCCATCCTGACGATTATCGGTGCGTCCCTCTCGAGGTCCTTAACGTGCCATTCACTTCTTTTTATCGAAATATTCATCAAACGGTGTCAAAGACGTCACTTTCCTACTCATATTAAGTGAATTAACGTTACGTTACCTATATTTTCCAAATATCCTTTTTTGACGTGACTTGCAAAGGCTTAATTCAGTCAACTGAGAAGTAAGGTTCAGAGCATTAGTTTAGATTTTTCTTTACTTCATTTTTATTCAGTTTTTTCCACCATGACATTTGTTTCAACTTTGTGATTGGTTCTTTACAGGAGTATAGCGCAACATTATCGACCCTGTAGACCTACACAGGCATTATCTATGTACGGCTAATCACTCACATAGGCTACTGAGTCCCATTTTCCCCCCAGTCCCACACCCATATTCTTTGACTATGTTTTGCAATCAAAGGCATTCCCTTAGATTACAGTACTTTCGCTTGTTTGAATAGTTTGTTTAGATGTGTTTATTTTTCAAACTTATTCAGCCATTTAATTATATAGCCTCATGCTTTATTTCAACACCTCAAAGACAATGAAGTCCTAAAGTTGGCTAACAGGCACTTCTGAACAACTGGCTTTTGAAACAAAGTGTTAACCACACATTGTCTCTCAGGTGTTAAAATTGTGGTATTCTGATATAACACTTTTTGTTAACTTCAGTCACCCCCAAATTGATAATTTAGTAGACAGTGCTACGACCTTCCTACGGACGACTTTAGACTCTGTTGCTCCCCTCAAAAAGAAGATGATGAAGCAAAGGAAACTAGCACCTTGGTATAACTTCCAAACTCGCAAACTAAAACAAATCTCGCGAAAACTTGAAAGTAAATGGCGTTCCACCAAACTGGAAGAATCTCGTTTAAATTGGCAGGACAGTCTGAAAACCTATAGGAAGGCCCTCAGAAATGCCGGATCAGACTATTACCCATCACTAATAGAAGAAAATAAGAACAACCCAAGGTTTCTTTTCAGCACTGTAGCCAGGCTGACAGACAGTCACAGCTCTACTGAGCCATCTATTCCTATAGCTCTGAGTAGTGATGACGTCATGAGCTTCTTTGATGATAAAATTATAACAATTAGAGATAAAATTAATCACCTCTTGCCCTCAACTTCTAACAGTTCACCTTCAAACGCAGGACTGCTAGAAGGAACGACAAGACCTGACATATACTTAGACTGCTTTTACCCTATAAACCTTCAACAATTAATGTTAAAGGTCTCTTCAGCTAAGCCATCTACCTGTCTCTTAGACCCCATCCCAACAAGGCTACTTAAAGAAGCGCTACCACTGGTTAACATTTCATTATTAGATATGATTAATATGTCTTTATTAACAGGTTATGTACCACAGTCATTTAAAGTAGCTGTGATAAAGCCTATTCTGAAAAAAACCACCCTCGATCCTGAGGTCTTAGCCAACTATAGACCTATATCTAATCTCCCCTTCCTCTCCAAAATCCTTGAGAAGGTAGTTGCTAATCAGTTATGTTATTTCCTACATAGCAATAGTTTATTTGAGGACTTTCAGTCAGGATTTAGAAAGCATCATAGCACAGACGGCACTGGTGAAAATTACTAATGACCTTCTAACTGCTTCAGACAAGGGACTTGTCTCCATACATGTCTTACTAGATCTTAGTGCTGCCTTTGACACTATTGACCATACCATCCTGTTACAGAGACTGGAACACTTAGTTGGTATTAAAGGAATCGCACTGAGCTGGTTTAAGTCCTATTTCTTTGATCGATCTCAATTTGTTAATGTTAATGACAAATCCTCCAAGTACGCTAAAGTTAACCATGGCGTTCCACAAGGCTCAGTGCCTGGACCAATTCTATTCTCCTTATATATGCTTCCTCTACGCAATATTATTAGGAAACACTCAATTAACTTTCACTGTTATGCAGATGACACCCAATTATACTTATCAATCAAACCAGATGAAATCAGTCAGTTAGCTAAACTTCAAGCATGTATCAAAGCATTGGAGAGCAGAGCAAAACATGGATGACCCACAACTTTCTGATGCTAAACTCAAGCAAAACTGAGGTGATTGTGCTGGGATCTAAACAACTTTGAAACTTACTATCTAAAGATATAGCTACCTTGGATGGTATTGCCGTGGCCTCCAGCACTACTGTCAGAAATCTAGGAGTTATTTTTGACCAGGATATATCCTTTAATGCCCACTTAAAACAAACCTCAAGAACAGCCTATTTTCATCTTCGTAACATTGCCAAAATAAGGAACATCCTGTCTCAGAACGATGCTGAAAAACTAGTCCATGCATTCGCTACTTCCAGGCTGGACTATTGTAATTCCTTACTATCAGGAAGCTCAAATAAGTCACTTAAGACTCTCCAGCTGATCCAGAACGCTGCAGCTTGTGTTCTGACAAGAACTAAGAAAAGAGATCATATCTCTCCTGTATTAGCTTCTCTGCATTGGCTCCCTGTAAAATTCAGGATTGAATTTAAAATCCTCCTCCTGACCTACAAAGCTCTAAATGGTCAGGCACCATCATATCTTGAAGAGCTCATAGTACCTTACTGTCCCACATGAGGACTGTGCTCCCAGAATGCCGAGTTACTTGTGGTCCCTAGAATCTCTAAAGTAGAATGGGAGCCATAGCCTTTAGCTATCAGGCTCCACTCCTATGGAAGGCAGATACTGTCACCACATTCAAGAGTAAACTTAAGACTCTCCTCTTTGATAAAGCCTATAGTTAGGGAGTGAGGAGTTGCAGCATCTGCCTAGCCCGGCCCACCTGCTTCTCTGTCCCAGAAATGCTTGTTACTAACCCAGGATGAAATCCCGGGATTAGGATGGCACCAAAATCATGGTTCCAGCTGTTGCCGTGGTTCTGCTGAAATTCCCTGCTATGCCGTGCTGCTCCCTGCGCTGCTACAACCACTATTTCTAGTCACTGTTTCATTATCTATACTGTGATACACCCCAACGGCACGTCAGACACCACCTACCAAGAGCCTGGGTCTGTCCGAGGTTTCTTCCTAAAAGGGAGTTTTTCCTCGCCACTGTTGCACTAGTGCTTGCTCTTGGGGGATTTGTTGTTTTTTTGTAAATTATAGAGTGTGGTCTAGACCTACTCTATCTGTAAAGTGTCTTGAGATAACTCCTGTTATGATTTGATACTATAAATGAAATTGAATTGAATTGAATTAATTCACGCTTGCAAAATTAATACATTTCATCACTTCATTTTGTGATCTGAATTATTAACTGTTAGAATTGGCTGGATATTTCCATTATGGCATATGCTGTGTTTTTATTGTTATATTAATACTCATGAACAAAGTCCACAAGTTTATTAGTGGTGGTGTTTTGATGCTGAACAAGTTAAGATATCGCTTTTGCTGCGTTCACCATCTCACTCATGGCATGTCTAAACACATTTATAACAAATTAACATAATGGATGACCAAACAGCATGATAAATATTGTGAAAATTGGGACTCCCTTCCATTTTGTGCCTCTACGTGTAATAAAATGTGTCGCTAAACATTTTCTAATGAACCATTTTCTTTTTTTCAAAATGAAATTGTCTCATCACTAAGCATCATATTTGAATGAATAGCATGTGGATAAAAAACACCTAGATTAATGTATCCTAATACCTTTTAGAAATATGTTCTTGTTAACAAACCCAATATATATATATGTATGTATATATATGTATGTATATATATATATATATGTATGTATATATATGTATGTATATATATATATATATATATATATATGTATGTATATATATACATGTATGTATGTATGTATATATATATATATATATATATATATATATATATATATATATATGTATGTATGTATGTATGTATATATATATATGTATGTATTATATATATATGTATATGTTTATACACACACACACACACACACACACACACATATGTATAGGCTATACATACACATGATATACACACATATAGAGGCTACATAAAATAAAAGGAAAGAAAATCGGTTAAACATAATTAAAATCAAAAGCTAGAGAAAACTACGATTTCCGATCGGCATTTAAAAGCAGCATTTCACCCATCAAATCTGCTCTGTGGGTATTCCCATATGACGTGAACGCAGCACAAAACGACAGCAGGCAAAGGTGAAAAGTCTGGATCATGTTTTCATTCCAGCGGAGGCATTCTTGAACGACAAAGGACATTGTAAATAAAGATCAACAGGGCGGTTAGCAGAGCACGTCGAGGTTCTGTACACGAAGAGAAGACATTGATGTTGTTGTTAGACAACCAGCTAGCACAAGCTGAAAGCTGAAATTTGTTAGCTAGCTAACGGAGGACCCTGTTAGCTAACCGCCACCATCATCGCTCCTAGCCAGCTGTGCATCGCCCTGTCTTCCTACGATGGGAAATACAGCAACTGCCAAGAAAGGCAATGAGCAAGAAAGCGGTAAGTTCCTGAAAACCATCCAGCTAGCCTGTTAGCCATCTAATGTTAGCAATTGTACAGCGTGTGGAGAGCAGCCTTTAGCAGTTGTTGTCCAGTGTTAGCAGACAGTACAGTTATATGGGCTGCAGAGAAGAACCATCTTTGGTAGGGCAGTTTATAAGGTGTGTAGGCTTCACTGTAATGGTGTCTGTTTGCTTATCTCACTTGGAAACAGTGCCACACATGATGCGGCCAGCTAATTACTGAAAGTGACATTTGTGCAGATGACAGATGTCCTTACCATCCTGTTGGAGGTTTACCACAGCAGTGAATGCAAAGAGAGATCCTTGACTCAACGAAATGAAAAAAAGATTTTCTTATTTCACACTGTAACGTGCAACGTTAACTGAAGTCATCAAGGCACCATATTTAATTTCCAAAGAGCTGATATCAGCTGCCTGGAGCCAGATAACATCAGCAAACATTGGTTTCTACTAAAGCTGCAGTACAAGGCCTAGTAACTGCCAACAACAGGTACCTGAAAACAGACAAGTTGATCATTGGCTGCTGATGTGGTTAAACCAGGCTTAGGATAAACAAGTGTTTTGGTGTCTGGGGCTGCAAAATGGGCTGCAACATTTTCTATCCAAACTGGTTAACACTGATGTGTCAAGTCACCTCTCAACAGGTTTATTGTAAATTAAAATGTTATTCCTCAGGTTATAGTCACTTACAGTGTTGTGTTGATGCTATAAAATCAAGGAAAGGTAGACCACGTCCTAGTCAAATTGCATTTGTTGAAAAGCAATTTTGGAATCTGAAGTGCTCCATCAATCACTTGAAAACAGTAGCCAGAGGGCACTCTCTTGTGTTTAGTGTGCATTCGTCAGTAATGACCAAACTAATCCACTAAACTGTCCGTCTGGAGAGCACTGATCTTGACCTGCTTTCTGATTGGCAGTAGTCCATACAGTCTCACAGCCTTGTGACTTAAGCCACCTGTAGTTTCTGCAGGGAGGCGTTAAGGGTGTTGTAAAATAACACTTACGCAAACAGCAAGCTACAGAAACACGTTATTGGTGATTTTGTTTTCATTCCAGATATTTAATTATCCAGAAGGGACCAAACGGCTGTAACTCCAAAACAACCCCACATTTCTAGTACACTGGCATTAAAAAGAAATGCAGCATGATGGTCAATTCCTTAGAATGATTTTAAGCATAGGGGAAAGCTCATTGAAGAACTGCATTGTTAAACTTTACCACCAGAGAGCACGATAACCTGGAGATAAGTTTTCTCTTAGTCAGTCAGTGGGTGTTACAGTTTCCTTATCAGCACTCTGTATGCACTACAGCTGTACAATGTTTTTGGCATAACCTTTAGAGGCTGGCCATTTTGTTTACCTTGCTTACTTTGCATACCTTTTGTCAAAACAACGTCACCATTTGCATTGGAGGCTAATATGTGTTTTCCACACCACATAGAAAAAGTAGACATGCATTTGGCCGTAGAACTGATGCAGAGTACTTGAACAGGAAGCCTATTTTTTTTGTGGTTAGCCGAGCATTGCAGTAAACTCGGCTGCATACAGGAAGTTTGTATCACTCATTGGTCTTCAGTCTGAAAAAAGTGAGTTCGCCTGTGAGTCTTTTCACTCGCACGTCAAGACATTTGTCTCAAAATGGCCCAGGGAAAGGACCAATCCTTCGCCAGCCGCCTCTTCCATAGATGTCGTAAGAGTAGCCAAGAGCAGAGAGGACAAGAGAGTGAGGTGCCTCTTATCTCTGAGTTCACCATCATGTGGGATAAATTCAGTAAGTGTGGCGTGTTGCTTTTACACTTAAAATATGTCTGCCACCATCTGCAGCTCTGAGCAGGACGAGTCTCAGCTTGCGTTTGTAAGTCTTGTTTGCAAGAAAACTGGTTTAGAGGAAGCTTATAAAATGAACCAAGTGGCATATTATGCCATACAAGTCTTTTTATAGGTTAAGTTATGTTTTTTTATCATGTACATGGTTGTTCATTATTTTGTCAGGTCTCCTAAAACTTGCACACGTTCTTGACCACCAGAGATAACAGTAAAAGCAGCTTTGTAGTCGGTCATTTGTGGTGCTTGCATCATCTTAATATCTCTGTCCTGTCATTTTGTGTACTGTTTGGCAAGTATGAAATGTGTTTCCTGTGTGCTTTTTTTATAATGCCTTTTCAACCACTGTTGCTTTATAGTCTTTGACAGTTATTTGTAGTTTAACAGTATTTTGTTCAGTATAGGATAGTGAAACCCTCCTAAATATTAGACTTAGATAAAGACTACCTACTATGAAGAATTAAACCAATTTCAGCTTATTGCTTAATTGTAAAGAACTACAATCCCTTGACTGTTGCTTTAACCTACAGTTTCCATAGACAATTAAAGAAATAAGTCTTCCAACCCAAATAATCTTCTTGTTTCTACGTGGAATATTTGAATCAGGTTTAACTTCGATCATAGGGATGCCTTGCCTTGTCTTTTTCAGTGCCATTTTGTTGTGTGTTGCATTTAAACCACTTGAATCTCAAAATGTTCTTGTTTTATGCACTTCATAAATGTTTCTTCCTCTCTTTCTCTTCTCCATCATTTCCATCCATGTGGGTGAATGTCCTGCAAACCCTTGGTGAACTGTAGAGACTTTTGGTATGCTCATTTTTCCATGAGCCATCCTAAGTCACAGAGCAGTTTATTCTGCAATTTAGGCCTACCAGGCTTGTATTATGCAACATCTAAATATTACTAAGATTGAGGTTAATTAGGATAGTCTGTTAACATACAGTTTCTACATAGTCCGTCAATGCCAGGTATGCATTTTAATCAGCGACAGCATGCACCACCAACTACACATTAGTTACCTGCCACGACTCTGTGACTTTGGACATCTCATGTCTGCTGTGACTTTCACAATGTCTTTCTAATGCCTGCACTGTTGCCTTATGTTGTGCATTTTGTCTTTCTTCTCTGCCCAGTATTACTGCCCCCCCCCCCCCTTTACTCCCACCTACTCCTAAAAAGGATGCAGAATAGCTTGTCTTTGATTTGGCCAATTCTGTAAAGTCCACATGAGCTCTTCGCATCACTTTATTAATTAATAAAGTGATACAAAGAGCTCATGAAAAGAATCCTGCTTTGACGTGTGGTTTTGAGTTTTGTTTAAAGATGTATTTTTTTTGCTGTTTTGTCAAGTACTGTAGTCCTGCATCCCCAGTACTTGACATTTGCCTGACCTTAAAAATGCATTTTTTATTCTTAAACATGTGAACAGCCTTTGTTTATTTTCATGAAACACGTTAAACTACGCCAGTTTGATATTTCCCTCGACATGCTAACTGACCTTATGTGAGTACCAAATTGCCAATTGTAAAATCACACTTCTGTCTCTTTTTTATAGTGAAAGAGTTCTTAGCTAAAGCCAAAGAAGATTTTTTAAGAAAATGGGAGTGTCCACCGCAGGTAAGTCGATCCCTGTAAATAGAATTCAAACTTTAATTTTCCCTTAACTCGCTTTTAAGAGGCAAAATGATAGACATTTTGTTTGATAGTGCCTAGTTACTTCCTGGTTCAGATCTGATTGGCCTGAAAGCTAGCTGATTGCGTAATTGTACTGTGCCACTAAGAGGCTTTTATTGTAAAAATATCCCTACCTAGCTTATGTGTTATTACTCTGAGCTTAATGGAGGCAACATGTCATACCAGTTGCATCTGTAAGAGCTGCAAATACACCAAACTTACAAGCATAAATTTAAGCAGTCCAATCATTAGTTTGCTGTCTTCACTATCAATGATAATGTTTCCTCAGAGCACAACTGGCCTGGATGACTTTGACAGGTTCAAGACTCTGGGCACTGGCTCATTCGGTCGAGTTATGCTTGTCAAACATAAAGAAACAAATCAGTTCTACGCCATGAAGATCTTGGACAAACAAAAAGTAAGTATTTTGCGTTTAAAAAAACTGTTTACCCATCTCCATAAGAAATCAGGGTAGTCTGTGAAAAGCAAGCTCCTGCATGCTTGACAAATGCTGTAACTACATAAATGCTGTGCATCTCGTAAAAGGAAATGGAACGCTTCCTCTCGTGCACTGCCAGCACGTTATCGTTGAAAACCTCAGAGGCACTTCACATGAGAGTTTCGATCTTTAAATACTGATGTGAGAGTCGTAGGAGGAGGTTAGCGTGTCCTCAGCGCATTGCTCATGTAGCACTGTTCCCTTGAATTTCACACTTAAGAGGACTTAAGAGGTCAAATCTGTCTGACTCTCAGTTTTAAGCGTGTACTGCTGAACGACTTTACTTATTACCATGTATCTCTGCTCACTTTTCTTCTTCACACTTTGTATGCTGCCCTTTTTATTAGTTCATCACAGAGGGCTTAAAGGATTTTCTGTGTTTTTGCATTTTTGTATCCCACATGCTATTACCAATAATGTACATTTCACATTGCTTTTGACCATTTCCCAAAGCATGCCATGCATTTACATGTTTGTGAATGTGTTTTTACTGCCTTAGAGGTAGCCATTGTTTTCTATTTAAATATTTCAGCACAGTACGCAAATTAATTTGCAGAGACTTGCTTGCGATACAGAAAGTAATTGATCACAGTAACTGTCATGGCCAGTTTGGTAATGCAGTTGAAACTGTGGATTGAGTTAATGTCTGACAGTCTTTTTAAACCAAGGACCTAGCAAATTAGGGCATTTCGTTTCGTGATGACTGCTATTTGCTTATTGTTTGTCTTCTGACTTAGATCTTTTGACAATATGGCTTGTGGAGGCAATGCTGGCGTTGAGCGCTTGACTTTTAAGTCGTGTACGTCCGAGCTTCCCACTAACTCATGAATGCACCAGACTGGTAGATGTTTTAAATAAATTGCACTTAAACCATGCTGCACCCGACGAAAATAAAACGGAACATGATGTTATCTCAGATGGATTCATCTTTAAGTCACTCTGTGCAAGATGCTTTTCACACCTTACTGAAATGAATGGACGACAGCAGCTGACTGGAGAGGACAGACACAAGATGTAAAAAATAATGCTATGCTTGTGATCAGTCATAATTGTGCTAAAACATCTGTGTGCATTAATGTTTTAATCAGGCATAGCTCTCAGAAATCATGAAAAAAACCTCTGGGCTGGGATCGTGGCTTTGCTTTACGTTGAATTCTGGAAATGATATAACCGGCACACATACTCAATTATCAAGAACATGCTATGCTAAATATACGTTAGTACTAATATTGTGCCATGTTTTTTTTTTTTCAGGTGGTGAAGTTGAAGCAGATAGAACACACACTAAATGAGAAGAGAATACTACAGGCGGTCTCTTTCCCCTTCCTCGTCAGATTGGAGTACGCTTTCAAGGTAAACCCTGGCACCAGCTACAAACTGCTGGTAACCAACTACACGGTTACCACATTATCAGTGTTTTTATACGTTTCACTAAGGAATCCTAATGCTGACACAACAGACCTTTTGTGTTCACCTGTCACAGTGCTACCGCTGGTACAGTTCATCTCAAAATAACCAGCCAACTACATGTTTATGAACATAAACCACCGCAACAGAGTAGACGCCCCCCCATAATGTAGCATCATTTAATCTGATTGGGATGTTTTATTTCACTGCCTGAAGAGCACTTGTCATTAAATGTGATCAGTTGTTATGCCCCTGCTTAAAGGTTTCTTGTTTTGATTAACAGGACAACTCAAACCTCTACATGGTGATGGAGTATGTGCCCGGTGGAGAGATGTTCTCACACCTCAGACGTATCGGAAGGTTCAGGTATAGTGTACATTTTAATTATTTTATTTTGAGTGCTGTATAATCTACTAATAGCTGTACGGTTTTCACTTCACTCACTGTTGTCCGACAATGTCTTGGATAGAATAGTTTGAGACAGACAGCATTTTGAGGCGGCTATCCAATGAATAATTGAGTTTGCGCCTTCACTCTGAAGAGACGCGTGTTCATATATTGCACCGATGTCTGACTGTCCACCTTCCCTTCTTTCAGTGAAAATCATGCAAGATTTTATGCAGCTCAGATAGTACTCACCTTTGAGTACCTTCACTCCTTAGACCTCATCTACAGAGACCTGAAGCCTGAAAACCTGCTCATAGATCAACATGGGTATATCCAGGTACACAATCTAAAGTTTATAATAGAAAAGTAAACTGAATGGAAAGGTATCCGTCATCGAGTAAGTTCTGTCTAAAGACAGATAATACAAAAAAACAAATTAACACATTTAGTCGGTTTGAGCCAAGTTTAAAAAAAACGACAACAACCTGATAAACAGTTGTAGGTTTCTGTTGATAGCCATGGGTCTGAAGTGTAGTACATGTTAACTTTGCCCTTACGTAGTTACTTTTCTTATCATGCTCCTATTGTTCTTTCTTCAGGTCACAGACTTTGGCTTTGCCAAAAGAGTAAAAGGCAGGACCTGGACATTGTGTGGAACTCCTGAGTACCTGGCTCCAGAGATCATCCTCAGCAAGGTAATCCCCTCATACCCAATACAGCCCACATATATGTTATTACCCTATAGTTAGAACGTATTAAAACAGTAACTCAAGCACAATGGATTTCAGATGAAACTAGAAGGGCACTAGGAGAGCGTAGACCTCAGCCAAGACCATGCCCTATCTCACAATGTTAATGCAGTGTGATTCTTTCCAGTCCGGAACTCATTTTTCAAATTATTCCGACACCCCATGAATGCAGCACAAATGCCCTATCTTGCATTGTTAACGAAAGTGAAAAATAATTTGTCTACCCTGTGATTCGGATCTGCTACAAAATGTAATGGGTTCTTCCTTGGCCCATACTACACCCTTCCAAGTTTCATGAACATATAGCCAGTAGTTTTTCCATTCTCTTGCTGACAGACAAACAAACAAACCTCCTTGGCAGAGGTAACAATGACAATGAGGTGTAAGTGCTGACGTCCACCTTTTTAAAGGGTCTTCACATTTATGTTTTAAGAAAAATGTTAGGAATTGAAGCCATTTTTATGCACCAGTAACCCAAATTGTATGACAATGCTGCAGTACAATGATCCTTAACATATAGACAAGACAAACAGTAAGTTGACAAGACAAACATTAAGTTTGTGTTCAGTTCAACTGAACACGTTTCACTTCACAAAATAGACCAATCTTTGAAAAAAGCAAGAATTGAAGCTGGCTGAAGTATAGGCCCGAAAGATCGCCACCAGCGAAGATAAGTGTCTGCTGATGTCTTTGGGTCGTATGCAGTAACTAGTCATTGAATGCAAAGGATCTTGCTAAGTTGTCCAAATACTTTTTGTCCTTAAATTGGGGGATAAAGGGATACAATAACTACACCAGTTATATGATGTAAGGGCACTTTCACACCTATAGTTCGATAGACTGTTGTCGGTAGACAACATTGTTGCATTTTTCATTTGGTCCAGTTTGCGTTCAGACTGCACTTTGTCAAACGCACCAAATATTGTAAACAAATGTCGAAAGGTCGAAGCGGTCGCTTGTTTATTAGACAGAATATCCAAGTGAAACTCGCCGACACTTCCTGGTCTCAGAAATAATGGAGCAACAACAAATTTATCATGTCTTGGGTTTTCTGGTTTTGCTTTAGTGTTTCTACTACTTTACACCAATATGAGCAGCTGACAAGACATTGAGCAAAGGAGAGGGCGGACCCTGATGAGAGAGGGATTATGATGTGTTGTTACACAAACGACGAGCGATGCATGGTCATATTGGTTATAGATCTGAAAGTTATCATCCTTTAAATCATGTAAAAGTCCGTAAATTGTGTGCAAGGTTAAAACTGCCGGCTAGTAACTGCACTGTTTTTTGGTTCACTTAACTGCATTTGGGTCGGGACGCATTCTCACCTGAAGTGAACTGAACTCTAGCGCACTTGGAGGTAAACCGAGACCCCCATTTTCAAGCGGACCAGAGTTTGGTTCTTTGGTCCGCACCAGAGTATGAATGAGCTTTCGCTTTTCACACCCCAATCGAACCGGACTATCTCACGAAACGCTCCAGGGTTCGGTTAAAACCGACCAAACTGCTAGGATGTGAAAGCAACCTAAATGTAAAATCCCACAAATGAAAGTTAAGTGCAGAGCCAACACAATCAATGTGTCACTTGTATGTATATCTGACTGCTCTGTGCGTATCAAGCCTGTCTGGCTGTCATTACCAGTCATTATCCAAGCTGGTTTTGCATAGTTAAGGTTGAGCCAAGAAACCAACCTACAGATTCTGTTTCTGACTCTTCCAGGGCTACAACAAAGCTGTGGACTGGTGGGCACTTGGTGTTCTCGTCTATGAAATGGCTGCTGGTTACCCTCCCTTTTTTGCTGACCAGCCTATCCAGATCTACGAAAAGATTGTGTCTGGCAAGGTATGAAGAGAGAGACTCATGTAAAGTCAATATTTAAATTCATTGTCATGCCTCTGCTTGCCTTTCAACCACAAGCATCAACTTACCATTGTTTGTCCAGTGTTTCTTGTTGTTCTTTATGTATTGTTACCAAGCATGTTATGTTAAATGGGTGGTTACAGGTATCTTGGTAATCCAGAGTTCCCTTTTTGCTTCTGTAGGTACGATTTCCCTCTCACTTTAGCTCTGACCTGAAGGACCTGCTGAGAAACCTTCTCCAGGTAGACCTGACAAAGAGATTTGGTAACCTGAAGAATGGTGTGAATGACATCAAAAATCACAAGTGGTTCTCCACAACGGACTGGATTGCCATCTACGAGAGAAAGGTATGTATTTGTGTCATAACATAATTCTGCATCTGGAAACATGTAATAACACTGACATTTAGTTCTTAGTAAATTTACCAAAATAATTAGACTGATCTCATGAAATGGCGTATGTAGGGCACGCCAATTCGTATGGCATTATTGCCGTGGTATCAAGACACATACTCGGTATTTAGCGTGTTTTTCCACGTTTTTCCACGCTGTTTTGGCCTTACATTACCTGAATTTACACCGTAGCAAGTAGTATGAAAGGGCGGAAGTCCGCGTAAGGACGTTGGTTGGGGTGGTGGATGGGTTAAACGCGGGACTTTCACCAAGGAGAGCAGGGATCGTGTCCCACGTGTTACGGTTGTCAACCGTTGTTTTTTTGTTTTACTAAAGCCTAAAGTTTGTTGTTTTCCTAAGCGTGTGACGTTTGTCAGGCACCGTTTTTTTTGTCGTTTTTTGTTTTACTAAAGCCTTCCCCAATGTTCTTTTCCTATCCCCAAACATTTGTTGTTTTACACGTGTGACGTTCTCGCGATAACACGGCACGTTCTTCTCGCGATAACACGCCACGTGGCGATAACACGGCAAGTGGCGTGTATATTTACATCCGCGGTATACAGCATAGACGTACACGCGGATTGGCTTTAGGAAAGTGGCATGTATGTTTACGCAAAGTCATGATGTCACGTTGAAATAATGAAGACATGAGGCGACTCTGTCATGAGGGGATGGTTGAGAGGTGCCCCTTTTTGGTAAATTTGTCATCAGGCATACAAACACATTCTCTGTTAGCAGCGGTGATAGATTGCGCAGTGACAAAACACTATCTGCCTCATGTATTTTCTAATTGCGAGTGAATTATACCACCAATTAAGACATTTGTAAAGAATATCAATTTGCAACCAATTGATCGGAGCATTCCTAGATATCTGCCGCATTCAAAGAACGCAGACATTGATCAAATTATTGAATGGTTATTAATAATAATAAGCACACGTATTTTAAACACCAGTCCTTGTTTGGCATGTTTAAATGAAACATCAGAAAACAATTCCTTATTTTCTTCTGCGTTCTTAGGTCGAAGCCCCCTTCTTGCCAAAGTGCAGAGGCCCAGGAGACACGAGTAACTTTGACGACTACGAAGAGGAGGACATTCACGTCTCACAAACAGAAAAGTGTGCAAAAGAGTTTGCTGATTTCTAGTGAGTGGGCCAGAGTCCCGTCAGGGCTCACATGTTTTGGTATATTTGCACTCTCCTGAGGGTTGAGGTGGAACTGAGGCCGTCACGTGTTCAAAACAAACGCCTCGTTCCTTCATTCCACACAGCTGAATGAGGTCCTTCTTGCCATGATCCTGCGTGCAGTTAGCACTAACCTATACACAGGCACATTATGCAGACACTGCTCGTGCTGCAACAAAAAAATACTAGACCACGTTCTCATCTTGGTTTTTTTATGTTTGCCACTTCTGAATAGCCTCCGTCCTCATTTCATTTCAAATACTTATTTGAAAAGCAACATGACAACTGATATTATGCCCATTTTCAAATGACACAAAGAGTGATTGATTGTATTAGCTGGCATTGCACATATTGTGATTTTAAGCTTTGGGAAAATAGAAGGGATTTTTTCGGTTTGATTTTCTAACATGACATGAACATAAGTTCTGTCAGTTATCTGTCGTCTGTCCCATACCTGAGTGTGTTTTAGGGTTCAGTTTATTATTCGTAAATCATGAAGACTACCATTAACCATTATTCATCAATCTGGTGTCCTTAAGACCTAGAACCGTGTATTTGTGCATATAGAAATATACGTATATGGGACATTAGATTTTCAAATGCTTGGTTCACTTGTGAAAGCATGACCAAAATTCGAAAACAAAGAAACTGGTGTTAAGTGAAGGGAAAGCAACACTGATGACTTCTTGAAGTTTCTGAGTTTTAGGCATTCAGCTTTTGAAGAGATGGATTAATTAAATTCAGTTCAATTCAATTTTATTTATAGTATCGAATCATAACAGGAGTTATCTCAAGACACTTTACAGTGACAAGTGTTATTATGGAGCAGAAACTTGTCAATCAGCTGTATTAATTTAATTGTAGCATTGTTTTATCCATATCTGGTCACAACTCAGACTAGGTGTGGTTTTAAACGAAAGGAATGAGATATATTTTTCAGGTACAACTATGTTTCAAAAGGAAGGAAAACTGAAGGGGTTTGAGTACATCACTCCACAAAACAGGTCATCCGTCTTTGGTAGGGCCAGAAATGTATGAATTGCATTCACGTGGCATTTTTCAATAGCTGAAAGGTCAGTCTGTTAGATCTTTTTGAGAGTATGTTTTTTGTGAATGCAAAGCAGTGTTGGTCACATAGACATATTTAGTCCATTCGTGGTTGCTTTTCGATTTTTGTTTTTAAATTGTGCTTTAGCAGAGCACTCGGAAGCATTCTGTAACTGCCATGTTTGTTTTATTTAAATTTTTACTTTTGCATGTTTGTTACATGTGTACAGCAGTGTCACATCAAGCTAATAGTGCCCTTAAGTGTTACCATATTTTTGTTGTGTTTTGTTACCTTTTTAAGTTGTTTCATAGCCTGGTACATTGATGCATTAGATAGGCAATTTTTATCTGAGTGACATATTCCTCTGCATAATCTCACGAAAGCAAAACTAAATGGTTTAGTTTAATTGAAATATCATACCCTTAAAGTATTCATTCATCTTGGTCACCACTTGGTTGAAACATATACTTACCTCAACTATAGCTTGTAGTCTCTTTTGAATCATTTTTTAATCAATTTGTACACTGTGATGGAGCAATATTTGCTCATTCTTCCTTGCAACATTGCTCAGGCTGAGTCAGGTAAGTTAGAGAATGGAAAAAAAATGCATCTTGTTACAAATTTTCAAAGGGAATAAGATCAAGAGTCTGACTTTTGAAGAACATTTTCCTTTTGTCATTGTAAATCACTCCTGTTAAGTTATTGTCTACACATTATGTTATACATATTTTCTCCCCTCAAGAAAAATATAGGTTTATGAGGGATTTTCTATACTGAGCGCCATTCATTTCCTGTGAATTCTGACACATAGCCTGTCCTTGCTGCTGAAATGTAGTCCCTGCCTCCGCAAACTCCTCACCGGCGTGACAGGTCGACGTGTATTTAACAGGTGATCATAGAATCTGTATGTCAAAGGTTCAATACCTACAAGGCCAAGGTGTCCACTTGTTGAACTTCCAGATGTCAGAAAAGACCTGATGGCTTCTGTGATCCTTTGATTCCCTCGAGGGAAGTTTGTCTCTGCCGTCCACGGGGAGGTCAGAGTTTGAGGTCATTTTTGTAGGTCGGACAATCAGGGTTGTGGGGAAATCAAAGTTTTACATTTCACATCTTGTTGGAAACAATAATGTATTGTTGACAGTCTTTCAATTTAACACCTCTTAAGTCTTCTGAAGTTTTGATCATTATTTGACATGGTGCTCAAGTGTTTGTAGATGAGAACAATGCAATTTAATCAAGTTCAACAATCTTAGACAACCAAATGTGAAAAAGGTTTGGTGACTGAATGCTTTTTTTTTTAAGGTACTGATACTCTATATTGATATTGGCTATGCCTGAGTTTAAACTTTTTGTTTTCATATATTGAGCACACAGTGTGACATTTTATTTAGCCCTTATTTCATTTCAAACAGCACAAGTGTTTTTTATGCAATTTTTATTTATATTAGTCTAATGAAATTACATTTTAAATGTTTAAACTTGCATAGTTCTTATTATTATATATAAGGAGACCCCAACAGTTTTTTCCACAAAAGTGTTAGAAACAGTGAATATATTGGATTATTTATTTGCATCAGGTTTTTTTTCTTCATTTGCCCTTACGAGAAATAAAACATTTATAGAAATGAAAATATTTGCAACAGTTAATACACATTGATGCCTCTTATGCCCATTTAAAGTTGTGGGCATTTTATTTAACTTATTTTCTTCTTTCTCTTAAAGGGATACTTCACCGATTTAGCATTCAGCTTTGTATCAGTAGAAACCCGGTAGTATTTCTGAATGACCGTGCGTCCCTCCCTCATATCCCCCTGAGACAGGAGATATCTGCATTGGGGGGTCCGGAAAAAATCTTCCGATGACGCAAAATGACGATTTTTGCGTCATCGGAAGATTTTTTGGCCAGAGCAAAAGACTACAACCAGTAGTAGGACCTACTTCCGCATGTTTTAAACCCGCCCATCGCCCGAAGCTAGCCGATCTCGGCCGGAAAAAAACGAAATGTCAGCCATCTTGAATCCTCGCTAAACAGGGCTCTGCTCTATCTTCTCAGCAGCAAACTTTTACAACAATTATGTGCATTCAAACTACCGCACGTGTACCACCGGGATACAGCAGAGAATATGCAGGAAACGTTATTACAGACGGAATAATCGGCCCACTACGAGAGCTTCGCCTGCACCGAGACCAGCACGGGGACCGGCGGACTCGCTCGTAGCCGGGTAGGGGACATCTTCGTCGGCTAGGTGGGAAGCTAGCGCTAGCCGGGGGAAAGGCACATCCAGAGCGAGCTAACGCTAGCCGGCCACCTGTCCCATCAATCCTGCTTGCAAGTGTCCGTTCATTAAACAACAAACTGGACTACATCCAACTTCAACGATGCTCCCAACACGAGTTCAGAAACTGCTGTGTTTTGTGCTTTCGTGGGAAAGCAACAGTGAACCGGACTGTCCAGCCGAACAACAGTGAACCGGACTGTCCAGCCGAACAACAGTGAACCGGACTGTCCAGCTACCAGGCCTGATAGCCTTCCGACAATCCGAGCTAGAGATGCTCTGTATGAAGCGAGCTGTGTTAACACGGACTGGTGCAGAAATGGGGTGATTTGTATCCAACTAACTGCTTTCCGGCTGAACAACAGTGAACCGGACTGTCCAGCTACCAGGCCTGCTAGCCTTCCGACGATCCGAGCTAGAGATGCTCTGTATGAAGGTGAGCTGTGTTAACACGGACTGGTGCAGAAATGGGGTGATTTGTATCCAACTAACTGCTAACCGCTGGAGTTTGTGACTGTTACATGGAGACCATTCGACATCCCAGCTAATTCACGGCTGTGTTTATACTCGGTGTTTACAGCCCACCAAGCCGGGGGAAAGGCACATCCAGAGCGAGCTAACGCTAGCCGGCCACCTGTCCCATCAATCCTGCTTGCAAGTGTCCGTTCATTAAACAACAAACTGGACTACATCCAACTTCAACGATGCTCCCAACGCGAGTTCAGAAACTGCTGTGTTTTGTGCTTTCGTGGGAAAGCAACAGTGAACCGGACTGTCCAGCCGAACAACAGTGAACCGGACTGTCCAGCTACCAGGCCTGCTAGCCTTCCGACAATCCGAGCTAGAGATGCTCTGTATGAAGGTGAGCTGTGTTAACACGGACTGGTGCAGAAATGGGGTGATTTGTATCCAACTAACTGCTAACCGCTGGAGTTTGTGACTGTTACATGGCGACCATTCGACATCCCACGCTAATTCACGGCTGTGTTTATACTCGGTGTTTACAGCCCACCAAGCCTAATGCTGGTATGCTTAGCTGAACTTTACGGAGCCTATAATGTGTGTGTGCACGGTAAATGTAGCCTGTTTCGTATGTCGTTATTATATAATGTAGTTTTTATATATTTTAAATGTGTATTTATATATTTTAAATTGACTCGAGCCACGATGAAACGTTGTTTTGTGTATATGGTTGAAATAACAATAAAACACATTGAGTTGAGTCGAATGCCTCACTGTCTGTCTGTCAAGCGGTAGGCGTGGCTTGGGAGTGGACTCAAAGCAGCGAAGCGAAGTGCATTCTGGGATTTGGTGTCTTTCATCCATATGAGCCAAAAACACATTTTCTGGCTTTTCTCGGCCTAGAAGGCACCAATTAAAATTTTTTTTTCACATTTCTGCTACATAGGTGACCCAATTTAAAGATATATTAGGCTTTCCAGCGGTGAAGTATCCCTTTAACCTTTTTTCTTTGATTTATTTTCTTAGGAAATTAACTTTATTTAAGGGGATCCAACATATTTTCCCAGTTTGAAGGTTGAACAGAATGTAATTGCAGAATTGATGACTTTTTTTATTTTTATTTGGACAAACACCTGGGAATTTTGCATGTTTCAATCCAAACTGCCTGTGTGTAAATCTTCCCATAAAAATGTGTAGGAAATCCACAGCTCTTCTTATGTGTCATTTTATCCCCCATGTGTGTAATGTTTGTCATATTTGATGTAAATGATGGCACTTTTCAATCAATTTATGAGTTCTTCGTAGCTAGTCATACATGCCAGTATGGGATCAATTATCTGAAATGTGTCTGTATTTCGTTTGTGGGATATTTTGCACATCATTTAGAAGGCTAACACGTTTTTCCCACCCATATTTACTTGTGTTTGCAAGGGGGATATACTTTGCTGTAGCAGATTTTATGTAACAAAAAATATGTCACTATAATAAATTCTTTTTATTAAAAAATTATAATAGTTTGTATTCAATGTGAGGATAAATATTGCTGTATGTGTAGTAATTACAGTGGTGTACTTTAGCAGGTGGTTGATCATGCTAAACTACGAACACTGGCGTTAAAACTAAGAAAAACTACACTTCCCATGATTCTCTGCTGTCGTGGGCGAAGGAAGCTAAACCGATGAAGAAGGGCTAGTTGCCTTGATTAAATATTGATTTTATTAGATGAATATCGCCTCTTATTAATGTGCAATATATCTCAGTGATTAGAACACTTTTTGTTATCCAAAGTACGCGTATAGCTCGGACGAACTGTGGTTGTCAAAAAGGAATTATCTTTAATAAGGTAACTGTTACATTTTGTATTAGCAAACCCAGCTAACGTAACTATCCCTGTTAACGTTAGCTAGCTTAATACGAAATACGAAGAGGCAGCGATTAAATATTAGCTGTTGTCATTTCGCGCACCGCTATTTCTGTACTGTGCCGTACTTAATTGCTCTTTTAAACGTTATTTATGTGTGTGTCAATTAAGGCAATTTCATGTTGTACGTAACGGTAACGTTATTTTGCTTTTTTTGTTATCCAGCTAACGTTAACAACGTGTAGTTTTGGGTCGTCATTTTCACACACTGCATCTGGTCTTTAGCTATGTTTTGGTTATACATTTTTTTCTTACTGTTCTAACAACTATACTATTTTACTGTTATTGCAGTGAAGACATCCAGTGAATGCCAGACTGCGAAAGAGAAACAATAATGGTGTTTGAGCTTCCAACCCATTAAGTTCTCCGAGAGAAGACATCTGATGAAAAATTACTGCAACGTTACAGATCGTAAGAGACTCACTTAGCCTACTATGGCTAAATTACTTTGTACATTAAAGCTCAATGACAGCACAGGCTTGCTTTACTCACCAGTAGTCCAACCACAACATGGCTTCTGTTTGAAATAAACCACAGTTCGTGTTATAAGGAAGCTTATAAGCCAAGTTAAATTACTGCTGTAAATTAGCCCCTCAGTTGGTAGCTTCATCATGAACTCCAAGCGCCGTTTGAACTAAACTAAATTAACTCACAGACTTTTTTTTTTAAAGTTACCGAACACGCCAGTCTGAATTACAGCTAAATGTGTGTAAAATGATCCACACAACTTAAATTACATGTATTTAAGTTGTTAGGGAATTGTCTTGAATTTGGATATTTTACTCAAACTGCTAAAGCACGCAACTGCAGCATACACAGTGTATTTCGTGCTTGTGTAAAACCTATGGAAAACAAGTTTTACCTGTCAATGAAGTTATTTTATGTACAATTTGTGGCGAATATAGAGGCCATTTGTTTTAAGTTGCTACATGTATTGTCTGTTTTGTAGGGCAGCAACTAATAAATAGTTTTATCATAATAAATAGAAGAAAAAAAGGAAACTATTGTAACATGTCCAAGGTGACGTGTTTTGTCTGACCAAAACCCAAAGATATTCAGTTTACAATTAAATTAAACAGAGAAAAACAGCAAATCCTCACTTTTGAGAAGCTGGAACCAGACAATATTTTGCATTTTTGCTTGATAATTGACTTAAACCGTTAATCGATTAGCTGTCATCTATTTTCTGTTGATTGCCTAATTTATTATTGCCAAATCATTCCATTCCATGAAGGTTTCTTAAGACAGAAATGTGTGTAAAAAAAAATGATGCACAAACCATTTCAAACTATTCAATCAATCTTGAATTTGAATATTTGACTCAAATTGTGTCATAGTTTCAATTAACAACCCTAACAAGCAGAATATACAGTGAACGTGGAAGGTTGGAAATAGTAGTTTAGTTTGATAGCTCATCTTAAGTCAAGGTCTACTTACTAGCTTTTCCTGGAGCTTTGAACCACATTTCACGATCTTCGTCAAAAGGTAGAGTTTGCTGAGTTGTCAGCTTGTTCCAGAATGAGTGGAATTTGATTTAATAATTATTAATGTTTTTATTTATTCTCCTTTTTTTCTTCTTTTTTTCAGCCGGCATGGAAGACAAGGCAAATGGCTCTGTTGACACCAAAAGGTATCGTTTACAACAAGTGAAGGACATTTTTTACTAAAAGATTTGGAAGAATATGAAACTGTTGAAGTTAAATGTGCGTGCACATTAAGATGAATGCATTTACTGTGACCCCACAGCCCAGTGGAGAACGGCCAGCTGCCGGACCCTGCCAATTGGGGGGTCGCCGATGTCGTCAATTACTTCAAAGCAACAGGATTCGAGGAGCAAGCCACAGCTTTCCAGGATCAGGTTGGGGTGCTCTACCTGCTCAAAATTCCCGTCTTGTGATGAAAACAAACTGAAATATTTTTCTCTCCACCTGACAGGAAATCGATGGCAAGTCCCTGCTTCTGATGACCCGTAATGATGTCCTGACAGGGCTGTCAATAAAGCTCGGCCCTGCACTGAAAATCTATGAGTATCACGTGAAGCCGCTGCAAACTCAACACCTGAAGAGCAACGCCTCGTAGCACCGCCGGCCGTCCCAAAACAACGACAATCATCGTTTCAGGAGACCCCAGGTTAGCTGCCACTTCACAAAGACTCCTCTGGCCACAGTGGCACCTTAACAGGATTTGAATGCTGTATATTTTTATAAGTGTGGACCCCAAAAATGGGTGGCACATGGAGTTCACTCAGCTGTTTACCCTTTCAACTATATTATTTCTGCTGCTTGAGATAATGTATTTTACTTTTGTGTGTTTTATTTAAAAGAAGGAAATTTGGGGCGAATAATGTGCGTGCGTGTGTACACATTTAAGTGTGTACGTGTATGTGTGTTTGTGTGCAAAGTGAATAAACCCATGTTGGTTTAAAAAAAAAAAAAAACTTATTTGTATATAAGATTATATATAGTTTAAAACAGTGTATGTTGTCGTACCTGAACACTTTGATACATGCAGAAAATTAATGATTCTGGTGCATACAGTTTTGCTCTAAAATCAGTTTTTATGCTCCAAACTGTGCAGCCGAGTCCATGAAACGTCCTTAGCATGTAACAACGAAGCATTTTGTTATCCCAGACACAAAGAGCCAACCGAAAGCCTCATTGTCCCTGCACACCTATGTTGTCTAGGCCAGAGGCTCTTGATATCAAAATATTTATGTGTATACTTATGTTCCTACCTGTGGTGCTTTCAGAATTGTTGCAAAGACAACTGTATTGAAGTGTGTATGACCAATGTATATGTGCAACATAACACTGGAGTTTGAATATCTGAATCAAAGATTTTCAATAAATGGTGCTCTTTTCTCACAAAATAATAGTGCATTAATTTTATTATATTTACTTACATCAAAAGCTTGAATCATATTTGAGGAAATCTTGAGTTGTAGTTGTAATTCTGACAAAATATTTAAAGGTAATTTTTGTTCTTTAGATTTTTGGCACATTATTAGATTGACTTTTCTATTGAGTAACTTATTCAGATTGATACGTAGATCATAGCAGCAGCATTTCCTGGATGTCTAGGTGCCTTCACAGCTTGGCTTTCTGTTTCCTGCGCACTGTCCCTGTGATGTTGCCCGAAGGGTTATCCAAGGCAAGAAGAACCTGCGAGGGGAAAAATACAGTTCAGTAACCAAATAATTTCATGACTAAAAAACTTGGTAGTTGTAATAACAGAACTTACTTCATCTTTGTTGGTGAGGCCCATTTTTGTCATGTCTATGGTGATGTAATGTTGGTTGGGCATGACTATCTCTATTTCATCAACCTAAAAAAAAAAAAAAGACAATACTTAACAGCCTGAGTTTTTCTGAATGAGCTTAATTTGCATGTTGCATGTTCAAACTGTTTTATTAGATGTTACACAAAATGCACCTCAAGAATTCTTTCCCTCATCTGTAACATGCAATGAGTGTGTTGACGTGTAAACGTGTGTGCAAAAGTAATCAGCCATACAGTATTTGTAAAGACGTGTGTGGCTGACAAGTTGGTTTGTGCATGTACTGTAAAAAATTTGAGTTTCAGTTTGTTTCCCTTGCAACAGATTTTACCTGGAGATGTGATATAAATCGTATGATCTAAAACGTGGATTTACCTCAGGAACTCTATCCAGGGCCAGAACCTGTGTTTCATAAAGGGTCTTCTGCACAGAGGGTGAGAACTCTCCACGATCGTAGGGGCCAGCAAACTTCTCAATAATCGTCTCCTTCACACACTTCCTATGAGGACGATGATGTGATGATCATTAGATGTAGAAAGTGTGTGATTTGACTTTTAAGTTTGTTTTAAATATACGTCTCATTCGTTTGAACAGAGATTTTCCTTCTTTTTTTATGTTCAGAACTCAAAAAAACGTTCTCCTCCTCTGGAAGATAAAGTTATAGACTCCATCATGGATACCTACGACTAAGATGTTAAGTGAATGCAGTGTCTTTTCACAGATAATTACCATGCAGCATCAAAGTCAATATCATGACTCTTGTTGTAGCGCCACCTAGCATAGACCGAGGTGCAGAAACACCTGTCCTTGGTCTCTTGCAGAGTTGTGAAGCGGTCTCGGTGGAAACCCTCAAAACCAGACTGGGTGGTTTTTAGCACCGTCATGTTCTTCACCCCACTGTGAACCACCGGGATGCCTGGTGCACAGAGTTGGTCAGTATGCAGTAATCAGAAACATCAGGAAACATTTTGTGACAGTTTGTACCGTTGCACAGAACGGACACGTGACAATAGGCCTCACACTAGACTATAAAGTACAAAATGACCCATGAGCTCATGACAAGCCTGTCATCAGCAGCATCGGTGATATGCAGCAACGCCAAGGGCGTATAGTTTTAGATCCCTCAGTCAATAGTATTGACACCACATCCAAATCAAAGAGGAGCTATAAGAAGTTTGAACTCCTTCCAGTTCCTAGGAGATTTTCTAACGCCTCTTAAAAGCACAAAAAAGACATACAAAGAAATACATTTTCAACATTGTGTGTGTGTGTGTGTGTGGGGGGGGGGGGTGTTGCTTACCATTGAGATTTTGTTCAACATCACAGAAGCGACAGGCTTCTGGGCTATGGATAAATGCATGAGCATGCTCTACCCCATTCTGAGAAAACAAGTGACAACGACAAACTGGGTGATAATCATGTTTGAATTTCAGTTGTACTTAATTCATGGCGTTGCTTAGATAGTTTCAACGATGGACACACATGGCAGATGTTCTGACATGTCATAGCAGGAAAAACATGAGTGTGAAAAAGGGGTGAAAAATGACGAAGTAGGTCAAGGAACATGTCTGCCATCAAAAAGGCAAACTCTTGTGTCTAGGACTGATCTCTGAACCTGTGTTTTACCTTCTCCAACCTTCTCCATGGAGCCTCCTCCATGTAAACTTTGGCCCTCAGCACATGGTTGAAGGAGGTCAGGAAATGAAGACAGATATCCAGAGAAAACTGCTCAATGGTCTTCACCTGAACAGATGAGTACAGCATGAAAAGCAAAGTAAAACCATTTCCAAAAAATCTCTACATAAAGGACACAAAGACTTAAACACAAGTCATAACTGGAGATACATTTCAATAGGGTTTGTTAACCCTTGATTTTATTTGATCAGTGTTTGGGCTGCAGGTTGCCAGGGGTCACGTGTCAGTATAGTGAGGTAAAAGAATGACCATAATAGGAGTCCCCCAGTTTAACAAAGGAGGATCCCTTTTAATATTAAAAATATTATACATGAAATGCATTTAGTATATAAAAATGAACCTTTAAAAGGCGCAATAAGGTAATATACAAGAACTGTTTTCATGAATGCTGTTGAATTTCTCTTCAGACTTCTATGTAGCTGCATGTAGTTGTTTAAAATTGGATGACAAAGAACTTTTCTCCCCCTGAATGTAAATAAATTGTAAATTCTCTGCTTTGCCCGCCCAGAGAATTTGGCCAACCCATGAGAGAGAGACATCATGGCTTTTAAACGAGCAAAGTGGCAGTTGGTCAAGGCCACACCCCCACCTTCCACCTTGCCCCCCCCCTCCTCAATAGCTACAGACACAGAAATGGCAGGTTCTGAGGAAAGCTCATTGTGGGACTGGCTCTAGTGGCTGTAATTCTGCACCAAGGCTGAATTTCAGGAAAGAGACGTCAGATACAGTATTAGGGGACCACTGAGGCCTATATAAAAGCATCCAAAGAGCACCATGTCATGGGACCTTTAATAAGTATTACTCTACTTGACTACTGTAATATCCTTCTCTGTGGTTTAAATACTCTAGCTTGTTCAAAACTGATTCTGATTCTGGTGACCTACCCCCTTGAGCTTGGCCAGGGCATGGACGGTGTTCTTGATGGTGTCGGTGGGGATGATGTCTGAGTTGTCTCCAGTTAGATAATCCTTCCGCGATTTAAGTGTGAGCTCCACGTCAGCTTTCAGCTCGATGATGAAGTGGTGGCTGCCCTCTCTCCTGATCACCAGCACCTTCACTGTGTTCTTGCCGTAGCCTGTTCGCACAAACTCCACATTCTGCACACACAAAAGGGACACATTACTGACATGTAGCAGTTCAGCAGTTGGCATTGATGTAAACAGGTGTTTTGTGCCATGAGTATATATTTTGCTGGTATTTTAAACTGTGCAGTGACATTATTTGATGTATGCACTGTTTAGCATTCTCTTTTTCTTCTTTCCTTTTAAAGTTTGGTCTTCGTTCTGTTTGTAGTATGTGTCACCTGTGTGCATGAGCTGTGGGATATTTGTTCAGCACTTTTCTTCAGTTTGAGTGTTACATGTACTAACATTTAATGTGGGACTGGTCCCTGAATGGTTGCTTTATTAATGCCTGTAATGTATTAGTAAGGTGGCAATATGACATCACAAATTTAAATTTGAATGAATTAATTACGGTTTGAAGCTTGATGTTAGATGAGAAATGAAAAATATGCAAATTTATGTTGTCAGATTCCTCCAAAAGAATCCAAAACAGCAGTCTTAATGTGATAACTAGTTATCCGCAAGTACAGAAACTTGAAATCAATAAATCAATCTGCACGGACAGAATCATTATACTATACTGTACGTTGACAGCATCAGGGTTTGACAAAAGTTCATGATTTAGAAATGCTTTTTTATTTTTTATGAGAAAACACTAGTTTGTTTGACAGACCACAGTTGGCCCCGTGGTCGTTCACCTCAAAATGACACTCATTTACAGTAAGGTATCCTCTTATAGTTCAAAAATAAAATGTTTTGTTTTGTGTTTTAGAACTTATTTTATGTGCAAGCACAGTTTATTAATATAGCACCTTTCATAGAAACCAGTCACAAATGCTTCACAGTCAAAAAAAATAAAATGAAATCACATACAGTCAAATAAATAAATAAATAAATAAATGGTAAAACACCTGACAAAATATACAAGGAGAACAGACATAAGACACAAGATTATGTTATAAGCCTAGCGGCAGCATTGTGGACAGTTTGTAAACGTTGTAAGGACGATTTATTAAGGCGGGTAAAAAGAGAATTACAGTAGTCCAAAAGGTGATGAGATAAAAGCATGGATTAGCATCTCCATTTCATTTCTCTACACAACAGATCTAAGTTTGGCTATGTTTGTTAGGTGAAAGAAACATGATTGAGTCAGCATCATAATGTGAACATCAAAACTCATGGACTGGTCAAAAATCACACCCAGATTAAGCAGACTAGGTGAAGAAGATGAGGATAAGGCATCAAGGATTTGCCTGATTGCTGATTGAAGGTGTGTATGACAATGAATGGTTACCTGATCTGAAGGAGTTGCCATGGTATCTTCCTTTCCTTTACCTGCTGTCTGTCTGCCCTGTTCCTCCAGCCAGAGCGGTCTCTACCGATTGAGGAGGGGATTTTGTAGAGAGGATGGTGCTACCTTTGCACTTTACTTTCCCACTGGAAAGTTTGGCCAAGCTCAACCTGTTTTACCTGTTACAGTGTGTGTGTGTGTGTGTGTGTGTACGTGCGTAATTACACTTGGCAGGCATTGCACACAAACCCACACTCTTGATTTATTTAGGTTCACGGAGAGAACCCAAAGTACATGTCTGAATAATAAATAAATAAATAAATACAGGTCTTTTTGTTGTGTTGGATTCTAAACCGCCTGTTTTATCACTGGACTCTCCACTCTGTGATGTGGAAAACTTTCCATAGTTCCAGTCAGTCAGGTTATATTGAGACTGAATAGCTGAGACATCCTGCACAGACATACAGTAAATACTTGGCACTTAATACATGCTGTATTTCCCATTGATAAGATGTAAGTCAGTAGTAGGGATGAGCGAGTACAGCATTATCTGTATCTGTATCTGTTAACCATATGAATTATCCGTATCTGTATCTGTAACCCGGAAGTGGGTCGGGTTGTCTTGAAATGGGCGGCGCTTTAAGCGGCATGTTATTTTAAGCACGCAATTGATATGAATATATATATATATATATATATATATATATATGTATATATGATATATATGATATTGATCAGAAATTGTTATATTTATTGCTGATTAGAAAACTATTTACATGACAGAATCAGCATTGCGCTTCAGATCAATAGTTTTGATCACGATAACAAACAAACTATATACAGAATAAGTTTTGCAACAATGAATACAACACATGCGGTTGCAATTATGAAGTAAAATGTAAAGAACACGAGTTTTCATACTCAACATAACTTTCTTTTTTTAATTTACATTTTTTTTATGATCAGTGTAATTTTTTATTTTTTGGTTCTTTTTTATTTTTTTTATTTCCACACCAGGTGTGTGTGTGTGTGTGTGTGTGTGTGTGTGTGTGTGTGTGTGTGTGTGTGTGTGTGTGTGTGTGTGTGTGTGTGTGTGAGAGTGAGTGAGTAAGAGAGAGAGAGAGAGAGAGAGAGAGAGGGCGGGGGACACTGTGTTCTACGGATCAAATTGTCCGACGCTGTTTTTCAGATCTGCATTGACTTATAAAATACAGCAAGAAAGTGTCAGACACTCAGTGTGTCAAGTAAAAAAAAACTGGTTAGAGCCAGCTGACGGTTTAAAAAAGAAAAAAGACAGGCAGAGATGCAACACGAGTCGCATTCTACTAAGCACTTCGTCTACAAAAAGCACGTTTACCAGAACTCTACTGGTTAATAAGCAAGTAGGACTACAACCCGAAGTAAAAAACAAACCTGAAGCTGAAGAGACCCTAAACATTAACGGAAAAGATCCGCGAACCTGAGTGACTGAGGGAGAGACAGCTGTTCTCCTCTGTGTTCTGTGAGTGAGCAGAGCGTGTGTAGGGGAGGGGCGCTGTGACTTCTAGCCTATCACAGGACGCAGACACAGTCAGCTACCCAATGAGGATTTTTATTCAATCCGAGCACAGACATCGACTCGTATTACTCGTATAATACTCGTATTCGGCAAAAGTGCTTTATCCGTACCGGATACTCGTTTCAGCCGAGTATCCGGCTCAACTCTAGTCAGTAGTAAGAACATCTTTTGGGTTGCCAGGTTGTTAAAAAACAATGGAAGCAAGCTTATTTTGTTTTACAGATGTTGATGCATATTAGTAATCGCAGAAATAGTTTTGAGGTTATAGTGGAAAAATACACTGGGTCTCACACCAAGAGGTCTGAATGAGGATTTTAGTTTCAGACCATTCCTGTCATGTTGTTGATATGTAAAGGGAAACAAAGAGAATCTAAGTACTTGATTAAATCATTATGGTGTTGTTGGTTGACGTTATCTGGGCTACTCACTGTGATTGGAACTATGATTTGTGTACTTGGTTGACTCTAGATGTATATGTCGTTCCACTCCTTTGTGAATATCTGTGTGCTGGAAATTGTAGATTACTGTTCCTGTAGGTTTTAGGGACATTCTATTTTAAATATAGAGCCGCATCTACAGTATCTAGATCTAGCCAAATAGAAGGTATGACAGCTACCGGCTTGATGTTATTCATTTGTGCTGTGAGGCTCTTACCTATATTTCTGTGTGTAATATGTATACATTTTTTTTTTTTAACATTTGTATGTTAGCTGTGAGGTTTTATGTTTCACCGGGATCATCATGTGACCACAGCATGTGCATTTAAAGATGGCGTCTCTGTTTATGTAGCTAAGTCCAATGAAGAACATTAGCTCAAAACAATAAAAAAGCGGCAGCATTGTGGACAGTTTGTAAACGGTGTAAGGACGATTTATTAAGGCGGGTAAAAAGAGAATTACAGTAGTCCAAAAGGTGATGAGATAAAAGCATGGATTAGCATCTCCATTTCATTTCTCTACACAACAGATCTAAGTTTGGCTATGTTTGTTAGGTGAAAGAAACATGATTGAGTCAGCATCATAATGTGAACATCAAAACTCATGGACTGGTCAAAAATCACACCCAGATTAAGCAGACTAGGTGAAGAAGATGAGGATAAGGCATCAAGGATTTGCCTGATCGCTGATTGAAGGTGTGTATGACAATGAATGGTTACCTGATCTGAAGGAGTTGCCATGGTATCTTCCTTTCCTTTACCTGCTGTCTGTCTGCCCTGTTCCTCCAGCCAGAGGGGTCTCTACCGATTGAGGAGGGGATTTTGTAGAGAGGATGGTGCTACCTTTGCACTTTACTTTCCCACTGAAAAGTTTGGCCAAGCTCAACCTGTTTTACCTGTTACAGTGTGTGTGTGTGTGTGTGTGTGTGTGTGTGTGTGTGTGTGTGTGCGTGCGTAATTACACTTGGCAAGCATTGCACACAAACACACACTCTTGCTTTATTTAGGTTCACAGAGAGAACCCAAAGTACATGTCTGAATAATAAATAAATAAATAAATAAATACAGGTCTTTTTGTTGTGTTGGATTCTAAACCGCCTGTTTTATCACTGGACTCTCCACTCTGTGATGTGGAAAACTTTCCATAGTTCCAGTCAGTCAGGTTATATTGAGACTGAATAGCTGAGACATCCTGCACAGACATACAGTAAATACTTGGCACTTAATAAATGCTGTATTTCCCATTGATAAGATGTAAGTATTCAATCCGAGGACAGACATCGACTCGTATTACTCGTATAATACTCGTATTCGGCAAAAGTGCTTTCTCCGTACCGGATACTCGTTTCAGCCGAGTATCCGGCTCAACTCTAGTCAGTAGTAAGAACATCTTTTGGGTTGCCAGGTTGTTAAAAAAACAATGGAAGCAAGCTTATTTTGTTTTACAGATGTTGATGCATATTAGTAATCGCAGAAATAGTTTTGAGGTTATAGTGGAAAAATACACTGGGTCTCACACCAAGAGGTCTGAATGAGGATTTTAGTTTCAGACCATTCCTGTCATGTTGTTGATATGTAAAGGGAAACAAAGAGAATCTAAGTACTTGATTAAATCATTATGGTGTTGTTGGTTGACGTTATCTGGGCTACTCACTGTGATTGGAACTATGATTTGTGTACTTGGTTGACTCTAGATGTATATGTCGTTCCTCTCCTTTGTGAATATCTGTGTGCTGGAAATTGTAGATTACTGTTCCTGTAGGTTTTAGGGACATTCTATTTTAAATATAGAGCCGCATCTACAGTATCTAGATCTAGCCAAATAGAAGGTATGACAGCTACCGGCTTGATGTTATTCATTTGTGCTGTGAGGCTCTTACCTATATTTCTGTGTGTAATATGTATACTTTTTTTTTTTTTAACATTTGTATGTTACCTGTGAGGTTTTATGTTTCACCGGGATCATCATGTGACCACAGCATGTGCATTTAAAGATGGCGTCTCTGTTTATGTAGCTAAGTCCAATGAAGAACATTAGCTCAAAACAATAAAAAAAAAAGGTTGACAAAAAGATAAAGCAAGTGTCAGGCTTGAGTAGGATGAATACCAGCCAACCATAACCTGGCAATCCAGAAGTTCTTATTTGAATCATTCTTGAGCTACTGAGCTCATCACTTGACACTGTCACTTTACCTTTACGTACTGTTTTACAAACTCTTTACACCTATATATATATATATATATACTTTATATACAGTATACTGTATAAACAGAATATTGTATAAACTTCTCATTATGCATATACATTTACTACATTCCTATTTACAATCAGCTTATTCATTTTTTATTACTGTCTACCAAAAATCTGTTTCATTTATTTTATATTTTATCCCTATATTTGAATGCACTATTTTATGTCCATTTTGTTTTTAACTTGTGTAATTCATTTTTCTACATATTTAATTAGTATTGTTAGAGGGAGCTTGAGACCAAAGATATTCATTGACGACTGCTTCTCTGTAGTTATTGATATAGATTTCACTAAGTTCACTAAGTTAATGACTAATAATAGTCCAGAAAGACTGTCTGCTGATACAGTTTCTACAGATGTGTCTCACACGTGTATGTACCAAAAATGATAAAAATATATTCATTTTAACAGTGGCGTTTTTTTTACATTTTATTCACTCTCTCTCAAAACAATATTCCTTTGTGACCACAGGCTTAATTTAGTATGAAAAGAATGAATGAATCTTAAAAAATATATATTACATGTTTTGATATAAACTCAGTGCATGTTGGTTAATGCTAGAAGTGATGACAGATTTGCAAAAAAGCATAGTTACAAAGATTACAGTTACAGATTATTTCATTAGTATGTGGTCTATGCAGCCACAAAGTCCATGGGTTTGTTTGTTTAAAGGAAGCAACCGTGTGCCCTGATTTTGAAACTTTTTCTTTGGATCCTTCGTAAGAACAAGTTATATTGTAGTAGGAATGGATTGTATTGGTTCAATTTATTCATCCATAAAACCTTGACTAAATTATCTTACCTTAACAGATTTTCATACTTAATTTTGTGTCCTCCATGTTAGTAATTTACTGTTTGTTTTCTGTTTGTTGAGTGATATGTTTTACTATTCACTGTCTTTTTTTGTGGAACTACAGATTAAAACAGACTAACAGACAGATTAACTGCACAATTGAAGTTAAATGTCAGACCCAATCGATGCCACTGTCAAATAAGACAATGCAAAGTTAAATGAAAGTTTTTTTATTGCACTTCTTTCTTACAAGGTGAAACAGTCTTTTGACCAGATAGTTTCCAGTTCCACAATTAGCTGCCCTGTCTCTAATAAAGTATGACTGTGGTTGCACTGAGAAGCTCCCAGGTGTGAACAGGGCCAACACTTTGAATGCAAAGAACAATGCTGAAAAAGGTCAAAACTATTGCTCGATAAGTAGAGGTACAGCATGTAGACTCAAGGTATTTTACACAGATAAATAGCCAGTGACAGCATCCAAACATTAACTCTCTATCTCTCGCTCCTATAAATGCTCACTTTCCTGTCTTGTGACCAGATCTTATGACTTCCTGTTTTGCATTTACAGGCAGCCGTACTGTATTCACTTTCAAAGTTACTCAATCATGAAGCACAAAACCCCCCAAAAGATTTCAAATTCCCTTTTTGTTCACTTCAGCTGCAGGAGTTGATCAAGATGGCCACACACTTCAGTTCATGCTTACAGATTATTATCATGTTTTTGTGTTGCACAGTGTGTACTACTGACATTTCCTGTAGAAATGAAGCCGGTGAGCCTGTTGATTGGTGAGTTGAAATGATACGTTGCAGCAGAATTAAACCACAAAGTTTTTAGTTATGATGCTTGAAATTTCCTGTCTTTCGGAGGGTAAGCAGATATTGTTGTTACTATGTTTTAATTCATTTTGGCATGAAATCCCAAATATGTTTTTATCTCCTTCCACTGCAGGTTTATCATCTACAAACTGCCCAGGTATAAGATTGGCGAGGTCGGCAGTGGGGTGGACTACATGTACCTGGACTCCTCAGTATGGAGCTGGCAGATGAGTAAATTCATGGTTAACACCAGTCAAGGAGCCATAGGGAACACACTGAACCAGCTTTACATGGGAAAGGCCTACAAGGTGAGATTATGTCCTTGTTCTTCAAGTGGGTTTTAGACACTGATTCCTGGGTATAGAAAGATAGAGACCCTTGTGGCTTTGATCACACTTAACCGAGTTGGTGGTTGCTGAGTAGACTCTCTTTTGTTTCGTATAAGGAACTGAGCTGAAACTGAAATTAAACAAGCTTCCTGAGCCAGATGAAGTAAATAACACAGCCCTTCCTCACTCTGTTTACATTGTGTTTCAATTGCACGTTATAGTGTTTGAGATCAATCTCCAAGCGGCATCAGGAAAATAATCATTGTCATTGCCATGAGGAAACCAGTGAAGACTGGTTACAAGAATTTGTTACCTTTGGTCAGAGACAGACTAGCTGTTTCCAGTCTTTAGCTAAGCTAACCAGTTTCTGACTAGGCTGTAGCTTCATATTTACTGTGCTAAACTAAGCTAGCCGTCTGCTGGCTGTTGCCTTATATTTACTGGACAGATATGAGATTGGATCTTCTCATAAAACTCTCGACAAGAAACCAAAATGTCAAACTATTCTTTTAAGAAATCAACAGGGACTGTATATACAAAATAACTGAAAGATCACATCCCCAAAAGTGTACTTCTCCACATACTGTATGCATAAAACAAGTATTTTCTTCAGTCTAACAGTTCAGTCTATGCACTCTACAATGATGGACCACCGATCCTGGATTACATCCAAGGATACGGACACACTAAAGGTACAATGCGTTATGAAAATTCAGCTGTGTTCTTACTAGTTTTGTTTTGATTTTAATTGGTGTCAGTAGGATGAATCATGACTACAAGATAACAGTCTTTGCCTGCGGGACCTGTGTACATTTGTGTCTATGATAACTTGTAACAGATATACTTGCAGACTGCTATTCAAGCTTTGCAATGCTATGATTTAACAAAAAAAACAGATCAATATGTTTTTTTGTGTCAGGGGGAGGAAATGGGCAAAGAGCATCCGACTGATAACTGCTGTTGACTCTGGATTATCGCCTGCCCTGACATTACTATATGTTTGCAAGCATGCATGCTGGTTTAATGTATGTATGTGTGAGACGTTGTATATGTGCATTGAGTGTTTGTCTGCATCCTGCAGGGGTACTGCTCTTTGACCGCTCTCAAGGTTTTTGGCTTTCGCACAGCATTCCCCATTTCCCCTCGTTCCCTGAGAGAGGCTACCTTTACCCCTCCTCTGGCAAAATCAATGGCCAGACTGCTCTCTGCGTGACCTACCACTATGAACAATTTCTCCAAATAGGTGAGAGAACGCTCATGAAGCAACATTGCCTCACTTACTCCTGCTCTGTACACATCCCAGACTTCAACTTACAAAATTCTCTATTTGCTAAAAACAAGAAAACATTTACACAGTGACCCGGTCTTATGTCAGTGCCTTCAATACATACATATATGACTTCAAATTTTAACTGAGTTTTAATATCGTAAACCAATAAGAAACATAGTAGCATTGTGAGCAATGCTGTTAATAAATGTTGTTGACTGTGTTGCTATTTGTTTTGTATTGTGATAGTCTGTGACATGAGTCAGTATTTTTTTTTAAGTTTTACTAACTAAAGACATATTTTAATGGCTAGCAGCGCTTTCAAGAAACAGGGCTACATTTTGGGAAATCCACTTGCTTGTCATTAAACACACACAGCAAGACGAGGACATTTAAATGATTCTCGTTGATGAAATGTACTATTTAATACTACACATCAATGAAGATTCCTTTAAGTTGGCCCACTACAACACACATGCATAAACAATGAAATGAATATGGAAAGAAAAGAGAGAAGTTTTATGTAGCTTTGTTCTCACTAGGAACATCCATATTTTGAGATTATAGACACAGTTAGATGTAACCAGTATTTATTAAAGTTCTTATTTGTTTGATATCGTACAGTATACTGTATCAGCAAAACAATTATTCAGTTCAACACGATCAGGTACAATATGAGCATTTTTTAATTAGCTCTATTTTTCCTGGCTTTTAGGAATACTGGCTGAAGCATCCTATAGTGCACCCTTTAATTTTCTAACATCTAATTTTCTCTCTTCTTTGTGAGGCATTCTCCTTCCTCTCTAGCAAAGCAGATGGTGTACCTCTACCCACGCTTCTATAACTGCTCTGTACCTGCTGCATTCTTGGCCGACCTGCCGCAGTTGGCCCAGTTATGCGAGGGCTCCAAACCCCCGCTGGCCTCGGATAAGAGAGTGGAGCAGCTTTTCTCAATGCAAGGGGAAAAGTTTGTCAGTTTTGTGAAATCTGAACACTTTGTGGATGGTAAGGTATTCCTCACGTACTGTGGGTCATTTATATTTTCTTTTTTTTTTTACTTTTGCTCCTTTGCTGCTGTAAAAATAAATACATACAAATACAATACAAATATATATTGCAACAAAAGCACTATTTTGGAGAGACGATGGAGTTCCACAACCACTTTTTGAAAATTGAGTAAAACTGCAGTTGTAAACTTTTTACACAACCTGACCTTTTTGCAAAAACTTCTTTCTGCTACTGTCTTGTTTGCACATTTCACTTGTCTGCCACAGTCACTCATTATCAGGTGCAGACACACTATCATCTTAGAACTGTGAAGTGTATGAGCACACCACACCCAAGGCCTCAGAAGTACTCGGCTCCCAATGTTTTTTACGTGACCTCCTACAATGAGGCAGAGCCCTACCTTTGAACCTTTTCACATTTTAAGGCCTTAGTGTGGACAGTTGTGAGCAGTCATTTTTTCCCCTATTAGATTGTTTCATTTGTAGGATTTTTAGAGGCCCCTGTTTTTTCTTGTACTGTATATTAAAAGAAAAAAAGTAATATGTCAGCCCTGAGCATGAAGGTTATATTTGTTCTAGGGCTGGGCAATATATCAATATCATATTGATATCATGATATGAGATTAGATATTGTCTTTGATTTTGGATATCGTAATATGGCATAAGGGTTGTCTTTTCCTGGTTTTAAAAGCTAAATTACAGTAAAGTGATTTTCTGAATTTACAGACTGTTCTAGCTGTTCTATGATTTGCCTTTAACCACTTAGTCATTATATCCACATTACTGATGAATATTGATCAAAAATCTCAGTGTGTCTCAGTATATTTTGTGAAAGCACCAATTCTACAATATCGGCGCTAAATCAACATGGTGGCCACCCATCCCTATATTGGGCTGTAAAACATTATAGAGCTCATTTATAATATTAATCCCCAATGCAACATAAACAACATAACACTGTTAGAATGTTATTTAAAACATTAAACCTATTCTAGTGCATTATAATAAGTGAGCTTAGCTTTTTTTACTATGTGCTTTTTTATGTCATTTCTTATCATAATGCATCTGAACTAACCCCCTCGCTGGCATTCATTCAGACATCTACACGGGCTGGGTGGCTCAGGCTCTGGGTGCCGACCTGCTGGTGGAGTCCTGGCAGAGACAAGGCCATGAGCTGCCCTCCAACTGCTCCCTGTCCAAACACACCATGAACATCAAGAGGATTCGGCTTCCTGGATCAGTCCTGTTCCAGTCCCACTACGACCACTCAAAGTGGTGCGTGTCGCGGGCCTCCGAGGACCAGGTGACCTGCCTGGGGGATCTGAACAGGGAGCGTGCCCAAATGTGGCGTGGTGGGGGGCTGGTCTGCACCTTCAACCCCTTGATTTACAAGGCCTTCAGACAGCTGGTGGACTGGTACATTGGCTGTTGAACGAGAGAGAAAGAGGTATACAATTAGCCATCCATTTAAAGGGGGGAAAAAAGCTACAACAAATATTTGAATTTGACTTGTGTTCCAGTACATATGAAAATCCTGACATAGCCTTAACCTGTATGTGGTTTTGAGAATGATAGCAACATAATAATCTACTGAAAAAGTTACATAGGCAATATGATGTGACTATATGCTAAATTAATATATGCAAGATTCAAGTGTTTGAGTGTCATCACTGATTCATTTATTACAAAAAAGTATTGATTTGCATCACATAACTTGCCTGTGTTTACGTAAGAACCTTTGTTTCTTTACTTTTCATGTTTTTAAGGAACTCAAAGCAAATCTAAAAAAAATACTGCTAATTCTGAAAATGTTTACTTTAAAAGATCAGGGCAGTAGTGGACTGAAGGTCAGAAAATGGGTTCAATCTGGTTGGGGAAAGTAAAAGAGCATCCCCTCTGGTGAAAAGCACATACCCTGACTTTGCCCAGTAGCCAGCTGCAAATCAGACTGTGGTTGTAAGTGTGTGTGTCAGTATGCTGTTTCTGGGGGGAAAAAACAGTTTTCCTTACTTCCTTGATTGAATAAAGGGAATCTGTAACAGCACAAGATGTATCTATTTGATGTTTAGTTATATTTTACTCAGGTGAAGATTGTGACTGCATTGCATTGGCCATCACAATGTCTGGGCAGTTAATAATATCAGGAAGATGCACTTGGTGTATCCAGTATTTAAGGGAAACAGGGCCATCTTGTGGTCAGCCTAGACTGTAGGTGTCTGTGGATCATTACTGCTCTTTACATTCAGCCTGTTATTGCATTCTCAATTATTATTTCCCTTAAACAAACTAAGAATCCTGCCACAGGGGTAAGCTTGTTTCATGTTTTCCATACATTTCAACTTATTTTGAGGATTTTCTACAATCAATGTTTTAAAACAGAACATCTATGGTTCTTGTTTCATCACCGCTTTTATCACTTACTGTTTGACTCAAAATGGAGGAGATTTTAATAACTCAACTCCAGTGTCATGCTGACCCCCTTGTACATGTGAAGCTGACCTCAGCTGCTCTGTGCTGTTCCCATCATGTCTCAATGTGTGGTAGTACTGGTGGTTCTCCTTCACAGTTTCACACTCCTTATGATTATTATGTCATTTTAGTCCCTAAAGGTCTATTGTTTACTTGACCCATGGAAACATCAAAATTAGACATTCTTATGCAAACTACTGTAAATCATCTGAGAAGCTGAGTGCCTTACAGGGTTCAGAGGTGCAAAAGGCAGCCAGTACCAGCCAACAACCAGCAGTGCCACAAAGTTTGTTATTATCAAATATATCATTAAAAATAGTTCAACTGTTATGTGGTGTTCTCCTCCAGGATACAATATTCATTTACACTGTGGGACAAAACTGGTTTGACCAGCAGAGACAAACAAACCTGTTCTTCAAGCAAAGAAAAACTTGTAATCACTGTACTTGTTTTGACTTGTGCTGTTGGTTGCCCTCAGGGTTTGCTTTTATCTGTTGTAATGCCCTGGAAGTGCCAAATGGTTGCCGTAATTCAGATTGTGTCACACGATTTGTCAATTCACATTTCACTTTCATAATGACTATTCTTTCTTAGAAATATTCAAAACGGTTTCTTGAATCCTCAAAATGTATTGATACATTAATTTTAAAGTGCTCATATTATGCTTTTTCCATTTCCTTTATTGTGTTATATATCTTTTTTGTGCACCCTATATGTTTACAAAGTGAAAAAGCCCAAAGTCCACCCCAAAGGGACTTACCATCTCCAACAGAAAACACTGTTCACAAACTGCTCCAAACAGCTCTATTCTAGTCCAGCCTTTACTTCCGTGACGAATGTGCGTCACTTTGTAACACACGTTATAATGCTCGCCTAGCTGCTAGCATGGCACTCCCTCATACTCTGATTATGACTAGCTAGTGCGCATGTGCGACTCCCTACAAAGATGGAGTAGAAGTGTGACTCTGTAGCTAAAACAGAGAGCTTAACACACAGGGTGAAAAGAGGAGCTGCAGCAATGTGCAGTACAACAAAAATATGGTGTTTTTTTAAATTAAACCATGTAAACATATTCTGATATAACCTCTAAATACTGTTAAAATTAGCATAATATGAGTACTTTAAGGTCACGTCTATACAGCAATTAATTCTTATTGGATGTAGAACGTCTTTCAAAAGCTTTATGCTTGAGCTATAGTGGAAGTGTTCAGTTTGAAGAGTATTTTACTCTTATCATTGTCATTGTGTCCATACTCATTAAAACAGCCTGTCAAACTACTGAATTTAAAAGGCAGATAAACCCTTACATTGTCCCAGCTTGTCAACAGGCAGATCAACATTCTGGTGTTAGGCACAAAATCAATGAATCATCTACAATGATGTGTCTGAGCAAGGAACAAGGAAGCAGATGAAATGTGAAAGATGTGGTTGTCAGTTTGGTCTAACTGAAATATCACAGCTTTGTAAAACAGATGCACAGTTGACTGTGAAGAGAAATGACAATGGCTAGATACGTAAGTAAATGTTTACATGCTTAAAAATGATGCTAAAAGTAATAATAGTTGAAATTTAAAATGTAATCTGCAAAACATAATGAAATTTACGTGTTTTAGATGTATTCTTTGGAATGTCAAAATATTTAGCAAGAAGATTAAAAAGTTTAAATATATATTTCCTGTTTTCGGACATAGAAGTGTATCAGTATCAAAAATGGAAATAATCAAAGAACTGTAAGTTGTATTTACATGTTACAGTGACAGAGCCCATTGTATTAAAATGTTAACTGTTGTTTTGACTTGTCACTACTCTTGAAAATGGTACCGGTTATGTTGCATAACTGGATGATTTAATCTTGTAGGTCCAGGAAGTTGCTTTATTAAAAATAACTCTTACAGCCTTTAGATAACTCACCAACACTCCTCCAAAAGCATAGTGGAAATTCTTAGAAGAGCCTTGAAATGAATTGTAATACTATATATCATAATCCCTGATGCCGGTGCCATAGTTACAATTCTCCATTTAAAAAGTAACCAAAGTTCCAAAATAATTTAATACAAATACTAATACAAAGTTATACAGATGCATAACAAATCTCCAACACCATCATCAAAAAACAAATGACCAAATATCTTTTTAAAGAATGGTGTTCATTTGTCCGGGGGGTTCAGAGACTTGTGCAGTGCAATCTGTACCAGGAAGCTTTGAGGCTGTTCTGTGGGCTTGCCTAAAACCTTGCTGACACTTACGCTATCATCTGTGTTACAGTTGTGTAATTTTCCGGGTGTGTAAAAAATGTATACCAGATCTGCCAAATTGCTCTATCAAAATGCCATCAAATCTTTGAGCATTAAAGTTCATTCTTGACTTTAGGCACAGAAATTTGACAATACATTTTTTAACTCAAGGTCCAGTTACTAACTATTTCTGGAGCTTTCAGCCACACTTCCGCCTTCACCAACAAATGGAATTTGCTCCATTGACATGGAGTTGGTTCAGTTATCATCATGTGACTTAACTATTGAACTTCGGTCACATCATGCAGGGGCGTCAGACTGGGGGGAAAAAGGGGACTGAGTACCCAGGACCCTCATGTGAGGAGGGCCCAAAAAGATGCTAGAATGCATAGCTGTGGATGCGGTGAGGGGCCCATAGAAAATGCCTTTCTACAGGGCCCAGAATTTTGTGCTACACCCCTGACATCATGCATCCTCATACAACGGTTTGTCTGATAACTTAGGAAACAACTTATGCACAGTTTTTCTGTGTTATCCTACAAATGTTCAGCAACTCGAGTGCGCCTGCACAAGCCCCTGCAGTGCAGAACCTGTTTAGGCAACAAAACAGCTTGGTTAGGTTTAGGAAGGATTGTGGTTTTGGTTCAAATAAGTGCGTTTGTTACGTAACTTACATATGTGGCATTAAAGTACACAAGTTACATAAAAAAAAGTATGTTGAAATAAGTCAGCGTTGTCTTTTGCATTCCCACAGAACACAAACAGTGGTCAACTGAGTGAAAATCCTGTTTGTTTGATCATCCATCAATCCATCCATCTTTGTCGCTCTTTATACATCACATGATTTCCAGAGGCACCCCTGCACGCCCTGGTTCACGATTGTGTGGGATATATATTAATTAAATAGTGCATTTCTTTTCATAGGTATAAGTACAAACAGTGAATGAGCAACCCAGTCTTGGAATGAGAACAGCCTGAATCATGACGGCTGTCATGTAACCCGTCTCTGCTCAAAGATATTGAAAGCTCTGGATTTTTACTACATAGATAATCAACTTTTAGATCGATAAGATTTTTATAATGACATTTTGTACCAATCGTACTCTTAATCAAAATCAGCATGTATTTGTCTAAAATTCAAGAAAATCACTAATGTCTCATACTACCCCAATGACTTGCTACTTTTTCAGAAAATGTAACATTTATTAAAGGTAATCAACTGGTGATTCATCTGTGAAAACAGGACCCTGTAATTGATTCATGATTATATTTGATTGATTTAGAGGACAATGATGAGATTCCTCATCAGTGTTGGGATCCTTTTCCAAGGGTGTGATTCAGATGTGAAATGCAGGGATGACAAAGGAAAAGAGGTGGACTGGTTTGTAGACATTTTGAGTTGTAGCAATTTATAATAATTTCACCTATTCTCTGTCAGCTGAATGTGTAATATAATATACTTCTCTCTGTATTAGGTATATTCTATACAAGTTGCCCCAGAATGACGGGTTGTCATATCTGTACATGGATGAGAGCACCAATGGATGGAAAGTCAGCAAAGAGACAATCAACAGTAAATCTAGCACTCTGGCGAACACCCTGAAACCTCTTCTTGACTTCTACGACAGAAAGGTGACGTGTAAGGACGTGTTTTTCTCTTGCAAAGTACAGTGTTTCATCAGCACACTGATTAAGTTTTCTGTTTTGTTGCAGATTGAAGGCTTTGGATACATGCTCTATAATGATCAACCTCCAAATCAAAATGCTGCTCCTGCATCATTTGGCCACAGTAAAGGTGGGTGCAGCAATGTCCCACTTTATTGCGTTCAAATATATTATAATGTAACAAAGTTCTGTTTTTGTTGTTTTCTCTGTTTTAATTCCTAAAGGAGTTGTGATGTTGGACAAAAAAACTGGAGTTTGGCTTTCACACAGCACACCAAAATTTCCATCATATAAAAGTAAAGACTTCTGGCCAGACAGTGGAACCGCTAATGCTCAAACATTTATATGCGTGACTTACTCCTATGATCACTTCAAAGAAATAGGTAGGTTAATGCCTGTTATATTTCTGGCTTGTTATGAAAGTTATTTGCATTGTAATGTGCAGTTAAAACTTCAATTTCAATTCTCAGGATTGCAGCTGAAGTACATCCATGCCTATTCATATGACTATGACATCCCGACAACCTTTCACAAAGAGCTGCAATGTGTTGCACAGAGAGACGGCTGCTACCCAAAGAAGGAACCCTGGTTTCGTGTAAAGATGCTGACTTCAATGGAAGGACATCATTTCTCTAGCTTTGCCAAATACACCCGTTTTCGGGATGGTGAGTGTTTGAAATCAATCAATCAGGATTCGAATGTTAAAATTTCATTTTAGGTTGATGATGAACCTGTGTAGAATATTAGCAGTTAAAGTTGTATTTTGTGCTCATAAAAGAGCTGTGTGCAGTCATTGAAGAACTGGTTCAAGGAAATGTCTCTGACACATAGAAGGTTAAGCTTAAGCCTTTAACTATAGTTTAAACCTTTTATGGCATAAGAGGGCATTGTGTACCAGACAGTTAAGCAGAAAAACAAGAAAGACAGTTAAAGTTAAGAGAATAGAAGAGGAAGTTGCACCACACAGAGGCCCCAACCTTGGTGTGTTTGTTTGTAAAGATAACAGTTTCTGTCTAGAAACTAGAAGACACCCCCTGTGAGGAGAGAATAAAGAGACGGGAAAGCTTAGATCGAGGCTCACTTTGGAGGAGATCTTGCTGGACAGAGCTTCGACTTTATGTCTGTCGCTAGGGAAACTTAGACTCTGTGAACCCACAATTGTGCTGTAACTTTTATGCTGGACTCAGTCAACTTTGCTTAACTGAACTCTTTGTCTCAGATTGATCCTTGTGTTTTGGTAAACTTAAGTCCGATTAAAGAAGGCGCGGGAATTAGGTAATTGGAGTCAGATTTCTCTGGCCTTATTTCAGGCCTGTCTTTTGGACAAATTCCCAACACCTGACAAGTTTTTTTAAAGAGCACAATTAGGAACAGTTTTACAATACGTAGTACATAGTTTACAATTCTCTTTGCTGTGACAGACTGTCCTGTTGTCTATTGTGATGTAGTTTTCTTTTATTATGTATAAAATGTTCTCCCCACTGTCTATTTGTACAGGGGTTACTCTTAATTTTCATAGATAACAGTATTTTGTTTTGTTTTGTTCCCCATACTATTGTAGATCTTTACTCTGGCCTTATTGTGAACCATTTGGAGCAGAATCTCTACATTAAGAGCTGGGGAAAGATGCGTGACCCTCTGCCTTCTAACTGCAGCATCCCTCATCATGTGTACAATGTGAAGGAAGTAAAAATCCTAAAGGGGAAGCCCTTCAGTGATACTGTTGATCACTCCAAGTGGTGTGTAACTTCTGGTGGTAGCTGGACCTGCATAGCTGATATGAACAGGGAAGAGAGTCAGATGAAAAGAGCTGGAGGAGCAATATGCACAGATAATGTTGCTGTTGGGAAGGCTTTCTATGCACTGATCGGACAGTATGAATCATGTAAACATGACCTTCCACATTCTGATGCTCAACACAGAGAGCTTTAAAGGCACAGCCCTTTATGGAAATGTAAGAAAAAGTATAGCTGATCTCCAAAAAAAGTAGAAGAAAAGACTGGAGCCTGATATCACTTATAATAACACTAACTACGCCATTACATATCCAGACTTCAAATTGTTGGTTGCAAGCTTGACGTTTTGCACAATGTGTTGGTGTATATTAATCCCTGTCTTTTGTGTTTTGTAGCTATTATGTAGGGTCAAGTACTGCAAATTAGTTTTTTATTTACTGGTGTACAAATTGATTTGGGGTTAAACTATTGTGGCTAGCCAGTGGGCTAACGTTAGCTGAGTGATGAATCGGCATTTTAGATGACTTGGTGGTTTATTTAATAATTCAGTTTTATGTGGCAAATCTATTCTTGTTAGAGTGCTATATTTAATTTAGCTTTGCAGAACTATTTATTTTACACTGTATTATTTTTAGGTTAGCTTGTTTGTTTTGTGGATTTATTTCTAAAAACTGTATGTCCTATGTTAAGGGATGATGAAACCAGCCTTCTCTGCGACAATAAATCCTGATGGTCTCAGCCACAATCTTGAACCCAGCGTCCCGTGCCTCCTTCTTCACCCCAACATCTAACACAACACAATGCAGAGTATCGCAGCAGTGCCGAGGGGTACCTCCAGGCGGCAGACGCACAGAGGGAGTGGGTTACATCTTGGCATCAATGAAAAACTGCAGTGTTTTTATATTGAAAATCATGCATTAAGCATTTGTCTATACAATCAAGATACTAGAATTCCAGATGAAATAAATTGAACTGAATATTAAATTACAAATTCTATGTTGCTGCAGGTGTTTGGACATTTGACCAAAAACATGACCAGTAAATGCTAATGTTGCTTGTAGAAGCAGGTTGTGTCAATAAACAGCTAATGCCATATCAGCTTATAATGACTAATGTCAATGTTGTGTTGACAACTTGTTTCCGCTGCCCCCATGTGGCCAATAAAATCGTTATTGAAGATTTAAAGCTATAGTACATAGTTTCTGTCTCCCCCAAGAGGAGTTCTAAGTAATGACAACAAAACTGTTGCATCCACATGATACAAGCCTTCTGTGATCGCGCACCACCCCCACCCGTCCTCCATACAGTTGCTTGTAGCCAAGGAGGACACAGAGGATTAAAAAAAACCATGGACTCTTCAGAAGAGGTAATTATCTTCGCTCGATTTTCTGCACGTGAAAGTCGCTGGATGACACCATTTTCTAACATACATACATACACTCTACATAGCCATACTGAGAAATACAGAGAGTTTTGGCGAGCTGAAAGTCTTAATTAGCTTTGTATCAACTCATTAATGGATGTTCATTAATATAAAAAAGTTACGCACTAAAGCTCTAAGCTGCCAAGTGCAGAGAAACTTCCCCCACAATGTGCCCTTGATCAAGGCACTGGCTAAGATCTGGAGTTGGTCCCCGGGCGCTGTGATTGGCTGCCCACTGCTCCCTTGAGGAGTGAATTTCGCTACATGTATGTGTATGTGACAATAAAGTACCTTTACCTTTACCCCTTCAGCAGATGAATTAACTTATAGTATCAAATTCTACATACATCTTCAGTGTGGGTCAAACATCCAAGAGAAGTTGCAATAAGAAAAACACATGTTTGAGTTAAAGGGGGCTTTAACCATACTTGTCCTCCAGACACTGTCAGTCAGAGTTAGTACCCAAAACACATTATTGGAGAAACCTTTATTATAACTTTAATAATTTATTATATCTCATTCAAACCTTTTTCTGAAGCTGTGTTGTAGTTGCAGTTTTCCTCCCCGCCACTAGGTGTCCCACATTTTTATCCACGACCACCACAGTCATTTCCGGTCCCCGGTCGTGAGCACACGAACAGGAAGTCAGCTCCACACACGTGAAATATTTTAGCCAAAACAGACGGCTGACACTAGATGGATATCACAGAGGTTCCCGTGAGTCAGGACAACAAAGGTAAGAAAAAGAAGAATAAGAAGGAAAAGAAGAAGAGTGTGAGTCAGGAGGGAAATGGAGAAAGCGGCGGAGTTGAGACGAAGGAGGAGAAGATGGAGAAGAGCGAGCCAGCCTTCCCCCCCACCTTCAGTGTGTCCGAAATCAAGAATAAACAGCGAAGACACCTCATGTTCATGAAACTCAAGCAGGAGAAAAGAAAGGTAAAGACATATAAATATACTAGCTGAGTTAGAGTTGTCATTGCAGGTAAACTACACCTAGCTGCCAGTTTATTAGGTATACCTAGCTAAAACTAATGCATTCTGACACAACAGTCCTGCTATAAATACTCCCTGCATGTTAGGTAAATCTCAGGTCTTTTCGAGAGGTGTTGATTCAACTTTTTGGTTTTAAAAATATTTCTTTTCCTCTTATCAGTGGTGGAAGCTAAGTAAAAGTACATCTGCGGTCTAAAACCTAACAATATTCAGTTTACAATTACATAACAGTGACTTAAGCAGAGAATCCTCACATTTAAGAAACTGGAACCAAATAATATTTTGCATTTATGCTTAATATTTGACTTAAACAATGAATCGATCATCAAAATTGTTGCAGAGTAAGTTTATGTGGAACAACTAATCGATTAATCGGCTAACCGTAGCAGTCTCACATCGTTTTCAGAAGCTGTCATCTTTGATTCTGGGAACTTGTGTTGACAATGTTTTTCCTATTTTTTTGCCATTTCCGCTAATCAATTACTTATGAAATAAAGCTGCACTGCAGATTAATTGAATTTACTGTTGCAAGCACACTCCGACTGGAAATTCAGTGTTCATATTTTTTTCTGTCTTCATATTTCAGCAAAAACTGCAGATAAAGAAAAAGAAGAAAAAAGAAAGGGAAGCTTTAGGTGACAAGGTGAGTTTTTGGTTTTCTCTGTGTCCCTCTTAGACAGTTACATTTTACCATTTAACAGAGTTAAGGCATTAATATTGGTCATTCATTCTTTCATTTATTCTGTCACTTATGAAGGCACCGCCTAAAGAGGTCCCAAAGACGATAGAAAACCAGAGGGTGTACGACGAGACAACAGTTGACCCAGAAGATGAAGAGGTGAGGACCAAGTTGGGCTGAGTTTGTTCAAACGATCTCAGTTTATATTTGTAATAATAAATTAGAAAAATGTAAATGTGTGTGTGTTCCTGTCATGTACAGATTGCATTTGACGAGGGAACTGATGAATTTTCTGCCTACTTCAACGGGTTGACAAACCCCAAAGTGCTCATCACAACATCAGACAGACCAAGAGGGGTGAGTGGCTGCTGCTCTGCATAATACATGTTCTTACTACTTTTTTTATTGCTTACCTTTTAATATCAGCTAGATAGAGATAGGTAATTTCTAGGACTGCACGGTTAATCACAATCTCTCTCTGTGCGATTACATAACCGCAAAAATTGTGTGATTTAGTTAAACGAAAAGGTATGCTGTTTGCGTGACACTCTAGTCTCTGTGTGCACTGCAGTCTCCACGTTGTTGCACCTTTTCTGTTTCACTGTAGTCACTGCACATCGTCGCTCGGATGCCTTTTGAATACATTTACCACAAGTATCAGTGTACGGGTGCACTATAATCTTAGCGTCGGCTGATTTGACCATGGAGATCCAAGTGACGGCTGCCTTGGACCGTGGTCTGGAAGCACAGGGGTGGCATTCCCTCCAGAGCCGATGCTCTTTCAGGGGTAACGCCATCAACTTTACCGGCAGTATTAACAGCAGATGAAGCCACCGTGTCTTGAGAAACTTGTTGTTTTATTGTTCACTGCTAACTCACTTTACATCGTCTTTGCTGTCTCTTTTTTCCTCTCGCTTTTCCCTCACACAGCCTTTACGCTAAGTTACTCTTACTCCGACAATGCTCGCTCTCGTTGCTTGCTTGACCACTGACATCTCTTACTCAACAGACCTGCCATTTTTGCTCTCACTACGCTACCCTCGTAACAACGTCCACAAAAGATATGACCAGTCAGTCTGTTTAGGTAGTAGCGTGTGTTGTGGATGGTCACATGAGTATCAGACGTGTAGAGGGGTTCAGAGCATGCAGACTTCAAGAAGAGGTTGTATATTTTTTAACGTAATCACTAGTTATTATATAACACCGATCTTAAATGTCATTGTTTATAAGGGCATACAAAATGCATTGTTTTAATAAGAATTTTTATTTTTCTTTATTTAATGATCTATTTATTTAATTTGTACTATTGAGCAAAGTCTGTTTTGAAAATAGTTATTTTTTGTTATTTAATTCTTTTGTATTGGACATTTTTTATGAATTTTTTTTTCTTATGCTTGTTTAACTTTGTATGTTTAAGTTGAAATTAAGTTGATTTCAAAATGTTAGTATTTTGTGCATTTTTCTTGATAATCAGTAGACTCATGATCCAATTAAATATCATAATATCGCATGTTTGCTGGTAATTCAATAAATAAGTAGACTATATGAAGTAACTACATAATAAACAAATTCTTGTATATTCCTTAAATACTTCACAATGAAAAGTACTATTTTCTCATTTTATAAAGAACTTAAGTGCAAATTGAAAATAACATGCAAGGGTCAGTGTAAAGCGCTATACAAATTCAAATTATTATTAAAGTGGTGTCCAAGTGCGCAAATATTGTCGTAACGCGGTTCAGAAGCAGGTTTTTTGCTATCGCCATAGGTATTGAAGTATATATGGACGATATGGAAAAATATATACAATAAACAATTTTATTTTGTTTTGACGATATATATTGTCTTGTCGCCTAGCCCTAAAATCAGCTATCAGCAAACATGCTCTTGGGGATGTTGCTTTTGACCTTCTCAAATTATGATGATCCACTGGTAGATTTGGTAATACTTAAAGTAGTATGCACAATATATTAATTTTGATGCATATGAAATTTGAACACAAAGGAGAAGGCTACAATCTGAATTAGACAAGACAAGTGTTCTTTATTGGAGCCCCACTTTGGCCTGTTTTGTATAGCAGTTTTTACCTTTCTTGATTTAAAAACATAAGTCATTGTTTTCTGTCTTAGTCTGCGTTGTTTACAGTAGGTAATACAATGTTGAGGCCGTTTACCATTCAGCGTGTGTAATTGACGTTTTATATGTGCTGTATAAATTGTCCTGAGGTGGTAAATGTGAGTGTGCTGCGTCTTCTTACTCATTATTTTTCAAACGCTGTCTGTTTAACACATCGATCGTTATCTGGTGTTTGTCTTGTAGAGGACGGTGAGGTTTTGTGAGCAGCTGGCCACAGTAATCCCAAACGCCCACGTGTACTACAGAAGAGGTTTGGCCCTGAAGAGGATCATTCCTCAGTGCATCGCCAGGAACTTCACCTACCTCATTGTCATCAACGAGGATCGCAAAGTGCCCAGTATCCTCAAAGGCGGCTGTTTCAGGAGAGGGATGGATGATACACAATGCTCTATACTGCTCTCTGTTGTCCCGTATTTATTGCATTGCTGTCATTGGGGTAATGACCGAGTGTTGTGATACTTTTTTACTGAGCTTGGAACCTCACCAACTTCATAGAGATCAGTGATGTATATGAAAGTAGCAATAAGTATCTAAATAAGTGGAATGACTCTAGACAAGGTGAGCTAGTCAAAGTTCTAGCTCACCCAGTCTGGCCGTTTTTACCGTTGGCTCCCTTAACCGTGGCTTTAAGATGGTTTGGTTCTCTGTCATCTCCCTGACGGGCCAACTGCACACTTCAAGATCAGTAGTGTCCGACTACGTAAGGAGATGAAGGCAAGTTGATAAACTCAAAACTCTTTTCTCCGTTTCTGTTTTGATTAAATGGGACATATGTAATGGCATGGTAATAATAATGGGTTTATATAACGTCTCTAAAACTGAGTTTAGAAGAAGATAATGTGCATAATGAATTAAGCCTAGCTTAACTTGCAGAGTGGGAAGCTGGCTGAAACTGCTGTGTCTCGTTGAAAGTGAAACATGCCTTTTTAATAGAACTCAGAGGCTGTCTTCTTGTTTACTTGTTGTGTTGTATCTCAAGTAAGAAATAGAAAACTAGACACTGTGTCTAATGGAGCAATTTACAGCACGTAGCATCTGAGAAGTCCAATCTGGAAATGCCAACTTTGAATGAATGAATGAATTGATGATTAGCTGTGTAGCATTCTAGTATTTTCCAAATTGTCTTATAGTCAAATATCATAATTGTGTGTATATATCTCTCTCTCTCTCTCTCTCCCCACTGTTTAGCATCCCTAATCTTAGCTATGTGATCTCATCATAATCGTAATATGTTTTCCTTGTGCAGAGAAGAGGCAAAGATCCAACTGAACACTCCCCAGAGGTGATCCTCAACAACTTCACCACACGCCTGGGCCACAGCATCGGCCGGCAGTTGGCTGCCCTCTTTCCACAAGACCCTCAGTTTGTGGGTCGACAGGTCGCCACCTTCCACAACCAGAGAGACTTTGTCTTTTTCAGATTCCACAGGTGAGTGTTTTAACTGTGAATTCTGACATGGCGCCTCGTAATATAACCCTCCCTCTTCAGAAGCTGTTCGAGACAGTTTATCTTAAATCGAGATGGTCTAATAAACAATTATTTGGATCTCTGAAGGTACATCTTCAAGAATGAGAAGAAAGTTGGCATTCAAGAGCTCGGACCTCGCTTCACCCTCAAACTCCGCTCTCTACAGAAAGGCACATTTGACTCAAAGTTTGGCGAGTATGAGTGGGTCCTGAAGGTGAGTCTCTCAGCTTAACCTTTTCTTTGTGATGCCAGAAGAGCTGTGATGGTGGAACTAATGGAGTCAGCATTTTAATAATAGTAATTTGTTTTGTGCCATGCCCCTTGCACGTTACACGTTTGCGAACATGTGGTAGAGTAACTTGCTGACAGGAGTAATGTCCCAGGCTTTTTCTGTAAAGCTAAAAATACCCTTTCTGTTTCCAGCGCCATGAGATGGATGCCTGTCGACGGAAGTTCCAGCTTTGAATACAAATAACAACCAGCTTTTTTGGTCAGGCAAGGACGACCTTGTTCATTATCTAAGATATTACTGCTGTTTGTGGCTTTGCACAAATGGACTTTTGGATATCCAGATTCTTTGTGCAAACAGTTAACCCTTGACCTTTCAACTTGGTTTGATGTTCAACACTGATGAATGGATTTTAGGAGACTGCATTGCTGTAGGTTCACACTCACCCTGAAAAACGACTTCTATAAAGCTGCATCTGCAATTCTTTCTGAAGACCAAGTGTGGGACAGGAGCATGTAGCTCATTGCAACAACGTTTACCCTCTAAGTTGGGAGACACCAGGAAGGAGACATGCAATTTTCAGGTTACTGAGATTCATGTGGAGCGCCTCCACATGAATCCCAGTAACCTGAAAATTCAGACCTGGGAGTGTATGTGAAAGTTGTATTGGCAGATGTGTAGTTCCTTTTAAATTAATCTCCACAAACTGTATGAACGTAGCCGCGACATAAATCACAAAGTCATTGTCCCAGGCTGTCATGCATGCAGACATACACCTGTTTAATCCTGGTCTGCAAATGACACAAAGAGCAGTGAATTAGTGTCTGGAAAAAGGTAAATGGTTCACATTGCAGCTACAGTGCAGCTGCTTTTGTATTTGACAGGGCTTTCAAAATAATTATGGATGACAAATTGAACACATTTCTTAATGTAAATACTCATTTAAATAAAACATGTTGCAAGTTTAAAACGTGTATATACCATTTATTCTCAAAATCAGGAATGAAAAATGTACAATACAATTCAAAAGGCCAACGTGTGTTGATATAGGTTAGTTACTTCTAAGAAAGTAGGATAATACTTGTATCATGCCACATAAGCACCTGGAAATGTTTGTTTGAGATTTTACAAAGGCAAAAGTAAAAAAAAAAAAAAAAACTTGTTGCTTGTCCTCAAATTCTTGAATGCTCCCGAGATGATTCCAGTCCACAGCGCAGGTCCTGCAGCCTAGTTCCAACAAGGCACCACAATGTTCAAAACCTGCAGAAATGTTCCATGCATTAGCCAGACCTAATTACCATTTCGCTAAAGTTACTGCATTACAGTACACGTCATCTCCGAGTTCCAACAAGTCTGATTTTAGAGTTTATGGTCTCTAACATACGTGAAAATGAATGTTGCCAAAGATTTTTTCAGGTACTGAAGACAATGTGGCTGTAAATTATGACCTTATGTAAACATGAGGAATGATGCTGGGATGCATATGTTTTTACTTTCATCCAATAAAGGCAGGTGCAAAACATGTTAAGCTTTTCAGAGATGCCTATTCTGGGCAGCAGAAACTCAGTCCCTAGGGACTTGGCTTGGGACCACTGGTTTAAGTCCCTGGACTGGTAGCTGGAGAGGTGCTAGTTCACCTCCTGGCACTGCTGAGGTGCCCTTGAGCAAGGCACCAAACCCATAACTGCTCATGGCGCCTGTTAATGGCCATCTCTGACATCTCTCCATTTGTGCTCGTAGGAGGTCCATGTGTGTGTATTTTGGGCCTGTGTGTAATATCAACAGTGTAAAAAAAATACTTAGACATTATTAAAGTATGTATTCTTCTCAGCAGCTTATTTTTAAGTTTTTGTCTTTACATAAAGACAGTGTTGCTTGTAACTAAGTTAAGTGACGCCTAGAAAAACTACATGTTAAATTCCAAAATGGCCAAATCGATGATAATAAATTAATTGAACTGCTAATTTCATACTTTTCAAGTTCTTGAACGGAAGATCCACTTTATGTAATGTAACAATGTAAGCATTATTGAAACTCATAACATTAAAACTTTTCAGATATAACGACAGGGAATGTGTAAAAATAAAGTAAAGTTGTGTCGAATATTTTCAATAGGTGCAGCCATAAAAAAAAGATATCATTATAACCATAACACCATACTGGAAAAAAAAACTGATAAATATTAGTTACGTGATTCGATATACCCAATGTTGGTACGCGATGTGTTTTTACAGTTAGGCTAAGTATGCAGTGTTTGTACGCTAAAGTGAATGGGATTTTAAAAAACCCACATATAATGAATGACATTAACGGATCTTAACGGTAACGGTACTCACAGAGGCAGAGAGTCGGTGCTATAGGAAGGAGCAAACTTTCTGCGGTCTGAACGGGTTGTTGCTGGACGACATGCCGGTGAGCAGAGGGTCCTGCTGGGCGTTCTGAAGGCAAAACTGCTGCAGGTCCGCTGCGGCCTGGGACACCTGTGGACAAACAACCGAGTCTTATTAGAGAGTTAGCGGTTGTTAGGTATGAGAAGCGGATCCGTTGAGTGACTGAGCACTCAACAACAACAAATGAAACAACACGTCCTAAAGAGTAGCGTTACCTTAACCCTGTTTATGCCAGCTTCAAGGCGTAACTGTTGTACGATTTTCTTCATCGCCACGATGCTGGATGATCCCGACATTGTTGAGGTTTTGAGGCAGCTGTAGTCTTAATAACGACGGGTGTAAAACTTCTACCAAAAACAATCGCCAGGTTTCTTCCTCATCACCGAGTTTCCGGTTTTTATTTAAAGAAGGATCCGCCGCTGCCGCCTTCATGGGATGTTCTCAAATTCAAAATGTATAATTTTGACTTCCCCCCCCTAAAGTTATGACAACACGTACATGTTAATAAAAGCAGCCACTTTCAGTAAGACATTTTTCTAAACCTCGCATCAAAACCACGGCTAGGCTTTGGGGGAAAAAAACAAATTCTCGTTAAACTTAAACTCGTTAAAGTATTTACGACAACTTCCAGTGTACGCGAAAGCAGCATCAATAGATGAATAGAAATTGCGGCTTATAGTGGCGATAATATCACACAATATCCAGATATTCAAGAAGAACTTGAGAAATCTCTCGACATAAAACCCTGAATGTTATCAATATAATGTGTGACTTTTCTACAATGATTTTGTATGCAGAAGTTATGTAAGTAGCTCAGGTATAAAAAACAGTATAACGTAAAACAGGATCACATGTCGCCTTAATTTGGGCTGCTATAGGCTACTATAAAGGCTTAACATAGGCTAATTCCCTAAATTCAAATTATAGGCTACTTTAACGCAATAATAGTGTGATATAAAATGCAATCACGATCCCTACCAACATTTACCCTTAGAAAAAACTGTACCTATACCTGCATAGCATAGCGATGAAACCTGTAGGACAGTGTCTGGTGACCACAGACTGGATTAGCTGATTTTTTTTCTGCAGCAGTTGTCATCACCACCAGAGCAACCACCGCTGGCACTCTCATAAAAGAAACTGCGGTCAAGCCATCCGACACATCGCGAATGACAGTCAAGCCAGCCGACACAGTTTTTTTGCTGTACATGATTATAGTAGATTTACGGTAATAGCGTCTCAGAGCTGATTTCAAAATAAAAGCATCCGTCGGGTACATAGCGAAAGAGTCAATGGAAGCAAATACCGTCAAAGGAAATGTACGGTCTTTGTGATATCAACTTTCAAAATAAAAGCTCAAATAATTGACAAATGTATGCTTAAGACAATAGTTTTTTTTTTATTGGAATGTCTAATAAGGCCATGTTTCCACACACTAATTTCACTTCAGGGTAATAGTAGACTAACACCGCCTCATATTGCCACCCATGAAGTATCAAGACATTCTGATGTGTAGTTTCAAAATAAAAGCCTGTCAAAGTGTCAAATATGAGACCAATTATATTATGAATTTGGATTCTACTTAAAAGGAAACGCCCTGTTATCAAACAATAATTCCACTTCAGGGTTGTAGTACGCGATCCCATGGTGTGACCCATTAAGTTTCAAGACATTCTGATGTGTAGTTTCAAAGTAAAAGCCTATCAAAATCTCAAATAAGAGAATAATTGCATATGATTTTGGATTCAGTTTAAAAGGAAACGCCCTGTTATCAAACAATAATTCCAATTCAGGGTTGTAGTACGCGACCCCATGGTGTGACCCATTAAGTTTCAAGACATTCTGATGTATAGTTTCAAAGTAAAAGCCTGTCAAAGTGTCAAATATGAGACCAATTATATTATGAATTTGGATTCTACTTAAAAGGAAACGCCCTGTTATCAAACAATAATTCCACTTCAGGGTTGTAGTACACGACCCCATGGTGTGACCCAGTAAGTATCAAGACATTCTGATGTGTAGTTTCAAAGTAAAAGCCTGTCAAAGTCTCAAATATGAGACCAATTATATTATGATTTTGGATTCAATTTAAAAGGAAACGCCCTGTTATCAAACAATAATTCCACTTCAGGGTTGTAGTACGCGACCCCGTGGTGTGACCCATTAAGTTTCAAGACATTCTGATGTGTAGTTTCAAAGTAAAAGCCTATCAAAATCTCAAATAAGAGAATAATTGCATATGATTTTGGATTCAGTTTAAAAGGAAACGCCCTGTTATCAAACAATAATTCCAATTCAGGGTTGTAGTACGCGACCCCATGGTGTGACCCATTAAGTTTCAAGACATTCTGATGTGTAGTTTCAAAGTAAAAGCCTGTCAAAGTCTCAAATATGAGAATAATTATATTATGATTTTGGATTCAATTTAAAAGGAAACGCCCTGTTATCAAACAATAATTCCACTTCAGGATTATAGTGCACGACCCCATGGTGTGACCCAGTAAGTATCAAGACGTTCTGATGTATAGTTTCAAAGTAAAAGCCTGTCAAAGTGTCAAATATGAGACCAATTATATTATGAATTTGGATTCTACTTAAAAGGAAACGCCCTGTTATCAAACAATAATTCCACTTCAGGGTTGTAGTACGCGATCCCATGGTGTGACCCATTAAGTTTCAAGACATTCTGATGTGTAGTTTCAAAGTAAAAGCCTATCAAAATCTCAAATAAGAGAATAATTGCATATGATTTTGGATTCAGTTTAAAAGGAAACGCCCTGTTATCAAACAATAATTCCAATTCAGGGTTGTAGTACGCGACCCCATGGTGTGACCCATTAAGTTTCAAGACATTCTGATGTATAGTTTCAAAGTAAAAGCCTGTCAAAGTGTCAAATATGAGACCAATTATATTATGAATTTGGATTCTACTTAAAAGGAAACGCCCTGTTATCAAACAATAATTCCACTTCAGGGTTGTAGTACACGACCCCATGGTGTGACCCAGTAAGTATCAAGACATTCTGATGTGTAGTTTCAAAGTAAAAGCCTGTCAAAGTCTCAAATATGAGACCAATTATATTATGATTTTGGATTCAATTTAAAAGGAAACGCCCTGTTATCAAACAATAATTCCACTTCACGGTTGTAGTACGCGACCCCGTGGTGTGACCCATTAAGTTTCAAGACATTCTGATGTGTAGTTTCAAAGTAAAAGCCTATCAAAATCTCAAATAAGAGAATAATTGCATATGATTTTGGATTCAGTTTAAAAGGAAACGCCCTGTTATCAAACAATAATTCCAATTCAGGGTTGTAGTACGCGACCCCATGGTGTGACCCATTAAGTTTCAAGACATTCTGATGTATAGTTTCAAAGTAAAAGCCTGTCAAAGTGTCAAATATGAGACCAATTATATTATGAATTTGGATTCTACTTAAAAGGAAACGCCCTGTTATCAAACAATAATTCCACTTCAGGGTTGTAGTACACGACCCCATGGTGTGACCCAGTAAGTATCAAGACATTCTGATGTGTAGTTTCAAAGTAAAAGCCTGTCAAAGTCTCAAATATGAGACCAATTATATTATGATTTTGGATTCAATTTAAAAGGAAACGCCCTGTTATCAAACAATAATTCCACTTCAGGGTTGTAGTACGCGACCCCGTGGTGTGACCCATTAAGTTTCAAGACATTCTGATGTGTAGTTTCAAAGTAAAAGCCTATCAAAATCTCAAATAAGAGAATAATTGCATATGATTTTGGATTCAGTTTAAAAGGAAACGCCCTGTTATCAAACAATAATTCCAATTCAGGGTTGTAGTACGCGACCCCATGGTGTGACCCATTAAGTTTCAAGACATTCTGATGTGTAGTTTCAAAGTAAAAGCCTGTCAAAGTCTCAAATATGAGAATAATTATATTATGATTTTGGATTCAATTTAAAAGGAAACGCCCTGTTATCAAACAATAATTCCACTTCAGGGTTGTAGTGCACGACCCCATGGTGTGACCCAGTAAGTATCAAGACATTCTGATGTATAGTTTCAAAGTAAAAGCCTGTCAAAGTCTTCTAATACTCGACCCCATGGTGTGACCCATTAAGTTTCAAGACATTGATAGATATTTTTTAAACCCTATCCATATAAAGATTTCTGATGTACAACATTTTATATGTATTATTAAGAGTTCTAGTTGTGACATGAAATCATAAATTATTATCTTTTGCATACCTTTAAAAGACATTTCAAAATCACTTGGTTAAAATTGAGTTACTGTTTGATTTCACATTTTTCTTTTTGGCCCCATTACTACTTAAGTGGGCATAATTGCTGTTCACATGTCTCTTGGTTTAAATATTCTATCAACATTTTGCCTTACATTGAAAGTTATTCGTTTCTCTTTGTATGTTCACAGTGGAGGAGAATAATATGGTCTTGCAAGTATAGGAATCCTAATTTCTAGTCTCATATTTGACACTTATTTGAGACTTTGACAGGCTTTTACTTTGAAATTACACATCAGAATGTCTTGAAACTTACTGGGTCACACCATGGGGTCGTGCACTACAACCCGGAAGTGGAATTATTGTTTGATAACAGGGCGTTTCCTTTTAAGTAGAATCCAAATTCATAATATAATTAGTCTCATATTTGACACTTTGACAGGCTTTTACTTTGAAACTATACATCAGAATGTCTTGAAACTTACTGGGTCACACCATGGGGTCGTGTACTACAACCCTGAAGTGGAATTATTGTTTGATAACAGGGCGTTTCCTTTTAAATTGAATCCAAAATCATAATATAATTAGTCTCATATTTGACACTTTGACAGGCTTTTACTTTGAAACTATACATCAGAATGTCTTGAAACTTACTGGGTCACACCATGGGGTCGTGTACTACAACCCTGAAGTGGAATTATTGTTTGATAACAGGGCGTTTCCTTTTAAGTAGAATCCAAATTCATAATATAATTGGTCTCATATTTGACACTTTGACAGGCTTTTACTTTGAAACTATACATCAGAATGTCTTGATACTTACTGGGTCACACCATGGGGTCGTGTACTACAACCCGGAAGTGGAATTATTGTTTGATAACAGGGCGTTTCCTTTTAAACTGAATCCAAAATCATATGCAATTATTCTCATATTTGAGATTTTGACAGGCTTTTACTTTGAAACTACACATCAGAATGTCTTGAAACTTAATGAGTCACACCATGGGGTCGCGTACTACAACCCTGAAGTGGAATTATTGTTTGATAACAGGGCGTTTCCTTTTAAATTGAATCCAAAATCATAATATAATTAGTCTCATATTTGACACTTTGACAGGCTTTTACTTTGAAACTATACATCAGAATGTCTTGAAACTTACTGGGTCACACCATGGGGTCGTGTACTACAACCCTGAAGTGGAATTATTGTTTGATAACAGGGCGTTTCCTTTTAAATTGAATCCAAAATCATTATACAATGAAGTCTCATATTTGACACTTTGACAGGCTTTTATTTTGAAACTACACATCAGAATTTTGATACTTCATGGGTGGCAATATGAGGGGGTGTTAGTCTACTATTACCCTGAAGTGAAATTAGTGTGTGGAACAGGGCCTTGTCTTAAGAATACATTTTTAAATTATTTTAGCTTTTATTTTGAAAGTACCACAATTCCGTACATTTCCTTTGACGGTATTTGCTTCCATTGACTGTCTTTCGCTATGTACCCGACGAATGCTTTTATTTTGAAATCAGCTCTGAGACGCTATTACCGTAAATCTACTATAATCACGTCCAGCAAAAAACTGTGTCGGCTGGCTTGACTGTCATTCGCGATGTGTCGGATGGCTTGACCGCAGTTAAAAGAAGCTCCACTGGGCTATAGCTGTGTTGGATTGCACCAGATTGTTACTGAGCAGTCCACGCCGTCGCATCGCAGCAAAAAAAGCAAGGCTCCCTGCGATAAAGCTAACGGAAATCTAACGCTTCCTCTGCTTCTCCTTGCTGAGCTGCACTGATGATGGAGCTGTCTTGTGAGTCAGTGAGACATCCTGAGGACAGAAGACCGGCCAGTTGCAAGGTACGTTTATTGCAAAAAGTCTTCGTGTATAGGCTACAGTAACTCGCTTATGATGCCAATATGCACACTAATACTTAATGATGTTAGTGGTCCGTTTTTATGTTTTTAGTTCGTGGAGCTCCATGTGCTTTATGTGCCAGATGACCAGTGGAATGTGAAGCTTAATAAAGTCCCTGCTGAAGCCATAGAGAACTTCATATCTGCCGGCTTTATCAGGTGAAACTGCTGGACATCTTTAATTTGATTCAAAACACTAAAAGCTGAGCTATGTGTGTGTGTATATATATATATATGCTGTAAAAAGTTATTTAAAAGACATGCAGATCTCCGCATTGTTACATTGATTAGGAAATGTCATTAGGTAATTCATCAGCAATTATTGATCACATGTACAGTCTTAATCTGCAAAGTAACCACAGTTGTCAGACAAACGCACTGAAGTAGAAGGTACAATGTCTAAGATTTTGTAGAGTGAAAAGCTAAAGTCTCACAATATCCAGATGCTCAGCTCAAAGCGTCAGTAAAGTTTTCAAAGCACAGTGCAGGACATGAGTAAATGCACTGTGACTTTCCCAATGTGTCCTTATATTGCTTTTAAAGGTTGATATGTTTATGGTATTCAAATTGTATCCTTTGAGATTTTTCTCTAAATTCCAGCAAATACGAAATTTACCCCCAGATTGTTTTTCTCACAGCATTTAGACTGTAACAGGTAACTATAATCTACTGAAACCAGATTACAGATGGTTTTATCTGGGTTTCTCCTGTGCGGTCACATTGCAAAAGGACTGTGAAAACGGATCTGTTATACTGTTATGATGATATGTTGTGTTACAGTTCAGTTAATCTAAAATCTCTTTTTCATTACTGTGATGTCAGGGTTTTTCCGGACATCACCTTGAAAACTCTGAGAAGCGAGCTGGGAGCTCTTCTTGGTGCTGAGAGGAGCATCGACAAATTCTCCTTCCTGAAATGTGTGGGGCGCAGTTTGGCACTGGTGAGTGCAGCTGGCCGTTTACTGTGGTTTTCTGTAGCTGGTTTTGTTTCACTGGGCAGACAATGGAGACAGTTTGATTAACAAGTTCACGTGTGTGTGTGTGTGTGTGTGTGTGTGTGTGTGTGTGTGTGTGTGTGTGTGTGTGTGTGTGTGTGTGTGTGTGTGTGTGTGTGTGTGTGTGTGAGAGAGAGGAGACAGCACACAGTTATTACTGCCATGCCTCTCAACAACCAAATTCTTTCCTATCACAGGTCAAGAGTACACAAGAGAGGGATCTGAAAGTGAAAACCTTCGCTCCACCGTATGTATGTAGAATCCATATTGGCATTTAACAGTTTTCTTTGGAATAGTTTCACACATCACTGACAACTTAAAAAGTCCATGGAAATATTAAATTTTCTAAAATGTTTAGTGAGATTTTGCCTTTTTTTGGTATTATATAGAATAGTATTTCAGAATAACCAAAATGTCTATAAAACCGTATAACTCTTATGCTCCCAGTCACCGCAGGTGGATTACAAATGTATGTTGTTGCTATGTTTATTCTTTAGAAAACAAGGAAGTCATCTCTACTTGTGTGACTATTGGCTTTACATTTTGGTTGTCATGCCATCTACACTGCTATTTTTCCCCCTTAATTTGGATATGCACTTAAGTGTTTCTGTATGTACTGTTTGATCTGGTATAATTTGTTTGTTTATCTGCATTATCTGGTGATCTTTGGATGTCAATAATACTTACTCTGCTCCATTATTTACCAATTACGCCCCACAAATGTCTTGTTGTCACCTGTCGGCAGGCCCCACAGCCAGAGCTTTACCTGCTGCCCACTGTGGAGAACGACAGCAGTGTTTGCTCCCAGTCTCTCAGCCCAGACACCAGCAGCAGCTCTCCAGACCACCACACCTATTACCAACCTCCCAAGACGTGCAGCCTGCCAGCAGGAACAAAGGAGCCTGTTAAATTTCCCCTTATCCCCCACTCTTCCCATCAGCCACCTCCCACCCGCAGCCTTGAAGAGGAGGAGGAAGATAAGGAGCAGAGCTATAGTTCTTCAGAGGCAGAAGCAGAAAATGAGGAGAATATCTCTTCCAACAAGTTAGAGTGGGCAGAGCAGGAATGTTGCCCAAGGAAGCCTCAGAATCAAAGGGCCCCACAGCCAGTTTCACAGAATAGAGGTAAAAGTACAGTTACAATGTATTAACTTTTACTCTGCAACAAAGAATGCACTGTCCGCTCTAGTTATCTGTCCAGTTATCCCATGTGATGAAAGTGCATGGTTCTGTAATTTAAAAAAACAAAGTGCTGCTGATATTCACCATGTTTTATATATATATGTGACTCATATCATTGTAGTAAATGTAAAAATAAAATGGCAATTCAGTCTTGTATATCATGCTACAAAATATCCTTATCTTCTCCGAAAAAGTCCATTTCAGGTAAACGGACAGGAACACTGCCACAAAATGATGGATAACAAATTTGTAGTTGTTTTAATGTGAAAATGACATTAGCATTTTATAATATGGGTAACCTGGCACTTTTTACAGTGGTGGAAATGGTTTGTACATCGGCCACAAAGCGTCTTAGCAAACTAATTCACAAATGACTGTACTCAAGCTCTTATGTTGTTGTATCTACAGCTTTACAAGGGTGTGAAGCTGATTCAGCTCAGGTGAAGGAGTTGCCAGAAAACGAAGAAACATGCAGAAAGAAGAAACAGTACCACAGACAGAACAGAGCGGCCAGAGATTTAGGAGTCGCCCAGTCTCTGGAGGACAGAGATTCAGGCTTCTCCCTCACAGATGGGTACTGTGCAGCATTATCAAGTGCCACACTTGTTTTCTGCAGCAAAGTCTTATATAACTACCGCTGGTGTTTACTACAGTGTGTTTGTTTTCAGGCTCGGGAAACGAAAAGATGTACATGCACTGAAGTCCATCAGGAATAAACCAACAAGTGGAGTAATGTATAGCATTATATAATTGCCAACTTTAAAACATGTCTCAGTATGTCTTCTTCAGTCTGTCTGTAAAGGTTGCTCTTGAAGTATTTTTACAGGGCTTTGAAAACAAGCCAGAGTTTGTTTGTTGCAGTGATTAGTCTAAAATCCACTACCAGCAGCTGGGTCTAGTGGAGTGTGTGAGGTCTTTGATGTGAACAAACAACAGGAATATAGTCCACTAAAATCTATTCAGATGAGGAGGACTCATGTTGTATTTCTTCCTTATTTTTAGGTGACAGAAAGACCAGCTGTGTTGTCTCGGTCTGTTGGGCTCACCTCCCCTCCTTCAGGACTAGACTTGGCCGTGGTCACTCAAAAAACGACTGCCTCTCCTGTCTTTCACACAAACAGTAAGCTGTCATTTTGGCCACATACTAAGGATTAAGGATAGTTCTTTTTTTTTTTTTTTTTTAACACAAATGACATGTTTCTGATTCTGTTAGGAGAGGAACTGATTGAGGAAATCAAGCTGGTGAGGGATGAGAGAAAGCAGCTGGAGTGGACAAGGCAAGAGTTGCTAAGAAAGGGGAAAGATTTGTTGGCTCAAAATCGACATCGCAGGAACCAAGGTGAGCAACTAAATACTCTTATGGTTATTTGTGTAGTCTGATCCTGGCATTAGTAGTAAAAAACCGCATCAGGAGTCATTACAAGTTCTTAAGTTTGTCAGCAGTCTGTCAACTTAAAAACATAACATTCTTGTTCCTTCTGTACTTCAACAAGCCTGTTACAGATTACTGTTGTAAAGCAAAAATGTATCTACATGTAAGGATAAATATTGTAGTACAAAAAACTTTGCTTGATAGCTAAGATTGAGTTGCAGAAGAGCATTCCCCCTGTTGTTTTAATTGCAGTTGTCAATAACATAAAAATAGTGAACATTTTGTATTCCTATACAAAGGACACATTTGTCAAAAGTAACTAAATTTTGCTGCTTTTTTCTTCAACGTAAAGCACGTGATAGTTGGAAGAAGAAATATTTTGAAACCAAGAAGGCCACAGCACCACTGGAGGAAAATCTGAGAAACTTACGACAGGAGTTGGAGACATTTTACAACAAACTGTTGCACCAGCTCCAGGCCAGAGACAACAGAGGGAAGCCAAGACGACAGGGCAGATCTTCCATAAAGGTAAAAATGGAATTTATCTTGATTTTATGTGCTGTATTGTCTGTTTGGACTTATATTAAAAGGTATAAAAGTATGTATTTGGATGAATAATTTCTCAGAGATAAGATTCCATAACCTTATTCTTTAGTAGAGTCTAAATATTGCATAGTTTACATAAAATTGGATATTTTGAATTGCCATTATACCTTTTTCACAGCATAGATTTCAACTTGTAGCGTAGAAAGCACAGGTAGAATTAACAATGCGTGAAAGTGGAACACCTGTGGCTTTCCTGCTATGACAGGCCAAAATGTCTGCTATAAGAAATGTCTATCAAAGGGCATGTTGGCTCAAAATGTCACCAGCGCAGTGAGTGAAACACACATTTAGAAGCTCGACAACCCCCCCCCCCCCACCTCCCCCCATAATAGTCATGTACACGACTGATTGAAAAGTCATGAATTTCAGAATGAGCTCATCATTCAGATCATGACAGAGAGTCATGAGATTGACAACCTGAAGAGGAAGGTAGAGGATGCCAAGATGAAGCTGGTAACAGAGATAAAGGTAACTGATTTTCTATTAATCTATCCAAATGTTTCTTTAGCTGCAACAAAGGAAGTTGATAACTACTTGGTCAAGAGCCATATTTGAAAGAAAAAAAATGGGCAAAGTAGCACACACATCCTGTTCTACATACATTACTTAAAGGACACACATTATTATAAGTAGTACTGCATAGCAAAATATGCATATTTTAACAGTAAGTATATAATTATTTGAACTAATAAAAGAATGCTACATTTGAAATCTTTACTTTTAATGTTAAATGAGCGTCTTTGTTCAGGCTTGATTGCCTAATAGCCAGTGGTGGAAGAAGTATTCAGATCCAAGTACTAATACTTTACTATGGATAAAAGTCCTGCATTCAAAACAAAAAGGTATAAGTAAAATCTACTTAATGTCTCAAAAGTAAAAGTATTCATTGGGTCCCCTGTCAGTGTTTAACTATATGATTCTGTTGTGCTATTTTTACTTCCTTTACTGTATATACTCTTAGGTTGTTTAATCTACAGCAATGCAACATATTGTATAAGACCATCATATGATTGTTGCGTCGCTGTCCTGTGAGAACCAAATATCATGAGCTCAGAAAAACAGCCCTGTGTTCAGCTTTGTGATGATGCATTTTCTAGCTGATCCAATTTAAAGGAACACTTCATCTTTCAATTTATTACAAACATTTAAAATCAGCCAATGTGGACATACATGGTTTTCACTGGACAGGAAAGGGGATGAAAAACTGTAATCTGAAAAGTAACTAAAGTCTTCAGACAAATGTAGTTGGGTAAAAAGCACAATATTTGCCTTTAAAATGTAGAATTTAAAAAAGCTTCTTACAATGGAAAGTGAAGTACAAGCACCTCAAATTTGTACTTAAGTACACTACTTGTAAATGTATTTGGATACATTCCAACACTGCCTAGTAGCTTGTTTACCATCTGGTGTATTATATTAACAAACCATGTTATTCTTTCATGCTGCGTAGTTGAGAAAACAGGCTGCCACAGAGCTGAGGGCCCTGAAGGCTGAGCTGGCCCAGAAGAAGTCCTCTCATCCTGGTCCCACATCCTCTCTGTGTTTTGGAAATACCACACGGGACAGACTGCAAGTTCAAAGCACCTCCATCTAATTCAGTACATACAAAACTGAACAAAACCTTTTCTGGGACAGCAGTTGATGTTGATTTGTTTGATTTTATGCATCTGTACTTTCTACAAGTCTTACTATTTAGTCCCCGCATTTTGTATTTTTGTGCTGTTGCTTTTCCTGCATTTTATTATAACTTTATATTTGATGTGATCTGATATGGTTGCAATGTTGATGACTGTTGACCTTTTGAATATCTCAGGTGGTTTAAGCTAGTTAGGAAGAATGCAAAACATATAATGTTTAACTGGTTATGTATAACTTCAATAATTTACAGATTTATCAGAAAATGTTTATTTATGAAAAGCATAAATGTGCAAAGATCTCTGTAAGTTTAGAATCGGTCAATCACACGTTTTACATTAAAGAAATTGGTTGTCTTTTTCAGTTTGCACAGAGGAATGTCTGAGACGTAACTACATTCAACGACAACAGCAATAAAAACCACAATAAACTCTGAAGTGCAAGTATGCATTCCTGAACAGAGGGAAGCCACGCCCCATTACTGCTACAAAGGGATATATTGACTTAGCAACAAACAGGAGGGGTGAAATTTCTGTAGCAGTGTCAAGTGTATCCCAGCTAGCATCCTAAGAGTGCATTCCACATCATTGCGGACTGCTGCCTGGCGACAGCTTCATCTCTGTAGTCCAAGATGTTGCCATTCCACATGCCAATGCCCCTCAAACCTTTAGATTTCGCCACCTCTGCCTTGGGACAAATACTCTGTGGGTCATCATACCAAACCTGATGAATCTGTCCTTTCTGGTCCTGAGGAAAAACAGGAATCCTGAAGTTAAATTGAATACCTTTTGAGACCATACATTTTAAAGACCTCATTGCAACTTCAAGTTCAACAAAGCACAAGAGAATGAATAAAGCCATGAAAGGTTTTTTTATGAAGAGTAAAATGCATAAGAGCTAGAAACACAATATTGAGAGATGTGTGATGTGCCTTTTGGATGTTTTTGGATTTATGTGTATGAGTTATGTATATGAGTTCAGAGAATACAAGGTATGCTTTCAGAAGTGTGTAAACAACTGAGAAAAACTAAAACAAAGTCAAAGTATAGCATGTCGAAAAAGTCATAAAAAAGTGATAGTATAGTATGTCGAAAAAGTCATAAAAAGTCATAGTGCACTATGTCGGATAAAGTCATAGTATAGCATGTTGAAAAAGTCATTAAAAAGTGATAGTATAGTTTGTCGAAAAAGTCATAAATAACTCACAGTATAGTAAGTAATAGTATGTCAAAAAAGTCATAGTGTACTATGTTGGATAAAGGCATATAAAGTCATAGTATAGCATGTTGAAAAAGTCATTAAAAGGTGATAGTATAGCTTGACAAAAAAAGTCATAGTATAGTATGTCGAAAAAGTAATAAAAAACTCATAGTATAGTATGTCGATAAAAGTCATATAAAGTCATAGTATAGTATGTGGAAAAAAAGTCATAAAGAAGTCATAGTATAATATGTCGAAAAAGTAATAAATAACTCACAGTACAGTAAATAGTAATAGTATAGTTGTGTCTAAAAAGTCATAAAAAGTCATAGTATAGTATGTCGAAAAAGTCCTAAAAAGTCATAGTATAGTATGTCGAAAAAGTCATAAATAACTCACAGTATAGTAAATAGTAATAGTATAGTATGTCTTAAAAGTCCTAAAAAGTCATAGTATAGTATGTCGAAAAAGTCATAAAAAGTCATAGTATAGTATGTCGACAAAAATTCTCAAAAGAATCATAGTATAGTTTGTTGAAAAAAATCATAAAAAGTCATAATGTAGTATGTCGATAAAAGTCATATAAGTCATAGTATAGCATGTCGAAAAAGTCATAAAAAAGTGATAGTATAGTATGTCTAAAAAAAATCATGAAAAAAATCATAGTATAGTATGTCAAAAAAAAGTCATAAAGAAGTCATAGTATAGTATGTCGAAAAAAAGTCATAAAAAGTCATAGTATAGTATGTCGAAATAAATTCCCAAAAAAATCATAGTATAGATTGTTGAAAAAAGTCATAAAACGTCCTAATGTAGTATGTCAAAAAAGTCATAAAAAGTCATAGTATAGTATGTCGAAAAAGTCATAAAAAGTCATAGTGTACTTTGTCAGATAAAGGCATATAAAGTCATAGTATAGCATGTTGAAAAAGTCATTAAAAAGTGATAGTATAGTTTGTCGAAAAAAATCATAAAAAGTCATAGTATAGCATGTCGAAAAAAATCATGAAAAGGTCATAGTATAGTATGTCGAAAAAAAGTCATAGTATAGTATGTCGAAAAAGTAATAAAAAAGTTATAGTATGTCGATAATAGTCATATAAAGTCATAGTATAGTATGTTGAAAAAAGTCGGAAAGTCATAGTATAGCATGTCGAAAAAAATCATAGAAAAAGTCATAGTATAGTATGTCGAAAAAAAGTCATAAAGAAGTCATAGTATAGTATGTCGAAAAAAAGTCATAAAGAAGTCATAGTATACTATGTCGAAAAAAATTCCCCAAAAAAATCATAGTATAGTATGTTGAAAAAAGTCGGAAAAGGTCATAGTATGTCGAAAAAGTCATAAAAAGTCATAGTATAGTATGTCGAAAATAATTCCCAAAAAAATCGTAGTATAGTATGTCAAAAAAAGTCATAAAAAAGTCATAGTACAGTACGTCGAAAAAGTCATAGAGTACTATGTCGGATAAAAGGCATATAAGTCATAGTATAGCATGTTGAAAAAGTCATGAAAAAGTGATAGTATAGTATGTCGGAAAAGTACTAAAAAAGCCATAGTATAGTATGTCGAAAAAAATCATAAAAAGTCATAGTATAGCATGTCGAAAAAGTCATAAAAAAGTCATAGTGTACTATGTCGGATAAAGGCATATAAAGTCATAGAATAGCATGTCAAAAAAGTAATAAAAAGTCATAGTATAGTATGTCGATAAAAGTCATAAAAAGTCATAATGTAGTATGTCAAAAAAGTCATAAAAACGTCATAGTATAGTATGTCGAAAAGGTAATAAAAAAGTCATAGTATAGTATGTCGATAAAAGTCATATAAAGTCACAGTATAGCATGTCGAAAAATATCATAGAAAAAGTCATAGTATAGTATGTGGAAAAAAGTCATAAAGAAGTCATAGTATAATATGTCGAAAAAGTCATAAAAGGTCATAGTATAGTATGTCGAACAAAATTCCCCCAAAAAATCATAGTATAGTATGTCGAAAAAAGTCATAATGTAGTATGTCAAAAAAGTCATACTTTAGTATGTCGAAAAAGTCATAAAAAGTCATAGTGTACTATGTCGGATAAAGGCATATAAAGTCATAGTATAGCATGTTGAAAAAGTCATTAAAAAGTGATAGTATAGTTTGACGAAAAAAATAATCGTATAGTATGTCGAAAAAGTAATAAAAAAAGTCATAGTATAGTATGTCGATAAAAGTCATATAAAGTCATAGTATAGCATGTCGAAAAAAATCATAGAAAAAGTCATAGTATAGTATGTCGAAAAAAAGTCATAAAGAAGTCATAGTATAGTATGTGGAAAAAAAGTCATAAAGAAGTCATAGTATAGTATGTCGAAAAAGTCATAGTATAATATGTCGAAAAAGTAATAAATAACTCACAGTACAGTAAATAGTAATAGTATAGTTGTGTCTAAAAAGTCATAAAAAGTCATAGTATAGTATGTCAAAAAAGTCATAAAAAGTCATAGTATAGTATGTATAAAAAAATTCTCAAAAGAATCATAGTATAGTTTGTTGAAAAAAATCATAAAAAGTCATAATGTAGTATGTCGATAAAAGTCATATAAAGTCATAGTATAGCATGTCGAAAAAATCATAAAAAAGTGATAGTATAGTATGTCTAAAAAAAATCATGAAAAAAATCATAGTATAGTATGTCGAAAAAAAGTCATAAAGAAGTCATAGTATAGTATGTCGAAAAAAAGTCATAAAAAGTCATAGTATAGTATGTCGAAATAAATTCCCAAAAAAATCATAGTATAGATTGTTGAAAAAAGTCATAAAACGTCATAATGTAGTATGTCAAAAAAGTCATAAAAAGTCATAGTATAGTATGTCGAAAAAGTCATAAAAAGTCATAGTATAGTATGTCGAAAAAGTCATAAAAAGTCATAGTGTACTTTGTCGGATAAAGGCATATAAAGTCATAGTATAGCATGTTGAAAAAGTCATTAAAAAGTGATAGTATAGTTTGTCGAAAAAAATCATAAAAAGTCATAGTATAGCATGTCGAAAAAAATCATGAAAAGGTCATAGTATAGTATGTCGAAAAAAAGTCATAAAAAGTCATAGTATAGTATGTCGAAAAAGTAATAAAAAAGTTAAAGTATGTCGATAATAGTCATATAAAGTCATAGTATAGTATGTTGAAAAAAGTCGGAAAGTCATAGTATAGCATGTCAAAAAAAATCATAGAAAAAGTCATAGTATAGTATGTCGAAAAAAAGTCATAAAGAAGTCATAGTATACTATGTCGAAAAAAATTCCCCAAAAAATCATAGTATAGTATGTTGAAAAAAGTCGGAAAAGGTCATAGTATAGTATGTCTAAAAAGTCATAAAAAGTCATAGAATAGTATGTTGAAAAAAGTCGGAAAAAGTCATAGTATAGTATGTCGAAAAAGTCATACAAAAAGTCATAGTATAGTATGTCGAAAATAATTCCCAAAAAAATCGTAGTATAGTATGTCGAAAAAAGTCATAATGTAGTATGTCAAAAAACTCATAAAAAAGTCATAGTACAGTACGTCGAAAAAGTCATAGAGTACTATGTCGGATAAAAGGCATATAAGTCATAGTATAGCATGTTGAAAAAGTCATGAAAAAGTGATAGTATAGTATGTCGGAAAAGTAATAAAAAAGCCATAGTATAGTATGTCGAAAAAAATCATAAAAAGTCATAGTATAGCATGTCGAAAAAGTCATAAAAAAGTCATAGTGTACTATGTCGGATAAAGGCATATAAAGTCATAGTATAGCATGTCGAAAAAGTCATAAAAAAGTGATAGTATAGTATGTCTAAAAAAATCATGAAAAAAATCATAGTATAGTATGTCGAAAAAAAGTCATAAAGAAGTCATAGTATAGTAAATAGTAATAGTATAGTATGTCTAAAACTTCATAGTATAGTATGTTGAAAAAAGTCGGAAAAAGTCATAGAATAGGATGTCGAAAAAGTCATAAAAGGTCATAGTATAGTATGTCGAAATAAATTCCCAAAAAAAATCATAGTATAGTTTTTCAAAAAAGTCATAAAAAGTCATAATGTACTATGTCGGATAAAGGCATATAAAGTCATAGTATAGCATGTTGAAAAAGTCATTAAAAAGTCATAGTATAGTTTGTCGAAAAAAAATCATAAAAAGTCATAGTATAGCATGTCGAAAAAAATCATGAACAAGTCATAGTATAGTATCTCGAAAAAGTCATAAATAACTCACAGTATAGCAAATAGTAATAGTATAGTATGTCTAAAAAGCCATAGTATAGTATGTTGAAAAAAGTCGGAAAAAGTCATAGTATAGTAGGTTGAAAAAAATTCCCAATCAAAAAAGTCATAGTATAGTATGTCGAAAAAATCATAAAGAGTCATAGTATAGCATGTTGAAAAAAAGTCATAAAGAAGTCATAGTATAATATGTCAAAAAAAATCATAAATAACTCATAGTATAGTAAATAGTAATAGTATAGTATGTCTAAAAAGTCATAAAAAGTCATATTATAGTATGTTGAAAAAGTCATTAAAAAGTGATAGTATAGTTTGACGAAAAAAAGTCATAGTATAGTATGTTGAAAAAGTAATAAAAACGTCATAGTATAGTATGTCGATAAAAGTCATATAAAGTCATAGTATAGCATGTCGAAAAAGTCATAAAAAAAGTCAAAGTATAGTATGTTGAAAAAAATCATAAAAAGTTATAGTATAGTATGTCGAAAAAAATAATAAAAAGTCATAGTATAGTATGTCGAAAAAAAGTCATAAAAAACTCATAGTATAGTAAATAGTATAGTATGTCTAAAAAGTCATAACATGTCATAGTATAGTATGTTGAAAAAAGACGGAAAAAGTCATAGTATTATATGTCGAAAAATAAATTCCCCCAAAAAATCATAGTATAGTTTGGCGAAAAAAAGTCATAAAACATTATAATGTAGTATGTCAAAAAAGTCATAAAAAAGTCATAGTATAGTATGTCAAAAAAGTCATAAAAAGTCATAGTGTACTATGTCGGATAAAGGCATATAAAGTCATAGTATAGCATGTTGAAAAAGTCATTAAAAAGTGATAGTATAGTTTGTCGGGGAGCAGCTCCAGCAGGGAACCCCAAACCTCCCTTTCCCGAGCCACATTAACCAGCTCTGACTGGGGGATCCCGAGGCGTTCCCATGCCAGGTTGGAGATGTAATCCCTCCACCTGGTCCTGGGTCTTCCCCGAGGCCTCCTCCCAGCTGGACGTGCCTGGAACACCTCCCTAGGGAGGCGCCCAGGGGGCATCCTTACCAGATGCCCGAACCACCTCAACTGGCTCCTTTCGACATGAAGGAGCAGCGACTCTACTCCGAGCTCCTCACGGATGACTGAGCTTCTCACCCTATCTCTAAGGGAGACGCCAGCCACCCTCCTGAGGAAACCCATTTCGGCCGCTTGTACCCTGGACAACTCGATAAAAGTCATATAAAGTCATAGTATAGCATGTCGAAAAGAGTTGTAAAAAAGTCATGGTATAATATGTGGAAAAAAGTCATAAATAACTCATAGTATAATATGTGAATGAAAGTGTAGAAGAAAATGCAAACTTGACACCAAAAAGGAAAAGAAAAGCTGGGAATTGAACCAAAGTTCAAGGCTGCAGAGTCTACTTGGTGGTCTAATTTGCATCAGTGCAAACCTCTGAGCTATCCTGCAACCTAAATTTATAGGTAGAAAACAGTCATAGCAGAATATGTTGGAAAAAAAAAGAAAAAAACGGTAATAGTATAGTATGTCTAAAAAGTCATAGTATAGTATGTCTAAAAAATAATTACAAAGTCAAAGTATAGTATGTCGAAAAGTTATAGTATAGTATGTTGAAAAAAAGTCAAAAAAAAAAGTGGAAGTACGTCGAAAAAAGTCATAGTATAGTATGTTGAACAAAAGTCATAGTACAGTATGTCGAAAAAAAAGTCATAAAAAAGTCATAGTATAGTATGTCAAAAAAGTCATAAAGTCATAGTATGGTAGGTCGAAAAAGTCATAAAAAGTCATAATATAGTATGTCGAAGAAGTCATAAAAAGTCATAGTATTGTATGTCGAAAAAATCATAAAAAGTCATAGTATAATATGTCAAATAATGGCATATAAAGTCATAGTATTGTATGTCGAAAAAGTAATAAAAAAGTCATAGTATAGTATGTAAAAAAAATCATAAAGTCATAGTATATAAAAAATATAAATGTAGAAAACATAGCATAGCATATAGTCATAGCAGAATATGTCGGAAAAAAGTCATAGTATATTAAAAAAAGTCATTAAAAAGTCATAGTATAGTATGTCTAAAACGTCATAGTATGTCGAAAAAAGTCATAGTATTGTATGTCGAAAAAAATCATATAAAAGTCATAGTATAGTATGTCATAAACAGTCATGAAAGAAAATGGCATTAAAGACTTAAATCATTTTTAAGGGCCTTAATTGTCATAGTATAGTATGTCATGAAAAAGTCATAGTATGTCATAAAAAGTCATAGTATAGTATGTCATAAAAAGTCACAGAATAGTATGTCATGAAAAAGTCACAGAATAGTATGTCATGAAAAAGTTATAGTATAGTATGTCATAAAAAGTCATAGTATGTCATAAAAAGTCATAGTATGTCATAAAAAGTCATGAAAAAGGCATATTATAATATGTCATGATAACTATGAAAAAGTCAGAGTGTAGTATGCCATTACAACTGAAAAAGTCATAGTATAGTATGTCATGAAAAATCATAGTATCTCATCAATAAGTCATAGTATAGTATGTCATAAAAAGGTCATGAAAAAGTCACGGTATAGTATGTCATGAAAAAAGTCATAGTATAGTATGTCATCAAAAAGTAATAGTATAGTATGTCATAAACAGTGAAAGAAAGAAAATGGCGTTAAAGACTTAAATCATTTTTAAGGGTCTTAACTGTCTAAATTGTCTGTGCCAAATTGATTGATCAACTTTTAATACTTTTTAAGACCAGGCACCCTGCTTAAAGTATAGATGATAAATAAAATGGGAACTGATGACACAGTTCACATCTTATTGTAATGTGAGAACAAGATGGCATTCAGCAGGAATGTTTTATGGCTGTTTCGAAGGAGTGATTTGTTTTGTTTGGGAACTGACACTGTGGTAGCTTGGGTGGATGCCGGGACTCTGGATAGACTTTGCCTGAAATGCCTGCCAGATTTGTCAAGTCTTAATTTATCAGGACTAGAAGAGGTGAAGTCAGTCAAGCTCAAACTTGGTAAAAGACAAATAATCCATGAAATAGGCGCCCACTTTGCTAACCAATAAAACATCTAACCCAAACACAGTTAGCAAATTAAAGCAAAATCAAGACTTAAACAATATAAAGATAAAATACCTTGTAATTGAAGTAAGGAGCTTGCTGCTTGTCGTCCCAGAGCCTGCCAGACAATGAGCTGTTGACCTGCTTCATGATCCACTTGTATGCTTTCTGTGTTCCAGCTGCATCACTGCAGGGGGCTCCACGGAAAGGAACTTTGATTATAAAACATACTCCCTCCTGTAATGGGAAAAGATCGTAAGGGATATTTGTGCTTACAATTCAGACTTAACAAATTATGATATACTTTTGTAAATCATACTGTATTTCATACACAGACAATTTAAAGTGCTTTACATTGGGGTGTGCAAAAAAAAAAAAATCGATTCGTATTCGAATTGCGATTCAAGCTCTATCGATTCAAAATCGATTCATAGAATTCCAAAAATCAATTTTTAAAACATTTTTTTTTTTTTTAAATTGTATGTCTACTGCAATCACATGATAGATAGATAGATAGATACTTTACTGATCCCCAAGGGGAGATTCAAGGTCCCAGTAGCTTACAGACATCACACACAGAACATACACATACATCATAACAGGGGGTTAAAATAACAAATAAACAAATCCACATGAATAATATGGACAATAAAAGATACTAAATAAAAATGAATGAACATGAATGTACTAAGGGAGATATATATATATATATATATATATATATATATATATATATTGACTCAAAATAAACCATTTATGGCAATGAAAGAACATGTCACCCAGTGCAACACTGATGTTTGGCTACACAGGCAATTCTTATTATTAGAATCAGTTCATTGTTAGTTTCAGTCTTTTTATGGGATTTGTTGACAATAAGAGCAAGACAAGACTCTACAGCTACGTATGCTAGGGGAACTGTGAGGCTGCACAGACATGCTGTGAGCTAAATGTTAACTACATCAATGATGCTAACATGCGCACAATGACAATGCCAACATGAGGCTGAAGGGAATGTCATTAGTAGTATTGGACAGATGGAATTTTTGACCAAAAGGTGGCGCTAGATAAAAGGTTAAAAGGATCACCATACTTGGTAATATCATGAAACATGAAAGTCTGTGCCAAATCTCACTGCACTCTATCTAATAGTTAAGATATTTCAAGTAAAACCACAAGTGTCAACCTGCTTGTGGCGCTAAAGGAAAAGTCAGGGGATCACCAATGTCAGTGTGATTCATTCTCTAAAGACCATGGCTAAAAAATATACATTACCAGACTTAAAAAACACTCAACAACCAACATTTGGACTGTATATCTTTTAAATCAATATATCTTACCTGGGAAAAGTTGAGGCATGGGTAGTCATAGCCGTACCATGGCACTCCCATCACTAGCTTCTTTGGATCGATCTTCAGACTCAAAAACTGGGCATAACCTTAAGAGAAAGGTAACAGGCATTTCATATAGTGGTGATGAGTAGTTCTGCATTGACGAGGTGATGTATTCTCATTCATTACTAAACAACTGGACAACAAACCATTCAGTGTTTGAGAGAGTGGGGCATTTGCCATTGCAATACAGTCCCCCATGATCTGGCTCTGTTCATCATAGGACATCACAAACAGCAGGTCGCAGGATTCAGCGATGGTAGCGTAATCATAGCAGCGCTTGTCAATACAATTTGGTGACCAGGCAACGTCAAATGAGACCTTGAGATCAGGATGAGATAAATATAACACTGAGACCAGGCAGGTTAGGGAAGGCTAATACGACTTCATTCATTTATTTTCTTGAGAACCTTGTCAGAACATTGTATTTACCTGGGAACCTGGGATCTCCCTGTGGAAGGTCTCAGTGGTCTCTTTGACCAGGTCTGTCAAAGCATAATACTCTGGCGAGCCTTCATCTACTGCTTGTTCGATGTCTATGTTGATCCCATCCATAAATTGACTCTTGGCCAAGTTGACCTTCTCTGTTATCCATGCCGTCCTGTTATGTTGCTCTACAATGTAGGAGAGGTGAACATCACCTTTTCCCACCAACAAGCAAAAAAGGGAGATGGACATAATTTAGAGGACAATGGGTCAATGAACCGTTGACAGCAGGAGCAAAAAGTAGCACCAAAATGTATCAAATATGGCAGGAAATGGTTTAAAAAAGAAGCTTTCCATGCTAATAACATGTACTGTTGTCAGTGCATTTTTTTTGTGGTCACATTTGGAGACACATTCTACAGACAGGTGGGAACACATGTACCTAGAGTACCTAACCAGGTCGGAATGGGGCCTACAAATCAATTCATTCCATAGTGAAGAAAGTTATCCTACCTTTAAGTACAACTCGTGCTCCTTTTGAGTGAGCGTAACACATGAGCTCATCATCATATTTTCCAAACGTTGCCACTGTCGTCACCATGCTCCAGTTGTAAGACTTCCATGTCTTTCCACCCACATCAAACACAAACACCTAAAAACACAGAGACCACACAGACATATGACTGTATGGGTAACTGCTCCTATTCATACTCTGTTAATGTCCCAGAATTGTTTATTCATCAATTTGTTAATTTATTAATAAATCCCCCAAAAAGGAAATATGTAAGAGACTGTTTTCTTTCTAATTTCTCTTTATCCTACTACAATAACTTACATCCTGAAAAGTGTTAGAAACAAAGTACGACTGAAGAGAGTGACTGCAGTTAGCCATTATTTTCATGATCAGCTCGTTTATTGATTATTTTTGAATGAGTCAAAGATATAAAATGTCCATGACAAGTTACCAGAGGCTACCCAAACTGATTTCTTAATGCTATAGTCCAGGGATCTTCAACAGGGGTTCGGGACCCCTAGGGGGTCCTCAGAATCACTGCAGGGGGGCCGCCAAATTATTGTTAATTTTTGAAAGTTTTGAATCCAACATGTTATTAGCAACTATAAATCCCCACTGATGATAAGCTTACTGGCCTATAAGGTAGTCACTAAGACAGCCATCCACAGATACAGTATATCCTAAGGATTCACTGTGTAGGTTTAACGTTTTTATAAAATCATGCTAAAGATTATTTTAATAGCATTCTATGCAAAAAAGGTAGGCCTATATTTACACACATACACAAATACATACATACATACATACATATATACACACACACACACACATATATACATATATATATATATATATATATATATATATATATATATACACATATATATATATATATATATATATATATATATATATATATATATATATATATATATATATATATATATATATATATATATATATACACATATATATAAAAAAAATTAGTTGATTGTTGAAAATGGCTTTGATTAATTATCTGGTGACTGACCAGTCATTCTTTTTACTGATGGCATATGATATCTGAATATGAAACAGAAATAGACTGATTTTTTTTCTAATCACATCCCTTTCACTAGAGTTAGGTCAGTATTGTTCTAATCAATTCATCATTATTCTTTGATTACTACAGACACGCATTCAGCTGACCCAGCATTTGGAAACAGGGTTTCATGGTGAAAAAAACCCCATGATCAAAATACTATACAATACAATTTACTTTTTTCTTAGAGTAGCAGCATAAAGAAGACGTTTGGGCATTTACCCTGTGAAGAAAATTGAGTGATTGATGTTTCACTTTACGTGAAAAAGAATGTACCACGTACATTTTACAAAACAGCCAACAATACCACATACTTCCTGAAAAAGGATTTTGTTGCTTCAAAGCTCCATGTAAGAGTGCCAGTAAGCCATATCAGTGAGTGACAGTGTGTTTGTCAAATCAAATTGTCTCCTGTGAGAAGGGTCTATTACCAGTATTCGTCAAGCATAAAGTATTAAAGATTAATGATGAGCTACAAAAGAGGTCTTTAAATTACCACTATGATATGTGAGAATTAAGGCAACACGACTCTCAAGTCCAAGAGGCCAAATGTGCCCAAAAAAGGGAACCTTGTCAAATATCACATGACCATGAAACAAACACAGACAAGGCTGCATGGATAAAAAGAGGAACAGCAGTCCCAATTTTCAGCACATTTTACTTATTGCCAGCCCATACGTATACTATAATGCTAATGTATCTTATTTTCCCAATAACCTTTAAAGTCCTTTGTCATGAAATGGGTGTGGATCAGTTACTTGTAGCATAGGCTGTGATGAGTTCAAGGTATTTGTGATTTTGTAGGTGAAGATGCCCGTTTAATGCATTGCTCACTATCCAAAGCATAACATTTTATAGACTTCCATTATACGATCCAATTTTATAAGTCATGGACAATATGCAAGAGGTTAGTGATGTAGGCTAATTGTAAAATAGCACCCTGTAGAAACTCCATTTACAGCTAAATGTTTTATTTATATTTTCTCTTTCAGTCTGCTCTGTAACTATTATAGGAGGCAAGATGCTAGAAATTGGTGGAAGTTTGCAAGTTTGAATTATCCTGTAAAAATAACGTCAATCTATTATTCTTGAAATTCACCTGTCAAGTAAGTATAGGCTACTTTGCAATAATGATTCTGTTTTCCGTTTACAATGATAGCCTAATCCCTAACTTGCTGATTACCGGCAGCATTAAAACGATGAACATGTTAAAATACTTATATCAGTAATATGCTGCAGTAATATGCTGCAGGTGGAGGTTCAACAACAACATGTTGGGTGACTTATGTCGCTTTGTCGTCTTTTTAACAAGCTGACGTTTTTAACTAACGTTACCTCAAAGTCTCTCTCCTCGCGGATCTGTTGACATAGCTCCGGTCTCTCACACGGACACACTATAGCTCGGCACACCAGGATCGACGACAAAAACAGATACAACCCGAACATTTCTAAAGCAGGAGGACGTTTAGGTTTAAACGCAATGAAGTCGGACCAGTCAGACTGAGCTGTAAACAAATCACGTTAGCCTAATTACTTCTGTACGGAGGCGCACAAGGTACAAACTTCATCCAGGTAGCGTACACCGCGAGGTTGTTAATAGTAGCCTACCTACCCCCACCAAAAAAAATGCATTTCAATTCTCATTTAAAACTCATATAAACTTGTGTAGAGAATTAGAATGTCAGGGACATGGAGTAAATATTGACAGGTTTCAGTGTAGGGTGTCATGACTCATGTCAGTATGTGAATTGGCACGTTGTCACAATATTTTTTTAACCAAAAGATGACTTTTAAAATTGGCCAATTGGCCAATGTAATAAATAATCACAGGTAGCTTAGCATTATAAAAGTTTGTTACCTTGTAAAAACATTAAGACAATCCAATATGCTTTTTAGAAAGACATTAATACCACACACTACAGTGTCTGTCATAGTCAGTGCTACAGCAGTAGTTGAGGTGCCTTGTTCAGTGATGTATGAACAGGAAGAAGCAAAGAGAGTATTTACATTTAATCTCCAGCTGCGTGGACACGTTACTGACTGTCAATCTGATTACACATACGGCCCTTTGTGACAAAACCATAGGCTACCCCTACATATTGAATATCATTCTCCTTTGCGCTAATTTAAGCAAAGCTTCAGAATACTATTTTTGTTCACCAATCCAGACCATGTGGTAGCCTTCATGGCTCAGTGATGTCACCAATGTAGCCAATGTGCTTTAAGACACTTAAATATCTTGTACTGAACTTAAGAGGAAAACCCTAATATTACTCTAGAAAACTGGTGATTACATTTGTGGTAAAAAAAGTACTTGAAATATGTAGCGTTCGCCTAGACCGGCAGGGGAGGGTGTATATCTGAAGACACGGCACCCCTTCTCTTCTCTGCTTCTCTTCATAGTTGTCAGATTCACCTACCAACCCTTATAGAGCTGGCTCAGGTTTGCCTTGGACCAGCTCTTGTTATGCTGAGCTTATTGGAGAGCTTATTCCCCGGAGTCCTTGTTTTCTCGCCTCGCAGTTTTCCTTGGATTGGAGTGGCACCTTAATCATGGTTGGAGCTGCCGCCGTGGCCCTGCTATGCCCTGCTACGCCCTGAACTGATACAGCTATTATTTATATTCATAGTTCTATTATTTTTATAATTGCCACTGTTCATCATACCAACTGCTATAATTATTGTGAATCATATTTCTCTATATCTGTATATCTGTATCAGTGTCTCTGTGTCCCAACCGGCACCGGCAGATGCCGGCCTACCAAGAGCCTGGGTCTGTCCGAGGTTTCTGCCTAAAAGGAAGTTTTCCTCGCCACTGTTGCATTAAATGCTTGCTCTTGGCGGAATTGTTGGGTCTTTGTAAATTATAGTGTGGTCTAGACCTATCTGTAAAGTGTCTTGAGATAACTCTTGTTTGATACTATAAATAAAATGTAATTGAATTAAATAAAAAGAAAGGCTTCTTGAGTTGATTTTGATGTGTGTTTTTTCAATTTCATTATTTAGAACATTGTGAGGATACAAGTTAAGTAGGCTAAAAAAATGTTGGAGAGTTATTTGGCGAGTCAACAGTTGAACTGAAAAAATTGCAGGTCACAACACAGTGACATTTTATTGAAAGACTGGAACAAAAGACTGGATTAGAAAACATGTTTAGATTTTGGACATTGGGATGTTTTTTGTCAGGAAAGCCAAAAGTCAGGTTAAGATAACTTATTATGTCATTGACCATGGCCATAGCTAGCAATAAGGTCACAGAGGGCCAGACCTTGGTAATTATTTCCTAAAAAAAAAAAAACACTAGTGTGCATCTGAATGAAGTACATACCTCCTACCTAAGCAGCGCCTCAGACCTGCTTTTCATTTCGGCGCCCATAACAGGTCATACAGCCCGCAGGCACGGCTCGAGCCACGCTGCTGCGGTGCGTCCCGCCTATTTTCTCTGTGAGGCACGCTGTTCATAGCAAAAATAGACAGTAAAGGTGAACTGTCATATTGTTAGCTTCAGCTAGCGAGGGATATACGGATGTGTAGGTGCAGGAGGAAGGATTACTCGGGACAAGAGTAGCCTATAACGTTTATCTTCCTTTACTGTGGAGGATGGAGTCTGTCGACACATTTTCCAAGCCACACCAGAGCCAGCGGGCGATCACAGCTAAATGTGCTTCTTGGTTTCTTTGATTAGGTTAGGAGGTTAATCATTACTTAATTAGAAATCTTATTTTTCTTCTTGCCAAATTCCATATTCATGAATGCATGCCTTTGCTGCATTTAAAAATGAGATTGACCATTATTTAGATACTATTAGACCCTCTTCCAATTTTATGAAAATTCATTCAGTCATTGTAATCTTCTGTGGTCTCATAATGTTGTATAATGGAAAATGTGAACTATGTATGGTGTTGTTGGATGGCTTCATTGCTGAGTTATATGTATTTCCCCTGGCAATGGCATAAGCTTTTCATTTGCATTTGTGCTGATGTTATTGCAATGTTGTGATGTTGCATTAAAGCACACAAAAAAACACAAACATGTCCATGATCAACATACTAACATAGGGCACAGAACAATAATAGTACCAGTACTACAATATTGACATTATACCGGCAACATTACAGACACCTTTTACTATACTGCATTACTGCACGTCTTATGTCTATAGCATATAGCCATGTGTAGAATAGGCTATGTCACGGACATGAAAACATTATTTCTTCTTCTAAACTAAATATGAATGCATGACCAGAGAGGAGAACCAAGGAGCACAGAAAGACCATGATATGTGATGTAGATATGAACACACGCACACACACACACACACACACACACACACACACACACACACACACACACACACACACACACACACACACACACACACACACACACACACACACTTGGGTTGTGTTGGTAGGTGTCATTTTCATAGACATATCGTTTTGGTATGAATCTTGCTCGTCCAAAAGTCTAGTTAATAAACTCCATTAAAAGAAAAAAATCTGGACCTCACTAATTTTAAAACCCTGGCTACGACCCTGTCTGTGACATTTTCCTTCGTATTTTACTCCGTTTATCTAATTTGCAGGGTCAGGGCATGGTAACATCAATGACAATGAAAGCTGATATTTAGTTAATGATACATTTTAATGGGCACACAGCCAGCAAAAAACTGGCTATAAGGAAGCCCCTGGTTGCAGTCGTCCACTATCACCAGTCATGAGGGTGCTTGTGCTAGCCTTCACTGTAGCCTTTGTGGGTAAGTATTTTTTTTATGCATTTTAAACTAAATCAATTTAGGTTTAACTTTAAATTAAATTAAAGTTCTGAAAATGTATTTTTTTGTATAATGAGATAATAGACATGCAGATCCACTGATATTGTGTTTATTAGGACAAAAATAAGAAACTGTACTTGCTGACAGTGTCATTTTGTTGATATGCTAGAGCAGAAAATTAGACATGGGGTTCTTTAGTTTTACCAACTTGCTTGTCGGTTAATACAACAAAATAGAGGAATAGCAATATATTTTGATTAGAGAGTTTCTGTTTGATATATTCTATATGTAGCTTTAAACAGTTTCTGATCTATAATCATTCACTAGAATTGTTTTTATATACTTTTTCATTATCAATTCCATTTAAATTCAGTTTTATTTCACAATTAACCAAGACACTAGAGGACACCACATACTTTGTTTTATTTTCATTTATTGATAACATATTAATATGAAACCACAGTTTACAGATTATCAATTCCCTTTCTACTGTTTTTAATGATTATTTAATTTAGTCTCCTGAGGACATAAAATAACACTTTATTCCTATTTTGTAGCGGGTAACCATGTCAACGTTGGTAAGTTGTTATTCTATTACGTTAAATACGTTACGTTAAATGTAATTCTGGTGTGTAAATATACAGTTGTGAAAAAATTAGGACACCCATGCTAAAGTTGATTAAAATCAGGAATACAAAAATCATCTTTTGCAAATTGATCTTAATGCCTTAATTAAAAAAATGAGGAAAAATCCAGTCTTTAAGGACACCAATTTTCTTTGTGAATGAATAATGTATTGTACATAAATAAATGTTCTTCCTTAAAATACAGGGGGCATAAGTAAGTACACCCTTATGTTAAATTCCCATAGAGGCAGACATTTTTGTATTTGTAAAGACCAGTTATTTCATGGATCCAGGATACTATGCATCCTGATAAAGTTCCCTTGGCCTTTGGAATTAAAATAGCCACACATCATCACATACCCTTCACCATACCTAGAGGTTGGCATTGGGGTACTTTCCATAAGATCATCTCTCAATGCAAATCAAACCAGCTATTAGGCTAACTGAAATAAAACCATGCCAACCTCTAGGTATGGTGAAGAGTATGTGATGATGTGGGGCTATTTTAATTCCAAAGGCCAAGGGAACTTCATCAGGATGCATAGTATCCTGGATCCATGAAATAACTGGCCTTTAAAAATAAAAATCTGCGTGCATCTATGGGAATTTAACATAGGGGTGTACTTACTTATGCCAACTGTATTTTAAGGAAGAACATTTATTTATTTACGAAACATTATTCATTAACAAAGAAAAAGGTGTCCTTAAAGGTTGGATTTTTCCTTATTTCTTTAATTAAGGCATTAAGATCAATTTCCAAAAGACGATTTTTTTATTCCTCTTTTTAGTCAACTTAAGCATGAATTCAAGTAAATTTTTTCACATGACTGTAGAACGTTTCTGATTCTCAATTGCAACATTTTATTGAAATGCAAGTTAATTCCCTAGTTTGTTTCCTTATGCATTACTGCAGCTCCAGAGTTTGCCACTGGAAAGACCTACGTCTACAAATATGAGGCCTTTGTTATGGGCGGCCTTCCTGAGGAGGGTCTGGCACGCGCCGGAGTGAAAGTCATCAGCAAAGTTTTAATCAGTGCCGCAGCTGCCAACACCTTCGTGCTGAAGGTAAACAACATGAATAACTAGGGTTAGGGTTAGTCAGTGAACTAGAATAAAGATTTTCTACGTGGCTTATAAACAATCAAGTGTTCAACTCACTTAAACTGTCACTCCTCCTTACAGCTTGAAGACACGCAAATCTTTGAGTACAGTGGCATCTGGCCCAAAGATGCTTTCATCCCAGCCACCAAGCTCACCTCAGCCCTGGCTGCTCAGCTCTCGACACCCATCAAGTTTGAGTATGCGAACGGTGTTGTCGGCAAAGTGTTTGCACCGGCTGGCGTATCTGAAACTGTGCTGAATGTCTGCAGAGGAATCCTCAACATTTTCCAGTTGAATATCAAGAAGACTCAGAACGTCTATGAGCTGCAAGAGGTACAAATAAGTCATTTTCATAGAGTTCCACCAACAAAATGCTACATTGATTAAACTGACCAACTGTGTTTGGATTTTTGTGAACTAGCCTGGAGTACAGGGTGTGTGCAAGACCCACTACATCATCAGTGAGGACGCAAAGGCTGACCGCATCCTGCTGACCAAGACTAAGGACCTGAACCACTGCCAGGAGAGAATCATTAAGGACATCGGCTTGGCTTACACAGAGAGATGCGTCGAGTGTGAGGCTGTAAGTGCATTTCCCTCTCACTTATATTCTCTAAACAGCAGTTTTTACAATATTGTGGGTCTTGTCAATGCAGGGAGGAAAGACCCTGAACGGAGCCGCTGCTTTTAGCTACATCCTGAAGCCAGCAGCCACAGGTGCTTTGATCTTGGAGGCAACTGCTACAGAGCTCATCCAGTTCTCACCTCTCAACATCATGAATGGCGCTGCCCAGATGGAGGCTAAGTATGTGGTTTAAATGAAAAAGAAGAGTGCAATAACAGTGACGTCAGCGCTATACTTTGCACAAAATGTCACTGCATATTGATGTAGTGCTGATGTATAATCACAGGCAAATCCTGACCTTCACTGAGATGGTGACGGCCGCAGTGGAGCACATCAGAGCTGATGTTCCATATGTTCCCCGTGGATCCCTGCAGTACGAGTTTGACAGCGAGCTTCTCCAGACACCCATCCAGCTTCTGAGGATCAGCAATGCCGAGGCACAGGTACTTCAGGAAATATTCCATTTGTTTTCAGAATAAATCCTGTTGCAGCAAATTTTAAGATGGGAAATGTTTTGTTTACTGACAGATTGTTGAGATTCTAAACCACCTGGTGACTTCCAATGTGGCCATGGTCCACGAAGATGCCCCTCTGAAATTCATTGAGCTCATCCAGCTGCTGCGTGTGGCCAGATTTGAGAGTATTGAGGCCCTCTGGACTCGGTTCAAAGCTAAAGCCGATTACAGGTAACTGCAACTTCAGAGAAGAGCTATGAAAAAAACATGCCATGGATAATATAATAATATATTTCTCTTTCCCAGGCACTGGATCCTAAATGCTGTCCCTGCCATTGGTACTCATGCTGCTATGAAGTTCTTCAAGGAGAAGTTCCTCGCTGGGGAGGTGACTACTGCCGAAGCTGCTCAAGCACTTCTGGCATCTGTCCACATGGTGACAGCCGACATGGAGGTTATCAAGCTTGCCGAGGCAAGTCAATGTTAAAAGTTTTCTTGAGTATTTGTAATGATGTGAGAACTGGGACCCATAATCAGTTCTTTATTTTCACCACTCCTCAGGGCCTGGCCATGAACCCCAAGATACAAGAAAACCCAGTTCTGCGTGAGATTGTCATGCTGGGCTACGGCACCCTGGTTGCTAAATACTGTGCAGAGAACCCAAATTGCCCAGCTGAGCTAGTGAGGGTATGTATCTTTTTTTTTAAACATGTTTTATATAACTTAAATTAAGTTATACCATCAGTGACACAAATGTTTGTTTTTTCTGTTGCTCCCACAGCCCATCCATGAACTTGCTATCCAGGCTGTTGCCAGAGGTGAAATTGAGGAGGTCATTGTCACTCTCAAAGTCCTGGGTAATGCTGGACATCCTGCCAGCCTGAAGCCAATCATGAAGCTCCTGCCTGGCTTTGGAAGTGCTGCTGCTGGCCTGCCACACAGAGTTCACATTGATGCTGTTTTGGCCCTGAGGAACATTGCTAAGAAGGAGCCCAAGATGGTGAGACTACATTTTGTGATTCCTTCCATTGCTAAGAATGAATACATTTAAGACATGTTTTATTCATAACATTCATCTTTGTGAATTAGATCCAGGAAATAGCTGTTCAGCTGTTCATGGACAAGGCTCTCCACCCAGAGCTACGAATGGTTGCTGCTATCGTACTGTTTGAGACCAAGCTGCCAATGGGTCTGGTGACTACTCTCGCCAATGTCCTCTTGAAAGAAAAGAATCTGCAGGTCGCTAGCTTTGTCTACTCTTACATGAAGGCCATGACCAAGAACACCGCTCCTGATTTTGCCTCTGTGTAAGAACTTACATAATATTTCATTTTGCAGGTTTTGGTTTGCTATTTAAACATGTCAGCACCAATAATCGCGTATATTTTATTATTCTACTTTCAGTGCTGCTGCCTGTAACGTTGCTGTGAAGATCCTTAGCCCCAAATTCGACAGAATGAGCTATCGCTTCAGCAGAGCTTTCTATTTAGATACCTACCACAGTAAGAGCACAACAGGATAATAATTTGTCGTCAGAGTTTTTAGATTAAAACATGGGTTTTGATGGTTCTCATATTTTGCCCTACAGACCCCTGGATGATGGGTGCTGCTGCTAGCGCCTTCTATGTTAACGATGCTGCAACTGTTTTTCCAAGAGCCATTGTGGCCAAAGCTCGCACCTACTTTGCAGGAGCTTATGCTGATGTCCTTGAGGTATGACAATCATGTCTTACATAGCTAATTAACAGAACCAAAGGCTCTCATATCTGACATGTCCCACTCCCATCTTATACACCTTGGCCTTGCACAATGCAAATGTGTCAAATCATAGAAATTTAGCTAGCCTTTGGAATTAATGTCTACATCTCATGCTGTTTACCAATGCCATGAATCCTAACTTTAACGTAACAGATTCAAATTTTCTGTCAACAAGCTTAATTATTTGGGCTATATACACCTTGCACATTATATTTTTAGTAATGATTTTGAAAATACTAACCGATCAAATAATATTCCCTTTTTTCAGCTTGGAGTAAGAACTGAGGGAATGCAGGAGGCCCTTCTGAAAATACAAAAGGCTCCCGAGAATGCTGACAGGATGACGAAGATGAAACGAGTTATAAAGGCTGTAAGTTCAAGAGATGATGATAATATATTTATATATTTAAAAAAAAACAATTATGTAATCAAAACACATATACAGTTTATTAACTGTTTTCCTTTTTGCACAGCTTTCTGAGTGGAGGGCTCATCCTTCCAGCCAGCCCCTGGCCTCTGTGTGGGTGAAATTCTTTGGACAGGAAATTGCATTTGCCAACATTGACAAAGCCATCATTGATCAGATTATTGAGGTACGGCATATTCTACTGTAACTAGTCAACTACCTGCTAAGTAGTCAATGGTTATGAACTGAATATCTGATGTTCTATAAGCAATTTTGTGTTTACAGCTTGCCAGTGGACCAGCAATAAACACTTATGGCAGGAATGCTTTGAATGCTCTGATGTCTGGGTTCGCATTTCATTTCACAAAACCAATGCTGGTTGCTGAGGTTCGTCGCATCTTTCCCACCACGGTTGGTCTGCCCATGGAGCTCAGTTTCTATACTGCTGCTGTGGCTGCTGCCTCTGTTGAACGTAAGTTGCACTTGTGGAGCTTAAAGGTATAATATGTACTGTTTGTAAACATAGTGTTTAAAATTGGCCCCTCCCCCTGACTGAGAGTCAGCGAGTGAGAGAGAGAGAGAGAGGGAGAGAGAGAGAGAGAGAGAGTGAATGAAGAGAGGGAGCGCTGAACAATCGTTTCACGGTGGTTATGTTCTAAAGCACAAATAAACAAACCCACACTTCTGAAGGAAGATGTCACATTGCCGGATTATGAGAGGATGCAGAGCTTCGTCCTGTCTGTTTCCGTTTTGTGTGTCGTAAAATCTGCTTGGCAGTATGAGACGCTGATGGGTAAAGTGACGGTTAAGAATCAAAACGGGTTGCACAACCTGAACGCTGTTATTGGCAGGGGTTACACAACCACGTGGGGCCCAAAGGCTCTTTGCTGACGCAGTGGGCAGGTTCTCTGCAGAATCTACTACTAACTTCTTGTGGGTCATAAGTGATGATTGAGAGATGACTTTTGTATTAATCTATACTATTTCTTTTAAAGAAAATCGTACATATTATACTATTAACTGTTGCTGGTTTGAGAAAATTATTCATACAGATACTGAAAATGTTATTTTTCACAGTCCAAGCCACTGTGACACCACCTCTGCCTGCAAACTTCCATGCTGCCCAGCTTCTGAAGTCTGACATCAACATCAGGGCTGCCATTACTCCAAGGTAATCTAGGTGCAGCTTACTTGATAACTTATTAAGATTCTTCTCATCAGTTTAAAACAAATGTACTTCCTACTAAAATCCTACTAAAAATGTTTCTGTCCCTTGCAGTGTTTCCATGCATACCTACGCTGTTATGGGAGTGAATACTGCTTTCGTCCAGGCTGCCCTGATGTCAAGAGCCAGAGTTCACACAATTGTTCCTGCAAAGATGGAAGCAAGAATTGACATGATTAAAGGGAACTTCAAGCTTCAGTTGCTGCCTGTGCAGGGCATCGATAAGATTGCATCTGTATTGTATGTACTTTTCCTTGTTACCAAGTGACATTTACTATCCAGTTTTGAAATTCTGTTTTCTTAAAACTATTTTCCTTCCTCCAACAGTGTTGATACTTTTGCTGTTGCAAGAAATGTGGAAGACCTTGCAGCTGCCAAAATCACACCAGTGGTTCCAGCTGAAGTTGCAGCACAGACATCAAGGGAAACCTTTTCTTCAAAGATTTCAAGGATGGCATCCTCTCTGGCTGGTGATATGGTGAGTTTGATTCAATGACATTTTCCTACACAAACATTAACCCCGCTCCTATTAATGTGGTGACCTCTGTTGTGTTTTTACAGTCTGAGTCATCTGAAATCCTTCCTGTTGACCAGCCAAAGGCCTTTAAAAAGAAAATGTGTGCTGTAATGGAAACCTTTGGAATCAAGGCATGCACTGAGATTGAATCTCACAACGCAGCCTTCATCAGAAACTGCCCATTCTACACCATAATTGGAAAGCATGCGGTCACTGTTGAGGTTGCTCCAGGCAAGTTAAATGGATGACATTAAATTATTAATATAAGTAATTTTGTAAGAATTTGCTAAAAAGTAATCTATCTATTTGGTTGCAGCTGCCGGACCAGTCGTCGAGAGGATTGAAATTGAGGTTCAGGTTGGAGATAGGGCGGCAGAAAAGATCCTCAAAGTGATTAATCTGAGCGAAGAACAGGAAATTATTGAGGACAAAAACGTCCTGATGAAACTCAAGAAAATCCTGGTTCCTGATCTGAAGAACAGAACAGCAGCGTCTTCCAGCTCCAGCAGCTCCCGCTCCAGCAGCTCCTCCTCCGCATCATCCAAGTCCTCCCCCAGCTCCTCCTCCAGCTCCTCCTCTCGCTCTAAGAGCAAGGCAGTCGGCAAGGCATCAAAGAGAATGAGCAGCTCCTCCTCCAGCTCCTCCTCCAGCTCCTCCTCTCGCTCTAAGAGCAAGGCAGTCGGCAAGGCATCAAAGAGAATGAGCAGCTCCTCCAGCGCACGCTCCAGCAGTGCTTCAAGCAGCCAGTCTTCTCTCTTGTCCAGCAGCCGCTCCTCCAGCTCCAGCTCCAGCTCCTCCAGGTCCAGATCATTGTCCAAGGTGAGACAGCTTTACCTCAGAGCATGAGAAAAAACAGTAGAATCAAAAACATATGTGAAATAACTAATCTACAAATGTTTCTATTGCAGCAACACCTGTATGAAATGAAGTTTATCAAGAACCACATCCACCAGGTAGTTATCAGATTGATGAGACAGCCACATCGTGTACATCATGTTGGAGCAGACTAATGTATGGTTTCTTTGTTTGCAGCATGCCCTCTCCACAGACCGTGCCAACAGCAAGAGCAGTGCCTACAGCTTCGAGACCATCTACAATAAGGTAAGTCATCAGACCAAGTCATTTACAGTCTCTTGTATAATCGGTGGGAAAAATCTAAACTTTCATTAATATCAATCCCTGGTTTTCACTTTAAGGCCAGGTACCTCTCTAATGCTGTCGCTCCTGTTGTGACTATTCTCATCCGTGCCGTGAGAGCTGACCACAAGGTTCAGGGATACCAGATTGCAGCTTACTTTGACAGAGCTACTGCCAGACTTCAGGTCATTTTTGCCAACCTGGCTGAGAATGACCACTGGAGAATCTGTGCCGATGGTGTGATGCTGAGCTACCACAAGCTGATGGTAAAAACTTTGATTTGGTTGTTTAGCAACAGTTGTTAGACATCTGTGTCATGCTTGAGATTTTAACTCTAATTTAAATGTCTCTTAGGCCAAGATTGCCTGGGGCATTGAGTGCAAACAATACAAGACTGAGATCACGGCTGAGACTGGTCTTGTGGGTAAAGACCCTGCAGTCGCCGTTAAGGTTACCTGGGACAAACTTCCAAAGAGCATGATGCGCTATGCAACATGGTAATGTCACAAACTGAAAGCAGATTTCAAAAATGGTATTCTGTATAAGTATAACCTTAATTAGGCATCCTAGATGAAGACGTGTTTGGGAATTCATTACTTTCTTTTGGCATCATTTCATCTTCATTTTCCAACACACCTATCTACCGTATTAATCATTTTCCTTAAATAACCTTTACTTTTATGCCTACCTAGGATCTCTCAGTACATTTCCCGCAACGCTAAGGAATATGGAGTAAGCCTGGCAAAGGCCAAAAACGTTCGTAATCAGATCAGACTGTCTGTGGCTGCTGCTTCTGAGACAAGCCTGAATGTTGTGCTGAAGACACCAAAGGTGCAGTTTTATTGCCCATTATACACACACAGAAAATGTGTGCATCGTATTTTGTCATCCATTTTCTACACACTTCACAACCGTTTCTAATATTTTTATATTACAGAGGACATTATACATATTTGGTGTGGCTCTTCCTATTGCTCTGCCAATGGGTCACACTGCTGCTGAGCTTGAATCCTACCAAAGCAACTGGGCTGACAAGATCTCCTACATGCTCACCAAGGCTCATGCAGGTGAAAACATTTAAAGAAACAAGTTTTATTGAATTGTCAGGCTGATCATTAAATAGCTAATTTACTGATTCATCTTTTTCTTTCCACTCCAGCTGAGTGTTCCATGGTCAAAGACACAGTGATCACATTCAACAACAGGAAATACAAGAACGAGATGCCCCACTCTTGCTCCCAGGTGTTGGCTCAGGATTGTACCCCAGAACTTAAATTCATTGTTCTGCTGAAGAGGGATCAAACAGAGGAACAGAACCAGATCAATGTGAAGATCGGAAACATGTATGAACAGCAAGTATTTATATCTTTATTGAAGGAATTGTCCACCCAAAACACAAATAATTCAGAAAAAAACTGTAATACATGTATTTCAACTGTTTTTCAACAGTGATGTGGACCTGCAACCGAAGGGCCGTGTTATCATAGTGAAGGTTAACGGAGTAGAAATCCCTCGCAACAACCTGCCATATCAGCATCCCACAGGTTGTTTTATTTTTTATTTAAATTTAACATGCTACAATTATTCATGTGTTGAAATTTAATAAAATAACATATTTATGTATATTTGCAATCATTTTAGGCAAAATTCAGATCAGACAGAGAGGTGAGGGCATTGCGCTCCATGCTCCCAGCCATGGTCTCCAGGAGGTCTACCTTGATCTGAACGAGCTGAAGGTGATACAAAAAAATCTGATCTGACTACTTAAATCTGTTTATTAATCTCCATACTGGTAATGGAGCAAACACTGAACTGTTTTTTTCCCAGGTCATAGTTGTGGACTGGATGAGAGGACAGACCTGTGGACTCTGTGGAAAGGCTGACGGTGAAATCAGACAGGAGTACCGCACACCCAACGAACGCCTGACCAAGAACGCAGTCAGCTACGCTCATTCCTGGGTTCTGTCTGGAAAGAGCTGCCGGGATGCCTCTGGTAATACTTACAGTACCTGCTTCACCCTTCCAATTAAAATAACATTTATACTGTATAAAATAAAATAAAATGAAGCATATAAAGAAACTAATAAAGACTGCTATATGATGTATATTTACAATGCTTACCTTCATTTTTTTTTCAACCTTTTCCAGAGTGTTACATGAAGCTTGAATCTGTGAAGCTGGAGAAGCAGGTGATCCTCCATGGCCAAGAGTCCAAATGCTACTCTGTTGAGCCCGTGCTGCGCTGCCTGGCCGGCTGCATGCCTGTGAGGACAACGACCGCCACTGTTGGCTACCACTGCCTGCCTGCAGGTGAGTCTGCAAGAAATCACGGCTGGTTAATAAAACTGAATAATACTAGATCTTATGTTATATGGCACCTAACTGCTTTACTTTCTCCATTTTTGTAGATTCTAACCTGAACTTCTCTGAGGGTCTGAGCAGCATCTATGAGAAGAGCATTGACCTGATCGAAACAGCAGAAGCCCACCTGGCCTGTCGCTGCGCTGCTCAGTGTGCTTAATCTCATGGTCTTCAGTCATATCATGTTTACTTTTTGTTTCATACAATTATTTTGAAATACTTTGTTTCAATTGTAATTTCAATAAATTGCAGATCGGATGAAGCATGTCTTCTATACAAAACATTATTTTTTTGCAAAATGTATACTGACTGGTTGTTCATCCATTATATTCATTACCACACACCAAAAAATAGAAAAAAAAAGCTCATCAATGCTAAATCAAATTAGTCACCTTGTAGCAACCCGAAATCTACCCAACACACTGTTACTCTTTTCCCACAATCTCTTCAATGCTAAACATTATTTCTTCCAATCTTTATTGGCAAGAAGTCACAAAACTCTACAATGTGAAGTCTGAATGTGGCTCCAGGAGAATATAAGAGTCCAAAAAAGGGCCAGTAAGTGTCTTTGACAGGTCTTGATTCTCCAGGGTGTACTTCTAGAACAGTGCTGTTTATGTTATTTCTGTCTGAAATATCTAAACTCATTAAAGAAATATTATCATATGACGAGAAAATAATAATTGTGTAAGTGCATATTTCTTAATCAAAATGAACATTTTTAGTATTGTTAAAATAATTGTTATATATAATAGCAAACATTGTAAATGATGATAGTGGTTGTTGTTTAAATCAATTTAGTTCCAGTGAAGTATATTAATTTATTCAAAACAGAACCCTGAAGTCAGATTGTTAGCTAAGTAGTAATAGCCTCACGCTACCATGTATGTTATGAAGATTCTGCGGCTTGTTAGTTAAGTTTAAAATGAAGTATAAAAATGGCATACAGTATTTTACATTTTTACACTATGGTCTTTATAGGGAATAAACAAACGTGTTAATCAGTGAACTTTAGAGCAGAGATCTTCAACAGGGGGTGTGGGGCCCCTAGGGGGTCCTCAGAGCTACTGCAGGGTGGCCACCAAATTATAAATGTTTTGCAAGTCTTTTCAAAAATGAAAATGTCTTTACATGAATCCAACAAATTATTAGCAAATACAAACCAGCCTATTTGTGAGAAAAGACATTAATGATAGGCTAACTGACTTTTAGGTAAGGTATTCACTAAGGTAGCCATCCACAGATACAATTCATCCCAGGGATTCACTCTGCCACATTCATGTTTAACAATAAAACATGATTTATATATATAATATAATATATAATAATACTAACACTTATTTAATAGCTTAGTATTGTGCACTAAAAAGGTATGCATAAAGGCTTTAGGCCACCCACACGTTATTGTAGCCACAGTTTAATATGCAACTCATTGTATACAATATACAGTATGTACTGCAGTAGGGGGTCCCTGCTTCATCTCTCTTTCAGTTAAGGGGTCCTTGGCTTAAAAAACGTTGAAGACCCCTGCTTTAGAGGTATTGGTAGGTTTTTTTTGCCTTTGGACAGTCAGGCTAGCTATTTCCACATTTCTAGTCTTTGTGCTAAGCTACATAGCTAAACATCTGCTGGGTGTAGCTTCATATTTACCGTACGGACGTGAGAGTGGTTATTTATCCTCTCATCTAACTTCTGGCAAGAAAGTGTGTACCAAACTACCAACTACTTTTTTAAGAATGAAGCTAGAGCTGGTGGTTGATTAGCCTAGTTTAGCATAAACACTGGAAGCAGGGGGAAGTAGCTAGCCTGGCTCTATCAGCACCTCTAAAGCTCAGTCAATTACATGTTGTATCTCACTTGCTTACATCAGATACAAATGGAAATGTAAAAACATGAATTTGTGGTTTCATGGGAAGTTTGTGGTGTACAAATTTCTTGACTAATGACAATCACTCCATCTGCCCCGCTTTCTCACGTCACATTCAAATAAACAAGGTGGTCTTTATAATCACAGTTGCAGTTGCAGTCAAAGAATTATTCATACAGTATACCTGAGTATGTTCAAAAATGAAAGTTGCAGGTCCTGGCATAAATAATAGAAATTATATCATTTTTAATTGTTTAAAAAACAAATGGTGGCGCTAAAAGGAATTTGCATAAAGTCATCACATTACATATACTGCTTGTTCTTTGGGCATAATGAAACTGCATTGTGCAGTGTGCTTTGTGTATGAGTACTTGAAGGCAACAAAATACATACATAGTGCATAGAGGGTACAAGGAGCAGTGAGTCAGTGACAGCACAAAGCTCATATGAGTTATTACCAAATTTATCTGCCTGTGACGATTTTCATCTGAATAAAACAACAATTTTTGGCTAACAACATGCTTTTAACATTAGATCAGAATCAGTCAGAATCAGGCACAGTTCTGTAACTGCTGTTAGAACCAAATTAGTTGTGGAATGAACTCTTGAATGCTTGCTTTGAATATGCTTTTCGATTGGCTCTTAGAAGGACCTTTTTTGAACTATGAACTATGTTACAACTACACTAACTAACTACATACTATAAAAATGAAAAAATGAAGTGCAGTGATTTTTATTTTTTGAAAGAAAAAATGGACACTTGACAATCTTAAAGGCTGTCACCAAGGACTTTTGAGTGTATGTATGCATGTATGAATTGCCTCATAATGGTGAATCAGGGGCTAAAGTCTTGAAGCCATTTTGCCCATTTTGCAGATTTGCCTCATTAAATGTATAAATATGTTCAGACATCATGCGTTTCCTGTTGTGTATTACGAGGATAATGAATTGGAATATCTGTGTTTAGGTTTAGTTCGTCCTTGGCAACACAAAATTCCGCAATGGGAGAATAACATGCTGTGGTCTATTGGCTTTTCTTTAAACCAATCACAAAAGGCCCTGTGCCTGTGCAAAATAGCCTTGGGAAGGAACCAGTCTTGGTAGAAGATTTGCATGTAGGGAGGTGAGCTATGGAATTAAAATGGCTGTTGAGTGTGTGACAAGAATTTTACTCCAAAAAAAAAGATAAATTGTCAGTTGCTCGGATCGTTTCCCAAATCGACCAGAGTTTAGAATGCCAGCACAAAGAAAGCACCCGACTAGCAGTAAGGAAAGGTAGGCACCCAATTAACAGTTTCTTTGCATCTTTCCTCATCGGAAGTTTCCAATTTCTGAGTACATTGGAAAGCATCGGCAGTAACAAGCTCCACCTGTGCAGACGGGGAAAACCAACATCTGTTGACATAAAAAGCATCACTAATTGTGCGCTCCATTTAATGAAATTTAGGGCAGGAAAGTCGCCACAGACACAAAGATTGTATTATTTGACAAAGCAGCATCATCATCAGTGGATCAAATGCTCAATTACCATTGTTTTAACTAACATTTTGATAGATAGGTACTTTCTAGACAATTAACTACATGAAAATCTTACAGACAATAGCTTTAACACATACACACCTAAGGATATAACAGGCTTTACTGCAGTATTGTCAGAGTGACATTGTTTTTGGTCTGTGCTGAGGTGTTTGGGTTAATGATTACATACGCATATGTATTTACGACGCCTGCAATATCTTTGTTTACATTGAAGGTCCAGCTAACTAGCATGAGTTTAAATACACCTACAGTAATAACAGGAACTTTAGAAATTAGGATGGCACTACACTGTACTGTTTAACCATCTATTGCATGAATTATTTTTTAAACATGGTAAAAATGTCTTGATGTGTTTGTATGACTCCAGGTTGCTTAAATAATGCAAATAAAAAAAGTGGAAGTTGCTGAGGTAGGTGAAGGTGGTTCGGGCATCTGGTAAGGATGCCCCCTGGGCGCCTCCCTAGGGAGGTGTTCCAGGCACGTCCAGCTGGGAGGAGGCCTTGGGGAAGACCCAGGACTAGGTGGAGGGATTATATCTCCAACCTGGCCTGGGAACGCCTCGGGATCCCCCTATCAGAGCTGGTTAATGTGGCTCGCGAAAGGGAAGTTTGGGGTCCCCTGCTGGAGCTGCTCCCCCCGCGACCGCGATGGATGGAAGTTTTAGTCGACTAAAGCCTTGTACAGACTGACCAGACGGCCGACCCCTGGCAGAAAAAGCAGTTGGACTGATCTGTCTCCCCGAGTTGGTCAAAAAAATGCCTCGGAACACACCGAAGTGACGAGATGTAATATGTCTCCATAACAGCAGGCGGCGCTACTCTGTCTTGTCACCCAAAAATGAAAACCAGCAGCTGATTGGACATGGGTCCGGTTTCTCCAGGAAAGGAAAGACAGTGTCATGGCGGATTGTTCAGAAACAATCTCATATTTTACTAAAATAGTTAACCGAAACGTGTTTCTGAAAACATTTTAAGCGAGAAATAGGCCATGCAGATGCTGAATTTGTCTTCATTTCAGATCAACAAAAGTCAGTTTAAAAGATTTTCGTCAGATTTTGAGAGACTCTAGTCACGTTCATTCCGCTCCCTGTTTCCGGGTTAGCACTCTACCAATCAGATTGGTCATTTGAGCCCTCAGTGCCCACCCTCCTGATTATGCCCTAAGAATCGGTGAAAATGAAGGCCAACGGCCCCTCCAACGGATGACGGCACGGAACACACTGAACAGACTCGAATCACAGACCTCGCCAGACGGCCGATTATCTGGTTGGTCTGTAGAGGGCTTAAAAGTCTTGTCATTTCAGTCAAAAGAGAACTCAAGGTATCTTAGTCGAGTTTTAGTTGACTAAAAGTCTCGTCATTTTAATCTAGTTTTAGTCAAAAGAAAACTCAATATATCTTAGTCAAGTTTTAGTATTGCAAGACAAATTTCTGTGTACACGGTCAATAAAGTGCTATCTATCTATCTATCTATCTATCTATCTATCTATCTATCTATCTATCTATCTATCTATCTATCTATCTATCTATCTATCTATCTATCTATCTATCTATCTATCTATCTATCATCTCTCCTGTTGTACACACCTGCCAGACATCAACCTCAATCAAGCCCAGTATAAGAACCCCAGATCTACTCATCATCGTCGCTTGATCGTTGTTTCCTGCGACCTGGGTGACGCACACTACAAGGTCTCGCTACTACTTATCCTTACCTGTATATTTCTGTAGTGTACTTACCCCTTCTCTGTGTTTCCCTACAGCTGTCACCTTCACCATTGGTTCCAGTCTCCAGTCAGCTGGCCTCTCCACCCAGTCCCCACTCTGCCTCCAGCCTTCCAACCTCTTCGTCGCTGCTCTCCTTACCACCAGTGCCTCCTCCACGGATCCCCCCAGCTTGTTTGTCCCTACAATCCCCTGAGTTTTCCTCGCCATCCTATCCCAGTGCAAGATTCCATTGCTATCCTACTCTAGCCCTTGAGTCCCTCGTTAGCCTAGCTCTGATTTCAGCCTGCCCATTTCCCTTGCTCCCCTTCGCAGTTATTCCAGTTTTATAATAAACTATTTGCTGAGTTTTGAGCCTGGATCCAGAGATGAAATGGTTTTAAAAAGCAGCAACATTCAGTTTATCCATTCTAACCGTTGCACAATGTCAGCAATTTCATCTTCTCATTCTAGTTTTACTCATTAACTGGGCAGTTGGTGGTATCATTTGAAAATGTGTGCACCACATTGTGAGTCTGGTTTATAGTGTAACATTCTGAAAACTTGAAAATGAATAGTAAGAAAGGCATCATCATATTGACTTGATTTTGATGCAATTTTATTTTCAATGTGATGATTTTGAAACACTGTGAGGATAAAAGTTAAGTAAACAAATGGTGGAGAGTTGTTTGGAGAGTCAACAGTTGAACTGATAAAACTGCAGGTCACGACACAATGACATATTTTTAAAAGACTGGAACATTCACGTTTAAGCAACTGAAACAATTGTATTATATCATTTTTACAATATTTTATTTCACCATAATGTTTTTATCAGTAATGTATGCGAGTTTAAGTTATTGGATGCTTCAAAACTATAACAATTTAATTTAAACTATTTAAAAATAATAAGACATTAGATATATCTTTGTAGTGAAATGTATTTAGGCTAAATATTTATAGATTAATATATAAATGTGTAATGCTGTGAAATCAGAGGTGACAAAACAAATTTTCTCACATTACTGTATTGAGTAGTTTTGCTGTGTATTTTGTATTTTTCAAGTAGTTTTTAAAATCGGTAATTTAAAATGTATTTGATTACGTTTTGATTGAAGTATTGTATTTCGCTACAAATCCCATCCGTTACTTAGTAAACAAAAAAAAGAAATCGTGCCCGGAACCACCACAGTGACGAATGATCAGCATCTAGGCTGCCTACCAGGCACCAAGTCTTTCTGTAGGAGATTGAGAATGAGATGGTCTCTGACAGTCTCTGAACCGTCGTCGCTCGCCTCATCCACCATCAGGCGAGCGACGACGGTTCAGAGACTGTTTCAGTAGAAATGTTAGCTGAATCATTGAATTCTGCTGCCCAAAATGACGAAAATCCTTGGCCACATGTGAAAGACAGTTTTTCATTTAAATTCAAGAGGGCCAGTTATGTTGTTATTACATGTGTATACATTTGTATAGATGTTTATACATTTGTACAAAACAGTTTTGGATTTATGAACCCTTATTGAAGGGTTCATAAATCCATATGAAGTCCTATTTTCACAACATGGGAGAGATTTACTTGAGTACAATATTTTAGTACTTTTTCCACCTCTGTGTGAAATACTAAATAGAATTGCATTTCATCTGCTTACTGTAAATATGTGGGGTGTCACATGAGAGAAAACCTATTTGGATTTTGGACATTGGGTTGTTTGTGCAAGGGAAGCCAAGAGTCAGGTTAAGATAACTTCTGTCTGTGACATTTTTGCTTCATGTTTTACTTCATTTGTCTAATCTGCATGGTCAGGGCATGGTAACATCAATGACAATGAAAGCTGATATTTAGTTAATGATACATTTTAATGGGCACACAGCCAGCAAAAAACTGGCTATAAGGAAGCCCCTGGTTGCAGTCGTCCACTATCACCAGTCATGAGGGTGCTTGTGCTAGCCTTCACTGTGGCCCTTGCGGGTAAGTACATCTTTATTATTTTATTTCATTTTAAACTAAATCAACTTAGGTTTAACTAAATGTTGTTTTTTGTAGAATGAGATAATTTAGTTTGATACATTCTATATGTGGCTTCCGACAATTTATCTATAATCACTCGCAAACATTTAGTTTCATACACTCTTTCAATAGTACTCTTTCAGTTTTATTTCACAATCATCCCCTTTTTTTTCTATTTTGTAGCGGGTTACCAGGTCAACTTTGGTAAGTTGTTATTCTATTATGTTAAAAGTGTAATTTTGGTGTAAAAATATCGAATATTTATAAATCTTAGTTTTAAGATTTTATTGAAATGCAAATTAATTCCATAGTTTGTTTCCTTATGCATTACTGCAGCTCCAGAGTTTGCCACTGGAAAGACCTACGTCTACAAATATGAGGCCTTTGTTATGGGCGGCCTTCCTGAGGAGGGTCTGGCACGCGCCGGAGTGAAAGTCATCAGCAAAGTTTTAATCAGTGCCGCAGCTGCCAACACCTTCGTGCTGAAGGTAAACAACATAACATGTTTGAATACAATTTGTTTATGATGAATAACTAGGGTTAGGGTTAGTCAGTGAACTACAATAAAGATTTTCTAAGTGGCTTATAAACTATAAAGTGTTCAACTCTGTCACTCCTCCTTACAGCTTGAAGACACTCAAATCTTTGAGTACAGTGGCATCTGGCCCAAAGATGCTTTCATCCCAGCCACCAAGCTCACCTCAGCCCTGGCTGCTCAGCTCTCGACACCCATCAAGTTTGAGTACGCGAACGGTGTTGTCGGCAAAGTGTTTGCACCAGCTGGCGTCTCTGAAACTGTGCTGAATGTCTGCAGAGGAATCCTCAACATCTTCCAGCTGAATATCAAGAAGACTCAGAACGTCTATGAGCTGCAAGAGGTACAAATAAGTCATTTTCATAGAGTTCCACCAACAAAATGCCACATTGATTAAACTGACCAACTGTGTTTGGATTTTTGTGAACTAGCCTGGAGTACAGGGTGTGTGCAAGACCCACTACATCATCAGTGAGGACGCAAAGGCTGACCGCATCCTGCTGACCAAGACTAAGGACCTGAACCACTGCCAGGAGAGAATCATTAAGGACATCGGCTTGGCTTACACAGAGAGATGCGTCGAGTGTGAGGCTGTAAGTGCATTTCCCTGTCACTTCATATGCTCTAATACAGTACACAGCTGGTTTGACAATATTGTGGGTCTTGTCAATGCAGGGAGGAAAGACCCTGAACGGAGCCGCTGCTTTTAGCTACATCCTGAAGCCAGCAGCCACAGGTGCTTTGATCTTGGAGGCAACTGCTACAGAGCTCATCCAGTTCTCACCTCTCAACATCATGAATGGCGCTGCCCAGATGGAGGCTAAGTATGTGGTTTAAATGAAAAAGAAGAGTGCAATAACAGTGACATCAGCGCTATAATCTGCACAAAATGTCACTGCATATTGATGTAGTGCTGATGTATAATCACAGGCAAATCCTGACCTTCACTGAGATGGTGACGGCCGCAGTGGAGCACATCAGAGCTGATGTTCCATATGTTCCCCGTGGATCCCTGCAGTACGAGTTTGACAGCGAGCTTCTCCAGACACCCATCCAGCTTCTGAGGATCAGCAATGCCGAGGCACAGGTACTTCAGGAAATATTCCATTTGTTTTCAGAATAAATCCTGTGGCAGCAAATTGTAAGATGGGAAATGTTTTGTTTACTGACAGATTGTTGAGATTCTAAACCACCTGGTGACTTTCAATGTGGCCACGGTCCACGAAGATGCCCCTCTGAAATTCATTGAGCTCATCCAGCTGCTGCGTGTGGCCAGATTTGAGAGTATTGAGGCCCTCTGGACTCGGTTCAAAGCTAAAGCCGATTACAGGTAACTGCGACATTTATTGAGAGAAGAGCTATGAAAAACACATGCCATGGATAATATATTATATAATAATATAATATTTCTCTTTCCCAGGCACTGGATCCTAAATGCTGTCCCTGCCATTGGTACTCATGCTGCTATGAAGTTCTTCAAGGAGAAGATCCTCGCTGGGGAGGTGACTACTGCCGAAGCTGCTCAAGCACTTCTGGCATCTGTCCACATGGTGACATCCGACATGGAGGTTATCAAGCTTGCCGAGGCAAGTCAATGTTAAAAGTTTTCTTGAGTATTTGTAATGATGTGAGAACTGGGACGCATAATCAGTTCTTTATTTTCACCACTCCTCAGGGCCTGGCCATGAACCCCAAGATACAAGAAAACCCAGTTCTGCGTGAGATTGTCATGCTGGGCTACGGCACCCTGGTTGCTAAATACTGTGCAGAGAACCCAAATTGCCCAGCTGAGCTCGTGAGGGTATGTATCTTTTTTTTTAAACATGTTTTATATAACTTAAATTAAGTTATACCATCAGTGACACAAATGTTTGTTTTTTCTGTTGCTCCCACAGCCCATCCATGAACTTGCTATCCAGGCTGTTGCCAGAGGTGAAATTGAGGAGGTCATTGTCACTCTCAAAGTCCTGGGTAATGCTGGACATCCTGCCAGCCTGAAGCCAATCATGAAGCTCCTGCCTGGCTTTGGAAGTGCTGCTGCTGGCCTGCCACACAGAGTTCACATTGATGCTGTTTTGGCCCTGAGGAACATTGCTAAGAAGGAGCCCAAGATGGTGAGACTACATTTTGTGATTCCTTCCATTGCTAAGAATGAATACATTTAAGACATGTTTTATTCATAACATTCATCTTTGTGAATTAGATCCAGGAAATAGCTGTTCAGCTGTTCATGGACAAGGCTCTCCACCCAGAGCTACGAATGGTTGCTGCTATCGTACTGTTTGAGACCAAGCTGCCAATGGGTCTGGTGACTACTCTCGCCAATGTCCTCTTGAAAGAAAAGAATCTGCAGGTCGCTAGCTTTGTCTACTCTTACATGAAGGCCATGACCAAGAACACCGCTCCTGATTTTGCCTCTGTGTAAGAACTTACATAATATTTCATTTTGCAGGTTTTGGTTTGCTATTTAAACATGTCAGCACCAATAATCGCATATATTTTATTATTCTACTTTCAGTGCTGCTGCCTGTAACGTTGCTGTGGTGATCCTTAGCCCCAAATTCGACAGAATGAGCTATCGCTTCAGCAGAGCTTTCTATTTAGATACCTACCACAGTAAGAGCACAACAGGATAATAATTTGTCGTCAGAGTTTTTAGATTAAAACATGGGTTTTGATGGTTCTCATATTTTGCCCTACAGACCCCTGGATGATGGGTGCTGCTGCTAGCGCCTTCTATGTTAACGATGCTGCAACTGTTTTTCCAAGAGCCATTGTGGCCAAAGCTCGCACCTACTTTGCAGGAGCTTATGCTGATGTCCTTGAGGTATGACAATCATGTCTCACATAGCTAATCAACAGAACCAAAGGCTCTCATATCTGGCATGTGCCACTCCCATCTTATACACCCTAGCCTTGCACAATGCAAATGTGTCAAATCATAGAAATTTAGCTAGCCTTTGGAATTAATGTCTACATCTCATGCTGTTTACCAATGCCATGAATCCTAACTTTAACGTAACAGATTCAAATTTTCTGTCAACAAGCTTAATTATTTTGGCTATGTACACCTTGCACATTATATTTTTAGTAATCATTTTGAAAATACTAACCCATCAAATAATTAACCTTTTTTTCAGCTTGGAGTAAGAACTGAGGGAATGCAGGAGGCCCTTCTGAAAATACCAAAGGCTCCCGAGAATGCTGACAGGATGACGAAGATGAAACAAGTTATAAAGGCTGTAAGTTTAAGAGATGATGATAATATATTTATATATTTTAAAAAACAATTATGTAATTAAAACACATATACAGTTTATTAACTGTTTTCCTTTTTGCACAGCTTTCTGAGTGGAGGGCTCATCCTTCCAGCCAGCCCCTGGCCTCTGTGTATGTGAAATTCTTTGGACAGGAAATTGCATTTGCCAACATTGACAAAGCCATCATTGATCAGATTATTGAGGTACGGCATATTCTACTGTAACTAGTCAACTACCTGCTAAGTAGTCAATGGTTATGAATATCTGATGTTCTATAAGCAATTTTGTGTTTACAGCTTGCCAGTGGACCAGCAATCCACACTTATGGCAGGAATGCTTTGAATGCTCTGATGTCTGGGTTCGCATTTCATTTCACAAAACCAATGCTGGTTGCTGAGGTTCGTCGCATCTTTCCCACCACGGTTGGTCTGCCCATGGAGCTCAGTTTCTACACTGCTGCTGTGGCTGCTGCCTCTGTTGAACGTAAGTTGAACTTGTAGAGCTTAAAGGTATAATATGTACTGTTTGTAAACATAGTGTTTAAAATTGGTCCCTCACCCTGACTCAGAGTCAGCGAGCGAGCGAGCGCGCGAGAGAGAGAGAGAGAGAGAATGAAGAGAGGGAGCGCTGAACAATCGTTTCACGGTGGTTATGTTCTAACGCACAAATAAACCAACCCACACTTCTGAAGGAAGATGTCACATTGCCGGATTATGAGAGGATGCAGAGCTTCGTCCTGTCTGTTTCCGTTTTGTGTGTCGTAAAATCTGCTTGGCAGTATGAGACGCTGATGGGTAAAGTGACGGTTAAGAATAAAAACGGGTTGCACAACCTGAACGCTGTTATTGGCAGGGGTTACACAACCACGTGGGGCCCAAAGGCTCTTTGCTGACGCAGTGGGCAGGTTCTCTGCAGAATCCACTACTAACTTCTTGTGGGTCATAAGTGATGATTGAGAGATGACTTTTGTATTAATCTATACAATTGTTTTTTAAGAAAATCTTACATATTATACCTTTAACTGTTGCTGGTTTGAGAAAATTATTCATACAGATACTGAAAATGTTATTTTTCACAGTCCAAGCCACTGTGACACCACCTCTGCCTGCAAACTTCCATGCTGCACAGCTTCTGAAGTCTGACATCAACATCAGGGCTACCATTACTCCAAGGTAACCTAGGTGCAGCTTACTTGATATCTTTTTAAAGGAACACACCGACTTATTAGGACATTAGCTTATTCACCGTAACCCCGACAGTTAGACAAGTCAATACCAAAGCCCGTCTACGGAAAGCCGTTCCACTCCCCATTCAGCCCCATTGTACCTACTTTGGTTGCAGTTCCACCAGAGTTCCACTGGGGGTGATCACGGTCCAGTGCAAAATGAATGGGACCCTATGGAGCTAGACGGCTAAATTTGTCTCTTTTGCCTGATTGTCGTTGAGAAATCTCAGATTTGATTGTAGTTTTTGCAAGTTCAACATGGATTATAGGTCAAAAGTTGAATGAACGAGTACTTACATGTATGCCCTTTCGATTTGTGACAGGTTGAGTCGTTGTTGCCCATACCACGCTAGCATTCTGCTAATGAATGCTGATTGGTCAGTGAAGAACTGATTACGATTGGAGATCCCGCTTGACGGCATCCGAAGCAGAGCCAGAATGTCAGAGTGAATATTTCGGCGTGGTCGTTAAAACATTAGCAAACCTCTTTCTAGCATGTGTATTGACAGGGAGAGCCTAACCTGTTAGCTGTGTTGTCGATGCCTCAAGAGAAAAAAGGAAGCGACTCAGAGCTTGCCGTAAAGCAGTATCTCTGGCCGTATATGTCTATGACGTCATTGACATTTTAAAAAGCACCCAGCAGTATGTATTTTGTTTGCCTCTACTTTCGAATGCAACATTCAAATTACTAGACAAAAAATGATATCCTGAGAAAAGTGGATTTTTAGGGGTATTGCTCCATAGAGTCCCATTCATTCTGCACTGGCCTGTGAGCGCCATCTAGTGGAACTCAGAACCCGGAAGTAACGAGGGAGTGGAACTTCTTCTTATATTAGAAATTCTTTGTCGATACATACCCTTCTCATCTCCGTGCGTGTTGTAACTCTGTCTGACGGCTCCACCGTTAGCTTAGCCTAGCACAGATCCTGGAGGTAACCGGCTCCAACCAGTGCTTCCCTTTCTGACAATATAGTTCCCAGTTTATATACGGTTAGAAGATGGCTGTTGCATGTGACGTTGTTATTTGTACACGCTGTGACTATACAAATCACAACATGTAAATAGGAACATGTTGCCGTTATTTTGTCACTTATTCGGAGCAGTAGGCTAGTTGGAGCCGGTTACCTCCAGGATCTGTGCTAGACTAAGCTAACGGTGGAGCCGTCAGACAGAGTTACGACACGCACAGAGATGAGAAGGGTATGTATCGACTTACAGTCTAACTCTCGGGGTTACGGTGAATAAGCTAATGTCCCAATAAGTCGGTGTGTTCCTTTAAGATTCTTCTCATTGGTTTAAAACAAATGGACTTCCTACTAAAATCCTACTAAAAATGTTTCTGTCCCTTGCAGTGTTTCCATGCATACCTACGCTGTTATGGGAGTGAATACTGCTTTCGTCCAGGCTGCCCTGATGTCAAGAGCCAGAGTTCACACAATTGTTCCTGCAAAGATGGAAGCAAGAATTGACATGATTAAAGGGAACTTCAAGCTTCAGTTGTTGCCTGTGCAGGGCATCGATAAGATTGCATCTGTATTGTATGTACTTTTCCTTGTTACCAAGTGACATTTACTATCCAGTTTCGAAATTCTGTTTTCTTAAAACTATTTTCCTTCCTCCAACAGTGTTGATACTGTTGCTGTTGCAAGAAATGTGGAAGACCTTGCAGCTGCCAAAATCACACCAGTGGTTCCAGCTGAAGTTGCAGCACAGACATCAAGGGAAACCTTTTCTTCAAAGATGTCAAGGATGGCATCCTCTCTGGCTGGTGATATGGTGAGTTTGATTCAATGACATTTTCTGACACAAACATTAACCCCGCTCCTATTAATGTGGTGACCTCTGTTGTGCTTTTACAGTCTGAGTCATCTGAAATCCTTCCTGTTGACCAGCCAAAGGCCTTTAAAAAGAAAATGTGTGCTGTAATGGAAACCTTTGGAATCAAGGCATGCACTGAGATTGAATCTCACAACGCAGCCTTCATCAGAAACTGCCCATTCTACACCATAATTGGAAAGCATGCGGTCATTGTTGAGGTTGCTCCAGGCAAGTGAAATGGATGATATTAAATTACTAATATAAGTGATTTTGTAAGAAGTTGCTAAAAAGTAAGATATCTACTTATCTATTTGGTTGCAGCTGCCGGACCAGTCGTCGAGAGGATTGAAATTGAGGTTCAGGTTGGAGATAGGGCGGCAGAAAAGATCCTCAAAGTGATTAATCTGAGCGAAGAACAGGAAATTATTGAGGACAAAAACGTCCTGATGAAACTCAAGAAAATCCTGGTTCCTGGTCTGAAGAACAGCACAGCAGCGTCTTCCAGCTCCAGCAGCTCCCGCTCCAGCAGCTCCTCCTCTGCATCATCCAAATCCTCCCCCAGCTCCTCCTCCAGCTCCTCCTCTCGCTCTAAGAGCAAGGCAGTCGGCAAGGCATCAAAGAGAATGAGCAGCTCCTCCTCCAGCTCCTCCTCCAGCTCCTCCTCTCGCTCTAAGAGCAAGGCAGTCGGCAAGGCATCAAAGAGAATGAGCAGCTCCTCCAGCGCACGCTCCAGCAGTGCTTCAAGCAGCCAGTCTTCTCTCTTGTCCAGCAGCCGCTCCTCCAGCTCCAGCTCCAGCTCCTCCAGGTCCAGATCATTGTCCAAGGTGAGACAGCTTTACCTCAGAGCATGAGAAAAAACGGTAGAATCAAAAACATATGTGAAAGAACTAATCTACAAATGTTTCTATTGCAGCAACACCTGTATGAAATGAAGTTTATCAAGAACCACATCCACCAGGTAATTATCAGATTGATGAGACAGCCACATCGTGTACATCATGTTGGAGCAGACTAATGTATGGTTTCTTTGTTTGCAGCATGCCCTCTCCACAGACCGTGCCAACAGCAAGAGCAGTGCCTACAGCTTCGAGACCATCTACAATAAGGTAAGTCATCAGACCAAGTCATTGACAGTCTCTTGGATTCGGTGGGAAAAATCTAAACTTTCATTAATATCAATCCCTGGTTTTCACTTTAAGGCCAAGTACCTCTCTAATGCTGTCGCTCCTGTTGTGACTATTCTCATCCGTGCCGTGAGAGCTGACCACAAGGTTCAGGGATACCAGATTGCAGCTTACTTTGACAGAGCTACTGCCAGACTTCAGGTCATTTTTGCCAACCTGGCTGAGAATGACCACTGGAGAATCTGTGCTGATGGTGTGATGCTGAGCTACCACAAGCTGATGGTAAAAACTTTGATTTGGTTGTTTAGCAACAGTTGTTAGACATCTGTGTGGTGCTTGAGATTTTAACTCTAATTTAAATGTCTCCTAGGCCAAGATTGCCTGGGGCATTGAGTGCAAACAATACAAGACTGAGATCACGGCTGAGACTGGTCTTGTGGGTAAAGACCCTGCAGCAGCCGTTAAGGTTACCTGGGACAAACTTCCAAAGAGCATGATGCGCTATGCAACATGGTAATGTCACAAACTGAAAGCAGATTTCAAAAATGGTATTCTGTATAAGTATAACCTTAATTAGGTATCCTAGATGAAGACGTGTTTGGGAATTCATTACTTTCTTTTGGCATGATTTCATCTTCATTTTCCAACACACATATCTACCGTATTAATCATTTTCCTTAAATAACCTTTACTTTTATGCCTACCTAGGATCTCTCAGTACATTTCCCGCATCGCTAAGGAATATGGAGTAAGCCTGGCAAAGGCCAAAAACGTTCGTAATCAGATCAGACTGTCTGTGGCTGCTGCTTCTGAGACAAGCCTGAATGTTGTGCTGAAGACACCAAAGGTGCAGTTTTATTGCCCATTATACGCACACAGAAAATGTGTGCATCATATTTTGTCATCCATTTTCTACACACTTGCCAACCGTTTCTAATATTTTTATATTACAGAGGACATTATACATATTTGGTATGGCTCTTCCTATTGCTCTGCCAATCGGTTACACTGCTGCTGAGCTTGAATCCTACCAAAGCAACTGGGCTGACAAGATCTCCTACATGCTCACCAAGGCTCATGCAGGTGAAAACATTTAAAGAAACAAGTTTTATTGAATTGTCAGGCTGATCATTAAATAGCTAATTTACTGATTCATCTTTTTTTTCCACTCCAGCTGAGTGTTCCATGGTCAAAGACACAGTGATCACATTCAACAACAGGAAATACAAGAACGAGATGCCCCACTCTTGCTCCCAGGTGTTGGCTCAGGATTGTACCCCGGAACTTAAATTCATTGTTCTGCTGAAGAGGGATCAAACAGAGGAACAGAACCAGATCAATGTGAAGATCGGAAACATGTATGAACAGCAAGTATTTATATCTTTATTGAAGGAATTGTCCCCCAAAAAGACAAACAATTCAGAAAAAACTGTAATACATGTATTTCAACTGTTTTTCAACAGTGATGTGGACCTGCAACCGAAGGGCCGTGTTATCATAGTGAAGGTTAACGGAGTAGAAATCCCTCGCAACAACCTGCCATATCAGCATCCCACAGGTTGTTTTATTTTTGATTTAAATTTAACATGCTACAATTATTCATGTGTTGAAATTTAAAAAAATAACATATTTATGTATATTTGCAATCATTTTAGGCAAAATTCAGATCAGACAGAGAGGTGAGGGCATTGCGCTCCATGCTCCCAGCCATGGTCTCCAGGAGGTCTACCTTGATCTGAACGAGCTGAAGGTGATAAAAAAAAATCTGATCTGACTACTTAAATCTGTTTATTAATCTCCATACTGGTAATGGAGCAAACACTGAACTGTTTTTTCCCAGGTCATAGTTGTGGACTGGATGAGAGGACAGACCTGTGGACTCTGTGGAAAGGCTGACGGTGAAATCAGACAGGAGTACCGCACACCCAACGAACGCCTGACCAAGAACGCAGTCAGCTACGCTCATTCCTGGGTTCTGTCTGGAAAGAGCTGCCGGGATGCCTCTGGTAATACTTACAGTACCTGCTTCACCCTTCCAATTAAAATAACATTTATACTGTGAATGGTAAAATGAAGCATATAAAGAAACTAATAAATACTGCTATATATAGGTATATTTACAATGCTTACCTTCATTTTTTTCACCCTTTTCCAGAGTGTTACATGAAGCTTGAATCTGTGAAGCTGGAGAAGCAGGTGATCCTCCATGGCCAAGAGTCCAAATGCTACTCTGTTGAGCCCGTGCTGCGCTGCCTGGCCGGCTGCATGCCTGTGAGGACAACGACCGCCACTGTTGGCTACCACTGCCTGCCTGCAGGTGAGTCTGCAAGAAATCACGGCTGGTTAATAAAACTGAATAATACTAGATCTTATGTTATACGGCACCTAACTGCTTTACTTTCTCCATTTTTGTAGATTCTAACCTGAACTTCTCTGAGGGTCTGAGCAGCATCTATGAGAAGAGCATTGACCTGATCGAAACAGCAGAAGCCCACCTGGCCTGTCGCTGCGCTGCTCAGTGTGCTTAATCTCATGGTCTTCAGTCATATCATATTTACTTTTTGTTTCATACATGTATTTTGAAATACTTTGTTTGAATTGTAATTTCAATAAATTGCAGATCGGATTTTTTTGCAAAATGTATACTGACTGGTTGTTCATCCATTATATTCATTACCACACACCAAAAAATAGAAAAAGAAAGCTCATCAATGCTAAATCCAATTAGTCACCTTGTAGCAACCCAAAATCTATCCAACACACTGTTACTCTTTTCCCACAATCTCTTCAATGCTAAACATTATTTCTTCCAATCTTTATTGGCAAGAAGTCACAAAACTCTACAATGTGAAGTCTGAATGTGGCTCCAGGAGAATATAAGAGTCCAAAAAGGGGCCAGTAAATGTCTTTGACAGGTCTTGATTCTCCAGGGTGTACTTCTAGAACAGTGCTGTTTATGTTATTTCTGTCTGAAATATCTAAGCTCATTAAAGAAATATTATCATATGACGAGACTAATAATTGTGTACGTGCATATTTTTTTAATCAAAATGACATTTTTTGAGTATTGTTTAAATAATTGTAATATATAATAGCAAACATTGTAAGAGATAATAGTGGTTGTTGTTTAAATCAATTTAGTTCCAGTGAAGTATATTAATGTATTCAGAACCCTGAAGTCAGATTGTTAGCTAAGTAGTAATAGCCTCATGCTACCATGTATGTTATGAAGATTCTGCGGCTTGTTAAGTTTAAAATGAAGAGTAAAAATGACATACAGTATTTTACAATTTTACACTTTGGTTTTTGTAGAGAATAAACAAACATGTTAATCAGTGAACTTTATAGGTATTGGTAGGTTTTTTTGCCTTTGGACAGTCAGGCTAGCCATTTCCATGTTTCTAGTCTTTGTGCTAAGCTACATAGCTAAACATCGCTGGGTGTAGCTTCATATGTACCGTAAGGACGGGAGAGTGGATATTTATCCTCACATCTAACTCCTGGAAAGAAAGTGAATAAGTGTACCAAACTACCAACTACTTTTTTAAGTATGAAGCTAGAGCTGGTGGTTGATTAGCCTAGTTTAGCATAAACACTGGAAGCAGGGGGAAGTAGCTAGCCTGGCTCTATCAGCACCTCTAAAGCTCAGTCAATTACATGTTGTATCTTGCTTGCTTACATCAGACACAAATGGAAACGTAAAAACATCAATTTTTTGGTTTCATGGGAAGTTTGTGGTGTTCAAATTTCTTGACTAATGACAATCACTCCATCTGCCCCGCTTTCTCACATCACATTCAAATAAACACGGTGGTCTTCAGTGTTGTGCGTGAACGAGTTCAAAAGAACGCGTTCATTGAACACGCTCATTTTTTCGTGAACGTTGAACTGAACGCAACACATTTTTTAATATAGAACTTGAACGTGAATTTGTTCACATTATGTGTCATGAACGGCAGACATCACTGTATAGTAAGTGAACGTTGGAATTTGTTTTCCATTGAAAACTGAGTGACATCTGTTTTCTCTTTTGAAACGCAACGAGAGAAAGTTCCTCCCTCCTGTATTCTCGCTGGTGCCGCTTAAATCATGTATCACCAGACAGAAATGGTTTTGACATTGTGTGCGCAATGCATTGCGGGCAACGTAGTGTCCGGCTGAGAATAGTTGAATAGCATACTGGCTTCCGCACAACGTTACCCGTGATGAATTGCAGCAGAGCGGGGTAGGCATAGCAACGCCGCGTAGCAGGCAACGACGAGAGCGCGGAGGGCTAGAGGAGCGAGAGAGAGAGAGAGACAGACCAAAGACGAGAGTGAGAGAAAGCGCTGCAATTAAAAAAAAAATGGCTAGTGGAAGTGATGGCACGGAGACGGACACCGATTCTCCTTATGAACATTTAAAACAATTTTACACTCTTGCAAACCAACTGGTCTACCTTGTCTGTACTGCTGCAAGTTTCATCACCTGGTAAGAAACCCACAATTGCAGTGTCATGAGCAAATGTCTACAATGAGCAGCTTCAAAGAACGTATAGTGATTTCTAGCTCGTAGTGTGAAAAAAAGTATTTATTTGAATATCTCACGAAAAAAGTAAAATGAACTGAACTTTGAACTAGTTCAGAATTAAAATAGTGAACTTTGAACGTGAACTGTTCACTTTGAGCATGTATGAACTGAACTTGAACTAGTTCAGAAAAGCTGTGAACTGGCACAACACTGCAGTTGCAGTCAAAGAATTATTCATACAGTATACCTGATTATGTTCAAAAATGAAAGTTGCAGGTCCTGGCATAGTATATAATATGAATTATATCCATTTTAAATTGTTTAAACAACAAATGGTAGCGCTAAAAGGAATTTGCATAAAGTCATCACATTACATGTATTGCCTGTTCTTTGGGCATAATGAAACTGCATTGTGCAGTGTTCTTTGTGTATGAGTATTTGAAGGCAACAAAATACATACATAGTACACAAAGGGTACAAGGAGCAGTGAGTCAGTGGTAGCACAAAGCTCATATGAGTTATTATCGAATTTATTTGCCTGTAATGATTTTCATCTGAACAGAACAACAATTTTTGGCTAACAACATGCTTTTAACATATCAGAATCAGTCAAAATCAGGCACAGTTTTGTAACTGCCGTTAGAACCAAATTAGTTGTGGAATGAACTCTTGAATGCTTGCTTTGAATATGCTTTTAGATTGGCTTTTAGAAGGAACTATGAACTACAGTCCCCTCCAAAAGTTTTGGAACGGCAAGGCAAATTCCTTTGTTTTTGTTGTTCACTGAAGACATTTGGGTTTAAGATCAAAAGATGAGTATGAGATGAGTTCAGAATGTCAGCTTTTATTTCCTGGTATTTACATTTAGATGTGTTAAACAACTTAGGACATACCACCGTTTGCAGTGTTGGGAAAGTTCATTTTCTACATGAACTAGTTCAAAGTTCAGTTCACGAATTTTAAAATTAACCACTTCAGTTCATAGTTCATTCTTCAAAATTATGAACTAAGTTCACTGTTCCAAAAATGAACCAGTTCATAGTTCTTTTCTTCCTTATGGTGCTGCGAGCTATTATTTTTAAAAAGTATTGCCACAGCCCATATAGAACCGCAATTATTTTATCAGTTTTAACACTGAAACTATGACAGTGGCCATTGGCCAATGTTACTTTGTAATATCCTTGACATTAGTGAAGGAAAGGCAGACAGCAGGGTAGCTTTATCTGGGTTTTTACTGAACACTTGAAAAAGCATTACATGAGCATCACGGCCTCCTCATACAACTAACACAGAACAGCCCCGTGCCACTCACCACCCCATGCTCCCAAATGAACCACTGCTGCCCCCTAGGGACCACTCCAATATAACATATACAACATCCCCATCTACTACAACTTATAATCATAGGTAGCTTAGCATTATAAAACTAACTGTGATGGTTGGGGTCGGCTGGCTGTGTGTTTTTGTTTATTTTCTAGTTCCGTTTTGTTTTCCACAGTTAGTTTTTCTGTTGGCCCTGTCTCTCTCTGTTTCTCTCGTTTTCCCTCCTCCTCTCCTGTTCACTGTTGCCAGCTGACGAACCTGCTGCCAATATGCCAATCAACCATCATCTTTCCCGCCACACACTCCTGCCACCCATCTGCAATCAAGACCAGTATATCAACCCTGGCTCAACTGACCATCCTCGCTTGATCGTTGTCTCAACCTCTCTGGCGACACTCGAGATAAGCTCTCTGAAAAACTGTGTACATACCTGTCCCCGCTCGTTTCCTTGTCTTACCCATCTCTGTTTGTTTTCGCAGTGTTCACCTCCAAGCCACCCATTCCAGTCAGCTGGCCTCACCACTTAGTCCTCCTCCCACGGCACTCTGTCTTCTCCGCCTCCAGCCATCCTCTCCTCGTTCCTCTGTTTGGCTCCCCAGAGTTCCCTTGCCATCTCAGCCTACCCCGTGAGTCCCTCGCCATCCTACCCTCAGCTCCTGAGTCCCTCGCCATCCTACGCTCCGGGTCTCTACTCTGTCGCCATCCTACGCACAACTCTCTACTCCCTCGCCATCCTACGCCTAGCTCCCGAGTCCCTCGCCATCCTACGCCCAGCTCTCTACTCCGTCGCCATCCTACACACAACTCTCTACTCCCTCGCCATCCTACGCCTAGCTCCCGAGTTCCTCGCCATCCTACACCCAGCTCTCTTCTCCCTCACCATCCTACCCCTAGGTCCCGAGTCCCTATACCATCTCATTTCCTGTTTGCTCCAGTTTGTTGAAGCCTCGCAATTGAGTCCCTTCTGTCCAACATAACACTAACCTTGTGAAGACATTAAGAAGATCCAATATGCTTTTTGGTACATATTAAGTTGCCATACACTACAGTGTCTGTCATATTCAGTCAGACATGTATAGAGACATACTCACTAGAGACCCAGACTTGAGTAAATTTACAAGTGCTCTATCAAAAAAGTGATATGAGTAAAAGTTGAAGTGCTCTTTAAAGGCATATTTCACTGCTGGAAAGCTGAATATATCTTTAAATTGGGTCACTTATGTAGCAGATATGTGAAAAAAAAAATGTAATTGGTGCCTTCTAGGCCGAGAAAAGACAGAAAATGTGTTTTTGGCTCATATGGATGAAAGACACCAAATCCCAGAATGCACTTCGCTTCGCTGCTTTGAGTCCACTCTAGTGATGGGCATTCCGGCTCTTTTTCGTGAGCTGGCTCATTTGACTCAGCTCACTGAAAAGAGCCGGCTCTTTTGGCTCACAAACGGCTCTTTAAAAAAAATTATGTTTTCACTATGATAGGTGTGAAAAACAATTTTAATTAAATTATTAAATGAAATCATACTCACAATGTCTCACAATTTCTTTAAAAATGCATTGATTTGTTATGAAAAAAGAATACTATTAAACATTTGCATTTAAATTACAACTTTTTAATGTATAGAAACAACATTCAAAACAAATACAATCTGAATCTGAACAACATAATAGAACCCATATTAAAGAAAAATAAATAACTGAAAGGATTAAACTGGTCCCTCTTTTTCTCTCTTCTTTATTGGGATGTTATAACCAGCATGAACTATCTCACTAGTTATGTTTTGTATAACTAGCATGAACACTCACACAATGCTGATCATATTTTTATTTTATAAGAGATTTGCATTCAGAAATGCAAGCTGCCTCACTTTCGAGGGGCTGATGCGGTTTCTTCTCTCAGTAATAATTTGTCCTGTTTTCAAGAAGACCCTCTCAGAGGGAACGGATGTGGCCACTATGCAGAGTCTCTCTGTCATTACTTTAGTAAAAAAATGGAGGGGTGTGTGTGTGTGTGTGTGTGTGTGTGTGTGTGTGTGTGTGTGTGTGTGTGTGTGTGTGTGTGTGACGGCTCGGCCGCTCTCTCATGCCGTATAATTGGTTGACACCTTGTGTTTGATTGACAGGAACAGAATGTGAGGCTGATCAGACAGTCGAAACTAATGTGTGCCTATATAATAATTTTTTTGTTCTTTGAATTAGTCAATTATTTTAAATAAAATAAAATTCACTCATTATTTCATTATCACATAATGATTTAATTTCTATAGGCTCTTCGGATATGCGAGCCAGCTCCCATCGTTCACCTACAAGAGCTGGCTCTTAGAGCCGACTCATTCGCGAACGACCCATCACTAGTCCACTCCCAAGCCACGCCTACCGCTTGACAGACAGAGAGTGAGGCATTCAACTCAACTCAATGTGTTTTATTGTTATTTCAACCATATACATGAAACAACGTTTCATCGTGGCTCAAGTGGTGTTACGCATTTAAAATATATAAAAATGACATTATATAAAAACGACATACGAAATAGGCTACCTTTAGTGCACACACACATTATAGGCTCTGTAAAGTTCAGCTAAGCATACTAGCATTAGCGCTTGGTGGGCTGTAAACACCGAGTATAAACACAGCTGTGAATTAGCGTGGAATGTCGAATGGTCGCCATGTAACAGTCACAAACTACACCAGCAGTTAGCAGTTAGTTGAATACAAATCACCCCATTTCTGCACCAGTCCGTGTTAACATAGCCCACCTTCACGAGTCTCTTACCCGGCATCTCTAGCTCGGAGGGCTAGCAGGCCTGGTAGCTGGATAATCTGTTACACTGTTGTTCAGCCATGTTTCCACAAAAAAAAAAACACAGCAGTCTCTGAACTCGCGTTGGGAGTTTCGTTGAAGTTGGATGTAGTCCAGTTTGTTTGTTTGTTTAATGAACGGACACTTGCAAGCAGGATTGATGGGACAGGTGGCCAGCTAGCGTTAGCTTCCCACCTAGCCGATGAGGATGTTTCCTACCCGGCTCGGGGCATCGAGCGAGACCGCTGGTCTCCGTGCTGGTCTCCGTGCTGGTCTCCGTGCTGGTCTCCGTGCTGGTCTCCGTCTGTAATAACGTTTCCTGCATAGTCTCTGATCTGTACCGATGTATCCCGGTGGTACATGTGCGGTAGTTAGAATGCACATAATTGTTGTAAAAGTTTGCTGCCGAGAAGAGAGAGGCCTGTTTAGCGAAGATTCAAGATGGCTGACATTTTGTTTTTTTCCAGATGAGATCGCCTCGCTTCGGGTGATGGGCGGGTTGAAAACATGCGGAAGTAGCTCCTACTACTGGCTGTAGTCCTTTGCCTCTGGCCAAAAAAAACTCATTTTACGTCATCGGAAGATTTTTTCCAAACCCCCAATGCAGAGATCTCCCGTCTCATGGGGACATGAGGGAGGGAAGCACGGTCATTCAGAAATACTACCGGGTTTCTACTGATACAAAGCTGAATGCTAAATCGGTGAAGTATCCCTTTAAGCACCACACTTAAGTGGAAGTACTAAAGTTTTAAACATTTTTGTACTTAAGTATTCCAAGTAGTTTATTTTAAAATGTACTACTCAAGCACTGAAAGTAAAAGTACAAGTATTGTGTTATGTAGTTATTAAAAAAACAGTCAAAAGTTTCAATATCATATTATTTATATTATTTCAAATGTTAAGCCTAAAGGACACTCACAATTCCTTTTGGCTGTAGCAGCAGTACAAGGACAGGAATGTACAACACAGCATGTCATGAAGCAGTTAGCTAGTGCTTACTGATAACTTGATATGTTCCTTCAAATTCGACGGTGAATTTTTGAAGGCCATTATTTTGCAATTTTTTGGGAGGTAGAGTAGGCACTTCATTCTATATGAACTGTCTTTTACTCCAACAAATGAAAATATGGACTCTAAGTAGGGCCAGGGGTGGTCTCCTTCCTCACCCTCACCACCACGATCACTCAAAGTTGAAGGTGGTGTTTCTGGTTCTTCCATCTTGAAACAAACTAACAAAGCTCAAGTGTTCTCAAGTGTAGGCAGGCAGCAGAGTGAAAGGCAGAACGGGAGCACGCGCAGTCTTCTTATAAGACAGCTAGATTGCTTGATTCGCTCAATGATGAGCCAGCTTCATCAAACCTGGTGACAGAGCCATCTAGCGCTCTGGCGGTGATAATGTGGGTTTGGAATGATTCATAACATTTTTATAATTGTAATGAGTAACGATGCAGTACATAAAAAAAGTATTAAACTCATCGAAAAAATGTACTGAAGTAAAAGTGGAAGTAGGAGAAAAAAATAATACTCCTGTAGAGTACAGATACAGCCTTTTAGTACTTAAGTACAGTAGTGAAGTAGTTCTACTTTGTTACTATACATCTCTGTATTCAGTGCAGCACTATGATTGAGATGCCTTGTTCAACGACGCATCAACAGGAAGAAGCACAGAGTTTTTCCTTTACGTTAAGCCCCCAGCTCTGAGGACACATTACTGACAGTCACTTAAGCTATCTGATTACACATGCATGGCACTTTGCTTTCTACAAAACCATACCCCAACACATTGAATATAATTCATCTTTGCATTAGTTTAAGCAAAGCTTCAGAATACTGTTTTTGTTCACCAATCCAGACCATGTGGTAGCCTTCATGGATCAGTAATGTCACCAATGTGGCCAATATGCTTTAAGACACATTTACACATTTATTTAATATCTTTTACTGACATAAAGGGGTAAGCCCTAATATTACTCTAGAAAACTGGTGAGTACATTTGTCAAGTTAATCCATTCTGTTACACAATGTCAGCAATTTCATCTTCTCATTCTAGTTTTACTCATTAACTGGGCAGTTGGTGGTATCATTTGAAAATGTGTGCACCACATTGTGAGTCTGGTTTATATTAATGTGTGGGGTCTTGCTGGCAGGGCATACTACATTGCATGATATAGTGATAAAAAGTACTTGAAAATGAATAGTAAGAAAGGCATCATCATATTGACTTGATTTTGATGCAATTTTATTTTCAATGTGATGATTTTGAAACACTGTGAGGATGAAAGTTAAGTAAACAAATGGTGGAGAGTTGTTTGAAGAGTCTGCAGTTGAACTGATAAAACTGCAGGTCACAACACAATGACATATTTTTAAAAGACTGGAACATTCACGTTTAAGCAACTGAAACAATTGTATTATATAATTTTTACAATATTTTATTTCACTATAATGTTTTTATCAGTTATGTATGTGAGTTTAAGTTATTGGATGCTTCAAAACTATAACAATTTAATTTTGGCCATTTATTGAATAATAAGACATTATATATATCTGTGTAGTGAAATGTATTTAGGTTAATTATTTATAGATTCATATATAAATGTGTAATACAGTGAAATACTAAATATAATTGCATTTCATCTGTTTACTGTAAATATGTGGGGTGTCATATGAGAGAAAACCTATTTGGATTTTGGACATTGGGTTGTTTGTGCAAGGGAAGCCAAGAGTCAGGTTAAGATAACTTCTGTCTGTGACATTGTTATTTCATTTGTCTAATTTGCATGGTCAGGGCATGGTAACATCAATGACAAGGAAAGCTGATATTTAGTTAATGATACATTTTAATGGGCACACAGCCAGCAAAAAACTGGCTATAAGGAAGCCCCTGGTTGCAGTCGTCCACTATCACCAGTCATGAGGGTGCTTGTGCTAGCCTTCACTGTGGCCCTAGCGGGTAAGTAAATGTTTATTTATTATTTTAATTTTAAACTAAATCAACTTAGGTTTAACTTAAAAATAAATGTTGCTTTTTGTAGACTGAGATCATTTAGTTTGATACATTCTATATATGGCTTCCAACAGTTTATTATCTATAATCACTTGCAAACATTTAGTTTCATATACTCTTTCAATGCCAGTTACATTCAGTTTTATTTCACAATCATCCCTGACACTACCGAACACCACAGATTTAGTTTTATTTTCATTTAGTGATAACCTATAAATATCAAACCACTTTTTAAACATTATCAATTCCCATTCTACTGTTTTTGATAATTATTTCACTTTGTCACCTGAGGATATAATATAACATTTTTTTTTCCTATTTTGTAGCGGGTTACCAGGTCAACTTTGGTAAGTTGTTATTCTATTATGTTAAAAATGTAATTTTGGTGTATAAATATAGAACATTTATGAATCTCAGTTTTAAGATTTTATTGAAATGCAAGTTAATTCCCTAGTTTGTTTCCTTATGTATTACTGCAGCTCCAGAGTTTGCCACTGGAAAGACCTACGTCTACAAATATGAGGGCTTTGTTATGGGCGGCCTTCCTGAGGAGGGTCTGGCACGCGCCGGAGTGAAAGTCATCAGCAAAGTTTTAATCAGTGCTGCAGCTGCCAACACCTTCGTGCTGAAGGTAAACAACATGAATAACTAGGGTTAGGGTCAGTCAGTAAACTAGAATAAAGATTTTCTGCGTGGCTTATAAACAATCAAGTGTTCAACTCACTTAAACTGTCACTCCACCTTACAGCTTGAAGACACTCAAATCTTTGAGTACAGTGGCATCTGGCCCAAAGATGCTTTCATCCCAGCCACCAAGCTCACCTCAGCCCTGGCTGCTCAGCTCTCGACACCCATCAAGTTTGAGTATGCGAACGGTGTTGTCGGCAAAGTGTTTGCACCAGCTGGCCTCTCTGAAACTGTGCTGAATGTCTTCAGAGGAATCCTCAACATTTTCCAGTTGAATATCAAGAAGACTCAGAATGTCTATGAGCTGCAAGAGGTACAAATAAGTCATTTTCATAGAGTTCCACCAACAAAATGCCACATTGCTTGAACTGAAAAACTGTGTTTGGATTTTTGTGAACTAGCCTGGAGTACAGGGTGTGTGCAAAACCCACTACATCATCAGTGAGGACGCAAAGGCTGACCGCATCCTGCTGACCAAGACTAAGGACCTGAACCACTGCCAGGAGAGAATCATTAAAGACATTGGCTTGGCTTACACAGAGAGATGCGTCGAGTGTGAGGCTGTAAGTGCATTTCCCTGTCACTTCATATGCTCTAATACAGTACACAGCTGGTTTGACAATATTGTGGGTCTTGTCAATGCAGGGAGGAAAGACCCTGAACGGAGCCGCTGCTTTTAGCTACATCCTGAAGCCAGCAGCCACAGGTGCTTTGATCTTGGAGGCAACTGCTACAGAGCTCATCCAGTTCTCACCTCTCAACATCATGAATGGCGCTGCCCAGATGGAGGCTAAGTATGTGGTTTAAATGAAAAAGAAGAGTGCAATAACAGTGACGTCAGCGCTATAATCTGCACAAAATGTCACTGCATATTGATGTAGTGCTGATGTATAATCACAGGCAAATCCTGACCTTCACTGAGATGGTGACGGCCGCAGTGGAGCACATCAGAGCTGATGTTCCATATGTTCCCCGTGGATCCCTGCAGTACAAGTTTGACAGCGAGCTTCTCCAGACACCCATCCAGCTTCTGAGGATCAGCAATGCCGAGGCACAGGTACTTCAGGAAATATTCCATTTGTTTTCAGAATAAATCCTGTAGCAGCAAATTTTAAGATGGGAAATGTTTTGTTTACTGACAGATTGTTGAGATTCTAAACCACCTGGTGACTTCCAATGTGGCCATGGTCCACGAAGATGCCCCTCTGAAATTCATTGAGCTCATCCAGCTGCTGCGTGTGGCCAGATTTGAGAGTATTGAGGCCCTCTGGACTCGGTTCAAAGCTAAAGCCGATTACAGGTAACTGCAACTTCAGAGAAGAGCTATGAAAAAAACATGCCATGGATAATATCATAATATATTTCTCTTTCCCAGGCACTGGATCCTAAATGCTGTCCCTGCCATTGGTACTCATGCTGCTATGAAGTTCTTCAAGGAGAAGATCCTCGCTGGGGAGGTGACTACTGCCGAAGCTGCTCAAGCACTTCTGGCATCTGTCCACATGGTGACAGCCGACATGGAGGTTATCAAGCTTGCCGAGGCAAGTCAATGTTAAAAGTTTTCTTGAGTATTTGTAATGATGTGAGAACTGGGACGCATAATCAGTTCTTTATTTTCACCACTCCTCAGGGCCTGGCCATGAACCCCAAGATACAAGAAAACCCAGTTCTGCGTGAGATTGTCATGCTGGGCTACGGCACCCTGGTTGCTAAATACTGTGCAGAGAACCCAAATTGCCCAGCTGAGCTAGTGAGGGTATGTATCTTTTTTTAAAAACATGTTTTATATAACTTAAATTAAGTTATAACATCAGTGACACAAATGTTTTTTTTTCTGTTGCTCCCACAGCCCATCCATGAACTTGCTATCCAGGCTGTTGCCAGAGGTGAAATTGAGGAGGTCATTGTCACTCTCAAAGTCCTGGGTAATGCTGGACATCCTGCCAGCCTGAAGCCAATCATGAAGCTCCTGCCTGGCTTTGGAAGTGCTGCTGCTGCTGGCCTGCCACACAGAGTTCACATTGATGCTGTTTTGGCATTGAGGAACATTGCTAAGAAGGAGCCCAAGATGGTGAGACTACATTTTGCGATTCCTTCCATTACTAAGAATGAATACACTTACAGTTTTTCGTCATTGCTTTGATGCAGCAGTCAACTCAAACTCCACATTTTCAAAACAGTTAACACACAGGCCGAAACAGTGGCACTCATGGTCAAAATGACACATTTTGTTTGCATAAGGTTGTAATCGGGCCAAAATTTCAAATATGCAACAAAATTTTGCCTTCAAACAACACAACTTGCAAACAAGTGTATGAACTCTTCCAATCAACCATTGCACAGTGGACAACAAAATACAAAATGCAGCACTCAGTGTGAATCAGTGCACCATTGATTGTCATTGTAGCGCATTACCGTACATAGCTTTCATGCCAGTACCATTTGTTGTCAAATTTGCCTTCTTGCTAAGAATTGAATCCAGAATCAGAAATGCTTTGATGCAAACTTTATTGATTCCACTGATTCTTATTTTCAAACTGTGGCTGAAAACTGAAATACTGTAAATATTACACAAAATACATGTAAACCAAAATAAAATGTATTAGAGTATAAGACATTAATAAAAATAAAATCTATTACAGTAAAGTATAAACATATATTACTGTAGCCACTATTGATACTCAGTCTCTTCTGTCTTGACAATGGGGCCACATGGCCTAATCCTGCAGACTGATTGCTAATTGAAGATTTGTGTGAAGGAGGTGCTTCAGTGATTTCATACTGATGTAGGTAGTTTCTAATAGTTAGGAACAGATGGTTTCTGTTTGGCTACCATAGCTAAAACGATGGAGTTTGGACTGCTTGAATGACATCTGTGTTAATTGTTCTGCAAAAGGGTGGGGAAAATGTGTCAATCCAATGAGAAAGGTTAACACATTTGCAAGAGGTGTCTTCTGTACTGCTGAGACAGTGATGATGAAAACCGAGTGGATCCCAGTTTCTTTAAGCAGGTCAAAGCAATAAAGAAAAACTGTAAGACATGTTTTATTCATAACATTCATCTTTGTGAATTAGATCCAGGAAATAGCTGTTCAGCTGTTCATGGACAAGGCTCTCCACCCAGAGCTACGAATGGTTGCTGCTATCGTACTGTTTGAGACCAAGCTGCCAATGGGTCTGGTGACTACTCTCGCCAATGTCCTCTTGAAAGAAAAAAATCTGCAGGTCGCTAGCTTTGTCTACTCTTACATGAAGGCCATGACCAAGAACACCGCTCCTGATTTCGCCTCTGTGTAAGAACTTACATAATATTTCATTTTGCAGGTTTTGGTTTGCTTTTTAAACATGTCAGCACCAATAATCGCATATATTTTATTGTTCTACTTTCAGTGCTGCTGCCTGTAACGTTGCTGTGGTGATCCTTAGCCCCAAATTCGACAGAATGAGCTATCGCTTCAGCAGAGCTTTCTATTTAGATACCTACCACAGTAAGAGCACAACAGGATAATAATTTGTCATCAGAGTTTTTAGATTAAAACATGGGTTTTGATGGTTCTCATATTTTGCCCTACAGACACCTGGATGATGGGTGCTGCTGCTAGCGCCTTCTATGTTAACGATGCTGCAACTGTTTTTCCAAGAGCCATTGTGGCCAAAGCTCGCACCTACTTTGCAGGAGCTTATGCTGATGTCCTTGAGGTATGACAATCATGTCTCACATAGCTAATCAACAGAACCAAAGGCTCTCATATCTTGCATGTGCCACTCCCATCTTATACACCCTGGACTTGCACAATGCAAATGTGTCAAATCATAGAAATTTAGCTAGCCTTTGGAATTAATGTCTACATCTCATGCTGTTTATCAATGCCATGAATCCTAACTTTAACGTAACAGATTCAAATTTTCTGTCAACAAGCTTAATTATTTTGGCTATGTACACCTTGCACATTATATTTTTAGTAATCATTTTGAAAATACTAACCCATCAAATAATTAACCTTTTTTTCAGCTTGGAGTAAGAACTGAGGGAATGCAGGAGGCCCTTCTGAAAATACCAAAGGCTCCCGAGAATGCTGACAGGATGACGAAGATGAAACGAGTTATAAAGGCTGTAAGTTTAAGAGATGATGATAATATATTTATATATTTTAAAAAACAATTATGTAATTAAAACACATATACAGTTTATTAACTGTTTTCCTTTTTGCACAGCTTTCTGAGTGGAGGGCTCATCCTTCCAGCCAGCCCCTGGCCTCTGTGTGGGTGAAATTCTTTGGACAGGAAATTGCATTTGCCAACATTGACAAAGCCATCATTGATCAGATTATTGAGGTACGGCATATTCTACTGTAACTAGTCTACTACCTGCTAAGTAGTCAATGGTTATGAACTGAATATCTGATGTTCTATAAGCAATTTTGTGTTTACAGCTTGCCAGTGGACCAGCAATAAACACTTATGGCAGGAATGCTTGGAATGCTCTGATGTCTGGGTTCGCATTTCATTTCACAAAACCAATGCTGGTTGCTGAGGTTCGTCGCATCTTTCCCACCACGGTTGGTCTGCCCATGGAGCTCAGTTTCTATACTGCTGCTGTGGCTGCTGCCTCTGTTGAACGTAAGTTGCACTTGTGGAGCTTAAAGGTATAATATGTACTGTTTGTAAACATAGTGTTTAAAATTGGCCCCTCGCCCTGACTGAGAATCAGCGAGCGAGAGAGAGAGAGAGAGAGGGAGAGAGAGAGAGAGAGAGAGAGAGAGAGAGAGAGTGAATGAAGAGAGGGAGCGCTGAACAATCGTTTCACGGTGGTTATGTTCTAGCGCACAAATAAACCAACCCACACTTCTGAAGGAAGATGTCACATTGCCGGATTATGAGAGGATGCAGAGCTTCGTCCTGTCTGTTTCCATTTGTGTGTCGTAAAATCTGCTTGGCAGTATGAGACACCGATGGGTAAAGTGACGGTTAAGATAAAAACGGGTTGCACAACCTGAACGCTGTTATTGGCAGGGGTTACACAACCACGTGGGGCCCAAAGGCTCTTTGCTGATGAAGTGGGCAGGTTCTCTGCAGAATCCACTACTAACTTTTTGTGGGTCATAAGTGATGATTGAGAGATGACTTTTGTATTAATCTATTGTTTTTTAGGAAAATCTTACATATTATACCTTTAACTGTTGCTGGTTTGAGAAAATTATTCATACAGATACTGAAAATGTTATTTTTCACAGTCCAAGCCACTGTGACACCACCTCTGCCTGCAAACTTCCATGCTGCCCAGCTTCTGAAGTCTGACATCAACATCAGGGCTGCCGTTACTCCAAGGTAATCTAGGTGCAGCTTACTTGATAACTTATTAAGATTCTTCTCATCAGTTTAAAACAAATGTACTTCCTACTAAAATCCTACTAAAAATGTTTCTGTCCCTTGCAGTGTTGCCATGCATACCTACGCAGTTATGGGAGTGAATACTGCTTTCGTCCAGGCTGCCCTGATGTCAAGAGCCAGAGTTCACACAATTGTTCCTGCAAAGATGGAAGCAAGAATTGACATGATTAAAGGGAACTTCAAGCTTCAGTTGCTGCCTGTGCAGGGCATCGATAAGATTGCATCTGTATTGTATGTACTTTTCCTTGTCACCAAGTGACATTTATCACCCAGTTTTGAAATTCTGTTTTCTTAAAACTATTTTCCTTCCTCCAACAGTGTTGATACTTTTGCTGTTGCAAGAAATGTGGAAGACCTTGCAGCTGCCAAAATCACACCAGTGGTTCCATCTGAAGTTGCAGCACAGACATCAAGGGAAACCTTTTCTTCAAAGATGTCAAGGATGGCATCCTCTCTGGCTGGTGATAGGGTGAGTTTGATTCAATGACATATTCTGACACAAACATTAACCCCGCTCCTATTAATGTGGTGACCTTTGTTGTGTTTTTACAGTCTGAGTCATCTGAAAACCTTCCTGTTGACCAGCCAAAGGCCTTTAAAAAGAAAATGTGTGCTGTAATGGAAACCTTTGGAATCAAGGCATGCACTGAGATTGAATCTCACAACGCAGCCTTCATCAGAAACTGCCCATTCTACACCATAATTGGAAAGCATGTGGTCATTGTTGAGGTTGCTCCAGGCAAGTGAAATGGATGACATTAAATTACTAATATAAGTGATTTTGTAAGAAGTTGCTAAAAAGTAATCTATCTATTTGGTTGCAGCTGCCGGACCAGTCGTCGAGAGGATTGAAATTGAGGTTCAGGTTGGAGATAGGGCGGCAGAAAAGATCCTCAAAGTGATTAATCTGAGCGAAGAACAGGAAATTATTGAGGACAAAAACGTCCTGATGAAACTCAAGAAAATCCTGGTTCCTGGTCTGAAGAACAGAACAGCAGCGTCCTCCAGCTCCAGCAGCTCCCGCTCCAGTAGCTCCTCCTCCGCATCATCCAAGTCCTCCCCCAGCTCCTCCTCCAGCTCCTCCTCTCGCTCTAAGAGCAAGGCAGTCGGCAAGGCATCAAAGAGAATGAGCAGCTCCTCCTCCAGCTCCTCCTCTCGCTCTAAGAGCAAGGCAGTCGGCAAGGCATCAAAGAGAATGAGCAGCTCCTCCAGCGCACGCTCCAGCAGTGCTTCAAGCAGCCAGTCTTCTCTCTTGTCCAGCAGCCGCTCCTCCAGCTCCAGCTCCAGCTCCTCCAGGTCCAGATCATTGTCCAAGGTGAGACAGCTTTACCTCAGAGCATGAGAAAAAACAGTAGAATCAAACACATATGTGAAAGAACTAATCTACAAATGTTTCTATTGCAGCAACACCTGTATGAAATGAAGTTTATCAAGAACCACATCCACCAGGTAATTATCAGATTGATGAGACAGCCACATTGTGTACATCATGTTGGAGCAGACTAATGTATGGTTTCTTTGTTTGCAGCATGCCCTCTCCACAGACCGTGCCAACAGCAAGAGCAGTGCCTACAGCTTCGAGACCATCTACAATAAGGTAAGTCATCAGACCAAGTCATTTACAGTCTCTTGTATTTGGTGGGAAAAATCTAAACTTTCATTAATATCAATCCCTGGTTTTCACTTTAAGGCCAGGTACCTCTCTAATGCTGTCGCTCCTGTTGTGACTATTCTCATCCGTGCCGTGAGAGCTGACCACAAGGTTCAGGGATACCAGATTGCAGCTTACTTTGACAGAGCTACTGCCAGACTTCAGGTCATTTTTGCCAACCTGGTTGAGAATGACCACTGGAGAATCTGTGCCGATGGTGTGATGCTGAGCTACCACAAGCTGATGGTAAAAACTTTGATTTGGTTGTTTAGCAACAGTTGTTAGACATCTGTGTCATGCTTGATATTTTAACTCTTATTTAAATGTCTCTTAGGCCAAGATTGCCTGGGGCATTGAGTGCAAACAATACAAGACTGAGATCACGGCTGAGACTGGTCTTGTGGGTAAAGACCCTGCAGCAGCCGTTAAGGTTACCTGGGACAAACTTCCAAAGAGCATGATGCGCTATGCAACATGGTAATGTCACAAACTGAAAGCAGATTTCAAAAATGGTATTCTGTATAAGTATAACCTTAATTAGGAATCCTAGTTGAAGACGTGTTTGGGAATTCATTACTTTCTTTTGGAATTATTTCATTTTCAGTTGTCTTTTTTTTAAATAATCTTTACTTTTATGCCTACCTAGGAGCTCTCAGTACATTTCCCGCAACGCTAAGGAATATGGAGTAAGCCTGGCAAAGGCCAAAAATTTTCGTAATCAGATCAGACTGTCTGTGGCTGCTGCTTCTGAGACAAGCCTGAATGTTGTGCTGAAGACACCAAAGGTGCAGTTTTATTGCCCATTATACGCACACAGAAAATGTGTGCATCATATTTTGTCATCCATTTTCTACACACTTTACAACCGTTTCTAATATTTTTATATTACAGAGGACATTATACATATTTGGTGTGGCTCTTCCTATTGCTCTGCCAATGGGTTACACTGCTGCTGAGCTTGAATCCTACCAAAGCAACTGGGCTGACAAGATCTCCTACATGCTCACCAAGGCTCATGCAGGTGAAAACATTTAAAGAAACATGTTTTACTGAATTGTCAGGCTGATCATTAAATAGCTAATTTACTGATTCATCTTTTTTTTCCACTCCAGCTGAGTGTTCCATGGTCAAAGACACAGTGATCACATTCAACAACAGGAAATACAAGAACGAGATGCCCCACTCTTGCTCCCAGGTGTTGGCTCAGGATTGTACCCCGGAACTTAAATTCATTGTTCTGCTGAAGAGGGATCAAACAGAGGAACAGAACCAGATCAATGTGAAGATCGGAAACATGTATGAACAGCAAGTATTTATATCTTTATTGAAGGAATTGTCCCCCAAAAAGACAAACAATTCAGAAAAAACTGTAATACATGTATTTCAACTGTTTTTCAACAGTGATGTGGACCTGCAACCGAAGGGCCGTGTTATCATAGTGAAGGTTAACGGAGTAGAAATCCCTCGCAACAACCTGCCATATCAGCATCCCACAGGTTGTTTTCTATTAATTTAAATTTAACTGTCATGCTACAATTACTCAATGTGTTGACATTTAAAAAGCACATGCTTATATATATATTTGCAATCACTTTAGGCAAAATTCAGATCAGACAGAGAGGTGAGGGCATTGCGCTCCATGCTCCCAGCCATGGTCTCCAGGAGGTCTACCTTGATCTGAACGAGCTGAAGGTGATACAAAAAAATCTGATCTGACTACTTAAATCTGTTTTTTTATCTCCATACTGGTAATGGAGCAAACACTGAACTGTTTTTTCCCAGGTCATAGTTGTGGACTGGATGAGAGGACAGACCTGTGGACTCTGTGGAAAGGCTGACGGTGAAATCAGACAGGAGTACCGCACACCTAACGAACGCCTGACCAAGAACGCAGTCAGCTATGCTCATTCCTGGGTTCTGTCTGGAAAGAGCTGCCGGGATGCCTCTGGTAATACTTACAGTACCTGCTTCACCCTTCCTATTAAAATAACATTTATACTGTGAATGGTAAAATGAAGCATATAAAGAAACTAATAAAGACTGCTATATGATGTATATTTACAATGCTTACCTTCATTTTCTTCACCCTTTTCCAGAGTGTTACATGAAGCTTGAATCTGTGAAGCTGGAGAAGCAGGTGATCCTCCATGGCCAAGAGTCCAAATGCTACTCTGTTGAGCCCGTGCTGCGCTGCCTGGCCGGCTGCATGCCTGTGAGGACAACGACCGCCACTGTTGGCTTCCACTGCCTGCCTGCAGGTGAGTCTGCAAGAAATCACGGCTGGTTAATAAAACTGAATAATACTAGATCTTATGTTATACGGCAACTAACTGCTTTACTTTCTCCATTTTTGTAGATTCTAACCTGAACTTCTCTGAGGGTCTGAGCAGCATCTATGAGAAGAGCATTGACCTGATCGAAACAGCAGAAGCCCACCTGGCCTGTCGCTGCGCTGCTCAGTGTGCTTAATCTCATGGTCTTCAGTCATATCATATTTACTTTTTGTTTCATACATGTATTTTGAAATACTTTGAATTGTAATTTCAATAAATTGCAGACCGGATGAATGTCCGCATGTGTTCATTACAAAAAATATACTTTTTAATTTTTTTACAAAATGTATACTGACTGGTTGTTCATCCATTATATTCATTACCACACACCAAAAAATAGAAAAAAATGCTAAACATTATTTCTTCTTCTTTCATACAAGTATTTTGAAATACTTTGTTTCAATTGTAATTTCAATAAATTGCAGATCGGATGAAGCATGTCTTCTATACAAAACATTATTTTTTTGCAAAATGTATACTGACTGGTTGTTCATCCATTATATTCATTACCACACACCAAAAAATAGAAAAAGAAAGCTCATCAATGCTAAATCAAATTAGTCACCTTGTAGCAACCCAAAATCTATCCAACACACTGTTCCTCTTTTCCCACAATCTCTTCAATGCTAAACATTATTTCTTCCAATCTTTGCTGGCAAGAAGTCACAAAACTCTACAATGTGAAGTCTGAATGTGGCTCCAGGAGAATATAAGAGTCCAAAAAGGGCCAGGGTTTCTCCAGGGTGTACTTCTAGAACAGTGCTGTTTATGTTATTTCTGTCTGAAATATCTAAACTCATTAAAAAAATATTATCATAACACATTATATGACGAGAAAATAATAATTGTATAAGTGCATATTTTTTAATCAAAATGAAATTTTTTGAGTATTGTTAAAATAATTGTAATATATAATAGCAAACATTGTAAGAGATGATAGTGGTTGTTATTTAAATCAACTTAGTTCCAGTGAAGTATATTAATTTATTCAAAACAGAACCCTGAAGTCAGATTGTTAGCTATGTAGTAATAGCCTCATGCTACCATGTATGTTATGAAGATTCTGCAGCTTGTTAGTTAAGTTTAAAATGAAGTATAAAAACGGCATACAGTATTTTACATTTTTACACTTTTTGTAGGGAATAAACAAACATGTTAATTAGTGAACTTTAGAGGTATTGGTCGTTTTTTTTGCCTTTGGACAGTCAAGCTAGCTATTTCCACATTTCTAGTCTTTGTGCTAAGCTACATAACTAAACGTCTGCTGGATGTAGCCTCATATTTACCGTACGGACGTGAGAGTGGTTATTTATCCTCTCATCTAACTCCCGGAAAGAAAGTGAATAAGTGTACCAAACTACCAACTACTCTTTTAAGTATGAAGCTAGAGCTGGGGGTTGATTAGCCTAGTTTAGCATAAACACTGGAAGCAGGGGGAAGTAGCTTTTAACATTAGATCAAAATCAGTCAGAATCAGGCACAGTTCTGTAACTGCTGTTATACCAAATTAGTTGTGGAATGAACTCTTGAATGCTTGCTTTGGATTTGCTTGTGATTGGCTCTTAGGACCTTTTTTGAACTATGTTATATATTTAACTACACTAACTATATACTATACAAATTAAATTCTGAAAGTCATTGATTTTTATTTTTTGAAGAACGAAAAAATGGACACTTGACAATCTTAAAGGCTGTCACCAAGGACTTTTAAGTGAATGGCTCCTTACAAATGTATGCATGTATGAATTGCCTCATAATGGTCAATTAGGGGCTAAAGTCTTGAAGCCATTTTGCCCATTTTGCAGATTTGCCTTTTTATAAATATGTTTAGACATCATGCATTTTCTGTTGTGTATTATGAGGATAATGAATTGGAATGTCTTGTGTTTTGCCCACACAACGTTCCGCGATAGAAGAATAATGTGCTGTGGTCTATTGCCATTTCTTTAAACCAATCAGAATCGTCTTGGGCGTCGCTAAGCGCTGCACACAGGCCTCTGCAAAATAGCCTTGGGAAGGTTGGTAGAAGATTTGCATGTAGGGAGGTGAGCTCTGGAATTAAAATGGCTGTTGAGTGTGTGATAAGAATTTTACTCCAAAATAAAGATAAATTGTCAATTCTAGCTCGGAGGATGTTTCCCGAATTGACCAGAGTTTAGAATTCCAACACAAAGAAAGCACCAGACTAGCAGTAAGGAAATGTAGGCGCCCGATCAACATAGTTTCTTTGCATCTTTTCTCATCGGAAGTTTCCAATTTCTGAGTACAATGGAAAGCATCGGCAGTGACAAGCTCCACCTGGGCAGACGGGAAAAACCAACATCTGTTGACATAAAAAGCATAACTGTGCACTCCATTTAATTAAATTTAGGGCAGGAAAGTTGCCACAGAGATTGCCACTAAGATTGTATTATTTGACAAAGCAGCAAATACAAGCACTTTCATCAGTGGGCCAAATGCTCAATCACCATTGTTTTAACTAAGTTTTTGATAAATAGGTACTTTCTAGACAATTCACTGTAAAACTTTTCACCGTAAATTTACAGTAATATACTGGCAGCAGTATATCTTTATTTTCCCAAGATGCATTGGTATTAACAGTAAATACCTACCTAATCTGTAATATTCGCAGAAAGTGCTGTAAAATAATTATTTTCGCCCAGAATGCACTGCCATTTACAGTATGATCCTATATAACATTAAAACAGTAAGACACTGTTAGATTTTAGATGTAAATTTAGATCAAGTGTTTACAGTGTACAACCCCAAATCATAAAAAGTTGGGACAGTATGGAAAACACAAATAAAAAAAGAAAGTAGTGATTTCTAAATGTACTTTGACTTGTATTTCATTGCAGACAATGTGACAATGTCAACTTAATTTAATTTGTCAATATACATCCTTTCCTGTCATTTAGACCTGCAACACATTCCAAAAAAGGTTGGGACAAGAGCAATATCGGGCTAGTAATCAGGTAAATTGGTTAAATAATGATGTGATTTGAAACAGGTGATGTCAACAGGTGATTGTAATTATGATTTGGTACAAAAGCAGCATCCAAGAAAGGTCTAGTCCTTTAGGAGCAAAGATGGGCCGAGGATCGCCAGTTTGCCAACAAATACGTGAGAAAATTATTGAAATGTTTAAAAACAATGTTCCTCAAAGAAAGATAGGAAGACATTTGCTTATTTCACCGTCAACAGTGCATAACATAATTAAAAGATTCAAGGAATGTGGAGGATTTTCAGTGCGTAAAGGACAAGGGCGCAAGCCTAAGCTGAACAACCCTGATCTCCGATCCCTCAGGCGGCATTGCATCAAGAATCGTCATTCATCTATAAGCCATATCACCTCATGGGCTCAGGACTACTTTGGACACAGTGGAAACATGTACTGTGGTCAGATGAATCAGTATTTCAGGTTTTTTTTGGGAGAAATGGACGCCGTGTGCTCCGGACCAAAGAAGAAAAGGATCATCCAGACTGTTACCAGCAACAAGTCCAAAAGCCAGGGTCTGTCATGGTATGGGGTTGTGTCAGTGCCCTTGGCAAAGGTAACTTGCACTTCTGTGATGGCACCATTAATGCTGAAAAGTACATAGAGATTTTGGAGCACAATATGCTGCCTTCAAGAAGACATCTTTTCCAGGGATGTCCATGCATATTTCAACAAGATAATGCAAAACCACATTCTGCACACATTACAAAGTCCTGGCTGCGGAGGAAGAGGATACGGGTACTTGACTGGCCTGCCTGCAGTCCCGACCTGTCTCCAATAGAGAATGTGTGGCGCATTTTGAAGCGCAAAAAAACCCCGTACTGTTGCCCACCAAAATTACACCTGAAACACTTCATCACTTGGTGTCTTCAGTCCCTAAACATCTTTTAAGTGTTGTGAAAAGGAATGGTAACATTACAAAGTGGTAAATGCTTTACTGTTCCACTTCTGTTTTGTGGCAAGAACCAAAATAGGAATTTTGTTTATTTGAAAAAAATAAAACCAATATAAATTATGAGGAACACATTCAATGATGTGCTGTTGTATTGTATGCAATGAAATACAAGTCAAAGTACATTTATAAATCACTACTTTCTTTTTTTATTTGTGTTTTCCATACTGTCCCAACTTTTTCTGATTTGGGGTTGTACATGAAAATCTTACTAACAATAAGTTTAACACATACACACATTCATACGCACACACCTAAGGATATAATGGGCTTTACTGTAGTATTGTCGTACTGACATTGTTTTTGGTCTGTGCTGAGGTGTTTGGGTTAATGATAAGGTAAGCATATGTATTTACAGCGCCTGCAATATCTTTGTTTACATTGAAGGTCCAGCTAACCAGCATGTACCTACAGTAATGAGAGGAACTTCCGAAATTGGGATAGAACTACGCTGTACTGTTTAATCCTAAATTCTCCTCGGCCGAGATTTCATTAAATGCTTCTGTGTAAGTCATCTTAATTCTCATAAATCTTTACATTTGTGAATATGAGCTGTGCTGCTACTGAGTTTTTCAATTACTTCCCTGCAGCCAATCATAATTGAGTATTCACCCAGACCATGGTATAAACAATATATATTGGTCAATCTTGGCATTCTACGGTCTGTTACTTCTGTTTAACAGACCATTGCTAAGTATAACAGACCGTTGCCATGGACGGAGTTCAGATCATTGACTTGGACCATTTTTAAATTTAAATAACTGTGCTCATATGGTGCTCATTATGCTGTTCAACGGATCAAATTGACAGAGAGGGTGGAGGAATCAGGAATCGCTAACAGCGCTAATGGAAAAAGTGCGAACAGAGCATTAATTAGCTCGATGGTTAACTCACACTCACCAGGGCCACCTGGCTTCTGCTGGAGAGCAGTGCTCATCAGCTCTTCAGCCTGTCGGGGTTCTAATACCACAAAAATGACCGGCTCGCTTTGCATTATCCCTTACATAGAGAATTAGAATGCCAGGGACCTGAATAGAAGTAAATACTGACAGGTTTCAGTGTAGGGGGGTGTAAGGTCAGGTGAGTGTGAATTGGCACCCCACAATTTTTTTTAACCAAAAGATGACTTTTATAAGTGGCCATTGGCCAATGTAACTTATATTCATAACTTAGCATTCTAAAATGAACCCTGTGAAGACATTAAGAAGATCCAATATGCTTTTTAGAAAGAGTATTAAGTTACCACACACTACAGTGTCTGTCATATTCAGTGCAGCAGTATAGTTGAGATGCCTTGTTCAACGACGCATCAACAAGAAGAGTTTTTCCTTTACGTTAAGCCCCCAGCTCTGAGGACACATTACTGACAGTCACTTAAGCTATCTGATTACACATGCATGGCACTTTGCTTTCTACAAAACCATACCCCAACACATTGAATATCATTCCACTGCGCACTAATTTGAGCAAGGGTCACAATACTGTTTTTTTTTTCACCAATCCAGACAATGTGATAGCCTCCATGGCTCAGTGATGTCACCAATGTGGCCAATATGCTTTCAGACACATTTCTTAAATATGTTGTACTGACATACAGGGATAAGCCCTAATATTACTCTAGAAAACTGGTGAGTACATTTGTCAAGTTAGTGGTTTGGTAAAACCAGAGATGAAATGGTTTAAAAAAGCAGCAACATTCAGTTTATCCATTCTAACTGTTACACAATGTCAGCAATTTCATCTTCTCATTCTAGTTTTACTCATTAACTGGGCAGTTGGTGGTATCATTTGAAAATGTGTGCACCACATTGTGAGTCTGGTTTATATTAATGTGTGGGGTGTTGCTGGCAAGGCATACTTCTTTCTATGACAGTGATAAAAAGTACTTGAAAATGAATAATAAGAAAGGCATCATCTTACTGATATGATTTTGAAACACTGTGAGTATGAAAGTTAAGTAAACAAATGGTGGAGAGTTGTTTGGAGAGTCAACAGTTGAACTGATCAAATTGCAGGTCAAGACACAATGACATTTTCCAAGACTGGAACAATAACATGTTTAAGCAAGCGAAACATTTTTATTATAGCATTTTTGATATATATATATTTTATGTATTTATGTTTTTTTCTATCATAATAATGTATGTGAGTTGAAGTTATTGGATGCTTCAAGACTATAACAATTTAATTTTGGCCATTTATAGAATATAAGGATTACATTACATTTTAATATATATATATATATATATATATATATATATATATATGTATAAATATATATATATATCTAGTGAAATTTATTTAGGTTAAATATTAATATATAAATGTGTAACACTTCAAAATACGATAAAGTAGAATTGCATTTCATCTGCTTACTGTAAATATGTGGGGTGTCACATAAAAGAAAACCTATTTGGATTTTGGACATTGGGTTGTTTGTGCAAGGGAAGCCAAGAGTCAGGTTAAGATAACTTCTGTCTGTGACATTGTTACTTCATTTGTCTAATCTGCATGGTCAAGGCATGGTAACATCAATGACAATGAAAGCTGATGTTTAGTTAATGATACATTTTAATGGGCACACAGCCAGCAAAAAACTGGCTATAAGGAAGCCCCTGGTTGCAGTTGTCCACTATCACCAGTCATGAGGGTGCTTGTGCTAGCCTTCACTGTGGCCCTTGCGGGTAAGTACATCTTTATTTTAATTTTTTATTTTAAATTAAATTAAATTTTCCGTTGATGTTGTGTTTTATTGGGACAAAAATAAGAAAAGAAATGAAATTATCGAGAGAACTGTTTCTGAACTTGCTGACAGTGTAATGTTGTTGATGTATAACCAATGCTAGAGCAGAAAAATAGACACGGAGTACTCTGACTTGCTTGTCAGTTAAATACAATTTGGAAAAAAGAGGAATAGGAATAGATTTAGATAATTTGATACATTCCATATGTGGCTTCCAACAATATATTATATATAATCACTGGCAAGAATTTTGTTTCATTTACTCTTTCAAAAACATATACATTAATTTTTATTTCATAATCAGCCCTGACACCACCGAACAACACAGATTTTGTTTTATTTTCATTTAGTAGTAACTTATTAATATCAAACCACATTTTAAACATGATCAATTCCCATTCTACTATTTTTGATTTTGATTTGATTTTGTGGAGGAAATAAAATAATTTCGTTTTCTTCTATTTTGTAGCGGGTTACCAGGTCAACTTTGGTAAGTTGTTATTTTATTAAGTTAAAAATGTAATTCTGGTGTGTAAATATAGAAAGTTTCTGATTCTCAGTTACATTTTATTGAAATGCAAATTAATTCCATAGTTTGTTTCCTTATGCATTACTGCAGCTCCAGAGTTTGCCACTGGAAAGACCTACGTCTACAAATATGAGGGCTTTGTTATGGGCGGCCTTCCTGAGGAGGGTCTGGCACGCGCCGGAGTGAAAGTCATCAGCAAAGTTTTAATCAGTGCCGCAGCTGCCAACACCTTCGTGCTGAAGGTAAACAACATGAATAACTAGGGTTAGGGTTAGTCAGTGAACTAGAATAAAGATTTTCTGCGTGGCTTATAAACAATCAAGTGTTCAACTCACTTAAACTGTCACTCCTCCTTACAGCTTGAAGACACTCAAATCTTTGAGTACAGTGGCATCTGGCCCAAAGATGCTTTCATCCCAGCCACCAAGCTCACCTCAGCCCTGGCTGCTCAGCTCTCGACACCCATCAAGTTTGAGTATGCGAACGGTGTTGTCGGCAAAGTGTTTGCACCGGCTGGCGTATCTGAAACTGTGCTGAATGTCTGCAGAGGAATCCTCAACATCTTCCAGCTGAATATCAAGAAGACTCAGAACGTCTATGAGCTGCAAGAGGTACAAATAAGTCATTTTCATAGAGTTCCACCAACAAAATGCCACATTGATTAAACTGACCAACTGTGTTTGGATTTTGTGAACTAGCCTGGAGTACAGGGTGTGTGCAAGACCCACTACATCATCAGTGAGGACGCAAAGGCTGACCGCATCCTGCTGACCAAGACTAAGGACCTGAACCACTGCCAGGAGAGAATCATTAAGGACATCGGCTTAGCTTACACAGAGAGATGCGTCGAGTGTGAGGCTGTAAGTGCATTTCCCTCTCACTTCATACGCTCTAATACAGTACACAGCTGGTTTGACAATATTGTGGGTCTTGTCAATGCAGGGAGGAAAGACCCTGAACGGAGCCGCTGCTTTTAGCTACATCCTGAAGCCAGCAGCCACAGGTGCTTTGATCTTGGAGGCAACTGCTACAGAGCTCATCCAGTTCTCACCTCTCAACATCATGAATGGCGCTGCCCAGATGGAGGCTAAGTATGTGGTTTAAATGAAAAAGAAGAGTGCAATAACAGTGACGTCAGCGCTATACTTTGCACAAAATGTCACTGCATATTGATGTAGTGCTGATGTATAATCACAGGCAAATCCTGACCTTCACTGAGATGGTGACGGCCGCAGTGGAGCACATCAGAGCTGATGTTCCATATGTTCCCCGTGGATCCCTGCAGTACGAGTTTGACAGCGAGCTTCTCCAGACACCCATCCAGCTTCTGAGGATCAGCAATGCCGAGGCACAGGTACTTCAGGAAATATTCCATTTGTTTTCAGAATAAATCCTGTGGCAGCAAATTGTAAGATGGGAAATGTTTTGTTTACTGACAGATTGTTGAGATTCTAAACCACCTGGTGACTTCCAATGTGGCCATGGTCCACGAAGATGCCCCTCTGAAATTCATTGAGCTCATCCAGCTGCTGCGTGTGGCCAGATTTGAGAGTATTGAGGCCCTCTGGACTCGGTTCAAAGCTAAAGCCGATTACAGGTAACTGCGACATTTATTGAGAGGAGAGCCATGAAAAACACATGCCATGGATAATATATAATAATATAATATTTCTCTTTCCCAGGCACTGGATCCTAAATGCTGTCCCTGCCATTGGTACTCATGCTGCTATGAAGTTCTTCAAGGAGAAGATCCTCGCTGGGGAGGTGACTACTGCCGAAGCTGCTCAAGCACTTCTGGCATCTGTCCACATGGTGACAGCCGACATGGAGGTTATCAAGCTTGCCGAGGCAAGTCAATGTTAAAAGTTTTCTTGAGTATTTGTAATGATGTGAGAACTGGGACGCATAATCAGTTCTTTATTTTCACCACTCCTCAGGGCCTGGCCATGAACCCCAAGATACAAGAAAACCCAGTTCTGCGTGAGATTGTCATGCTGGGCTACGGCACCCTGGTTGCTAAATACTGTGCAGAGAACCCAAATTGCCCAGCTGAGCTAGTGAGGGTATGTATCTTTTTTTTAAAACATGTTTTATATAACTTAAATTAAGTTATAACATCAGTGACACAAATGTTTGTTTTTTCTGTTGCTCCCACAGCCCATCCATGAACTTGCTATCCAGGCTGTTGCCAGAGGTGAAATTGAGGAGGTCATTGTCACTCTTAAAGTCCTGGGTAATGCTGGACATCCTGCCAGCCTGAAGCCAATCATGAAGCTCCTGCCTGGCTTTGGAAGTGCTGCTGCTGGCCTGCCACACAGAGTTCACATTGATGCTGTTTTGGCCCTGAGGAACATTGCTAAGAAGGAGCCCAAGATGGTGAGACTACATTTTGTGATTCCTTCCATTACTAAGAATGAATACATTTAAGACATGTTTTATTCATAACATTCATCTTTGTGAATTAGATCCAGGAAATAGCTGTTCAGCTGTTCATGGACAAGGCTCTCCACCCAGAGCTACGAATGGTTGCTGCTATCGTACTGTTTGAGACCAAGCTGCCAATGGGTCTGGTGACTACTCTCGCCAATGTCCTCTTGAAAGAAAAAAATCTGCAGGTCGCTAGCTTTGTCTACTCTTACATGAAGGCCATGACCAAGAACACCGCTCCTGATTTTGCCTCTGTGTAAGAACTTACATAATATTTCATTTTGCAGGTTTTGGTTTCCTATTTAAACATGTCAGCACCAATAATCGTATATATATTTTATTGTTCTACTTTCAGTGCTGCTGCCTGTAACGTTGCTGTGAAGATCCTTAGCCCCAAATTCGACAGAATGAGCTATCGCTTCAGCAGAGCTTTCTATTTAGATACCTACCACAGTAAGAGCACAACAGGATAATAATTTGTCATCAGAGTTTTTAGATTAAAACATGGGTTTTGATGGTTCTCATATTTTGCCCTACAGACCCCTGGATGATGGGTGCTGCTGCTAGCGCCTTCTATGTTAACGATGCTGCAACTGTTTTTCCAAGAGCCATTGTGGCCAAAGCTCGCACCTACTTTGCAGGAGCTTATGCTGATGTCCTTGAGGTATGACAATCATGTCTTACATAGCTAATCAACAGAACCAAAGGCTCTCATATATGTGGCATGTGCCACTCCCATCTTATACACCCTGGCCTTGCACAATGCAAATGTGTCAAATCATAGAAATTTAGCTAGCCTTTGGAATTAATGTCTACATCTCATGCTGTTTATCAATGCCATGAATCCTAACTTTAACGTAACAGGTTCAAATTTTCTGTGCACCTTGCACATTATATTTTTAGTAATAATTTTGAAAATACTAACCCATCAAATAATATTCCCTTTTTTCAGCTTGGAGTAAGAACTGAGGGAATGCAGGAGGCCCTTCTGAAAATACAAAAGGCTCCCGAGAATGCTGACAGGATGACGAAGATGAAACGAGTTATAAAGGCTGTAAGTTCAAGAGATGACGATATTTATATATTTAAAAAAAAACAATTATATAATCAAAACACATATACAGTTTATTAACTGTTTTCCTTTTTGCACAGCTTTCTGAGTGGAGGGCTCATCCTTCCAGCCAGCCCCTGGCCTCTGTGTGGGTGAAATTCTTTGGACAGGAAATTGCATTTGCCAACATTGACAAAGCCATCATTGATCAGATTATTGAGGTACGGCATATTCTACTGTAACTAGTCTACTACCTGCTAAGTAGTCAATGGTTATGAACTGAATATCTGATGTTCTATAAGCAATTTTGTGTTTACAGCTTGCCAGTGGACCAGCAATAAACACTTATGGCAGGAATGCTTGGAATGCTCTGATGTCTGGGTTTGCATTTCATTTCACAAAACCAATGCTGGTTGCTGAGGTTCGTCGCATCTTTCCCACCACGGTTGGTCTGCCCATGGAGCTCAGTTTCTATACTGCTGCTGTGGCTGCTGCCTCTGTTGAACGTAAGTTGCACTTGTGGAGCTTAAAGGTATAATATGTACTGTTTTTGTTGGCCCCTCCCCTGACTCACAGAGAGAGAGAGAGAGAGAGAGTGAATGAAGGAAGAGAGGGTGCGCCAATCAATTGTTTCACGGTGGTTATGTTCTAAAGCACAAATAAACCAACCCACACTTCTGAAGGAAGATGTCACATTGCCGGATTATGAGAGGATGCAGAGCTTCGTCCTGTCTGTTTCTGTTTGTGTCGTCGTAAAATCTGCTTGGCAGTATGAGACACCGATGGGTAAAGTGGTGGTTAAGAATAAAAACGGGTTGCACAACCTGAACGCTGTTATTGGACCACAAACTTCTTGTGGGTCGTAAGTGATGATTGAGAGATGACTTTTGTATTAATCTATTGTTTTTTAGGAAGATCTTACATATTATACCTTTAACTGTTGCTGATTTGAGAATATTACTTATACAGATAGTGAAAATGTTATTTTTCACAGTCCAAGCCACTGTGACACCACCTCTGCCTGCAAACTTCCATGCTGCCCAGCTTCTGAAGTCTGACATCAACATCAGGGCTGCCGTTACTCCAAGGTAATCTAGGTGCAGCTTACTTGATAACTTATTAAGATTCTTCTCATCGGTTTAAAACAAATGTACTTCCTACTAAAATCCTACTAAAAATGTTTCTGTCCCTTGCAGTGTTGCCATGCATACCTACGCAGTTATGGGAGTGAATACTGCTTTCGTCCAGGCTGCCCTGATGTCAAGAGCCAGAGTTCACACAATTGTTCCTGCAAAGATGGAAGCAAGAATTGACATGATTAAAGGGAACTTCAAGCTTCAGTTGCTGCCTGTGCAGGGCATCGATAAGATTGCATCTGTATTGTATGTACTTTTCCTTGTCACCAAGTGACATTTATCACCAAGTTTTGAAATTCTGTTTTCTTAAAACTATTTTCCTTCCTCCAACAGTGTTGATACTTTTGCTGTTGCAAGAAATGTGGAAGACCTTGCAGCTGCCAAAATCACACCAGTGGTTCCAGCTGAAGTTGCAGCACAGACATCAAGGGAAACCTTTTCTTCAAAGATGTCAAGGATGGCATCCTCTCTGGCTGGTGATATGGTGAGTTTGATTCAATGACATTTTCTGACACAAACATTAACCCCGCTCCTATTAATGTGGTGACCTCTGTTGTGTTTTTACAGTCTGAGTCATCTGAAATCCTTCCTGTTGACCAGCCAAAGGCCTTTAAAAAGAAAATGTGTGCTGTAATGGAAACCTTTGGAATCAAGGCATGCACTGAGATTGAATCTCACAACGCAGCCTTCATCAGAAACTGCCCATTCTACACCATAATTGGAAAGCATGCGGTCATTGTTGAGGTTGCTCCAGGCAAGTGAAATGGATGATATTAAATTACTAATATAAGTGATTTTGTAAGAATTTGCTAAAAAGTAATCTATCTATTTGGTTGCAGCTGCCGGACCAGTCGTCGAGAGGATTGAAATTGAGGTTCAGGTTGGAGATAGGGCGGCAGAAAAGATCCTCAAAGTGATTAATCTGAGCGAAGAACAGGAAATTATTGAGGACAAAAACATCCTGATGAAACTCAAGAAAATCCTGGTTCCTGGTCTGAAGAACAGCACAGCAGCGTCCTCCAGCTCCAGCAGCTCCCGCTCCAGCAGCTCCTCCTCCGCATCATCCAAGTCCTCCCCCAGCTCCTCCTCCAGCTCCTCCTCTCGCTCTAAGAGCAAGGCAGTCGGCAAGGCATCAAAGAGAATGAGCAGCTCCTCCTCCAGCTCCTCCTCCAGCTCCTCCTCTCGCTCTAAGAGCAAGGCAGTCGGCAAGGCATCAAAGAGAATGAGCAGCTCCTCCAGCGCACGCTCCAGCAGTGCTTCAAGCAGCCAGTCTTCTCTCTTGTCCAGCAGCCGCTCCTCCAGCTCCAGCTCCAGCTCCTCCAGGTCCAGATCATTGTCCAAGGTGAGACAGCTTTACCTCAGAGCATGAGAAAAAACAGTAGAATCAAAAACATATGTGAAAGAACTAATCTACAAATGTTTCTATTGCAGGAACACCTGTATGAAATGAAGTTTATCAAGAACCACATCCACCAGGTAATTATCAGATTGATGAGACAGCCACATCGTGTACATCATGTTGGAGCAGACTAATGTATGGTTTCTTTGTTTGCAGCATGCCCTCTCCACAGACCGTGCCAACAGCAAGAGCAGTGCCTACAGCTTCGAGACCATCTACAATAAGGTAAGTCATCAGACCAAGTCATTTACAGTCTCTTGTGTTCGGTGGGAAAAATCTAAACTTTCATTAATATCAATCCCTGGTTTTCACTTTAAGGCCAGGTACCTCTCTAATGCTGTCGCTCCTGTTGTGACTATTCTCATCCGTGCCGTGAGAGCTGACCACAAGGTTCAGGGATACCAGATTGCAGCTTACTTTGACAGAGCTACTGCCAGACTTCAGGTCATTTTTGCCAACCTGGCTGAGAATGACCACTGGAGAATCTGTGCCGATGGTGTGATGCTGAGCTACCACAAGCTGATGGTAAAAACTTTGATTTGGTTGTTTAGCAACAGTTGTTAGACATCTGTGTGGTGCTTGAGATTTTAACTCTAATTTAAATGTCTCCTAGGCCAAGATTGCCTGGGGCATTGAGTGCAAACAATACAAGACTGAGATCACGGCTGAGACTGGTCTTGTGGGTAAAGACCCTGCAGCAGCCGTTAAGGTTACCTGGGACAAACTTCCAAAGAGCATGATGCGCTATGCAACATGGTAATGTCACAAACTAAGCAGATCTCAAAAATGGTATTCTGTATAAGTATAACCTTAATTAGGCATCCTAGATGAAGACGTGTTTGGGAATTCATTACTTTCTTTTGGAATTATTTCATTTTCAGTTTTTTTTTTGTAAATAACCTTTACTTTTATGCCTACCTAGGAGCTCTCAGTACATTTCCCGCAACGCTAAGGAATATGGAGTAAGCCTGGCAAAGGCCAAAAACGTTCGTAATCAGATCAGACTGTCTGTGGCTGCTGCTTCTGAGACAAGCCTGAATGTTGTGCTGAAGACACCAAAGGTGCAGTTTTATTGCCCATTATACGCACACAGAAAATGTGTGCATCGTATTTTGTCATCCATTTTCTACACACTTCACAACCGTTTCTAATATTTTTATATTACAGAGGACATTATACATATTTGGTGTGGCTCTTCCTATTGCTCTGCCAATGGGTTACACTGCTGCTGAGCTTGAATCCTACCAAAGCAACTGGGCTGACAAGATCTCCTACATGCTCACCAAGGCTCATGCAGGTGAAAACATTTAAAGAAACATGTTTTACTGAATTGTCAGGCTGATCATTAAATAGCTAACTTACTGATTCATCTTTTTCTTTTTACTCCAGCTGAGTGTTCCATGGTCAAAGACACAGTGATCACATTCAACAACAGGAAATACAAGAACGAGATGCCCCACTCTTGCTCCCAGGTGTTGGCTCAGGATTGTACCCCGGAACTTAAATTCATTGTTCTGCTGAAGAGGGATCAAACAGAGGAACAGAACCAGATCAATGTGAAGATCGGAAACATGTATGAACAGCAAGTATTTATATCTTTATTGAAGGAATTGTCCCCCAAAAAGTCAAACAATTCAGAAAAAACTGTAATACATGTATTTCAACTGTTTTCCAACAGTGATGTGGACCTGCAACCGAAGGGCCGTGTTATCATAGTGAAGGTTAACGGAGTAGAAATCCCTCGCAACAACCTGCCATATCAGCATCCCACAGGTTGTTTTTATTTATTTATTATTTAAATGTATTATGCTATAATTATTCAAAGTGTTACAAGTTAAAAATAACATATTTATATATATTTGTAATCATTTTAGGCAAAATTCAGATCAGACAGAGAGGTGAGGGCATTGCGCTCCATGCTCCCAGCCATGGTCTCCAGGAGGTCTACCTTGATCTGAACGAGCTGAAGGTGATACAAAAAAATCTGATCTGACTACTTAAATCTGTTTATTAATCTCCATACTGGTAATGGAGCAAACACTGAACTGTTCTTTTCCCAGGTCATAGTTGTGGACTGGATGAGAGGACAGACCTGTGGACTCTGTGGAAAGGCTGACGGTGAAATCAGACAGGAGTACCGCACACCCAACGAACGCCTGACCAAGAACGCAGTCAGCTACGCTCATTCCTGGGTTCTGTCTGGAAAGAGCTGCCGGGATGCCTCTGGTAATACTTACAGTGCCTGCTTCACCCTTCCTATTAAAATAACATTTATATCCTGAATGGCAAAATACAGAATATAAAGAAATAATAAAGACTGCTGTAAGTATGTATATTTACAGTGCTTACCTTAACTTTTTAACACTTTTCCAGAGTGTTACATGAAGCTTGAATCTGTGAAGCTGGAGAAGCAGGTGATCCTCCATGGCCAAGAGTCCAAATGCTACTCTGTTGAGCCCGTGCTGCGCTGCCTGGCCGGCTGCATGCCTGTGAGGACAACGACCGCCACTGTTGGCTACCACTGCCTGCCCGCTGGTGAGTCTGCAAGAAATCACGGCTGGTTAATAAAACTACATCTTGTTATCTCATATGGCGCCTAACAACTTTACTCTATCTTTGCAGATTCAAACCTGAACCTCTCTGAGAGTCTGAGCAACATCTATGAGAAGAGCATTGACCTGATCGAAACAGCAGAAGCCCACCTGGCCTGTCGCTGCGCCGCTCAGTGCGCTTAATCTTGTGGTCTTCATTCATATGATGTTTTACTTTTTCATACAAGTTTTAAGTACTTTGTTTGAACTGTTATTTAAATAAATTGCAGAATAGGTGAACCATGTGTTATTTACAAAAACCCTTTACAAATGCAACTGCTACATGTCAATAAAGCAAAATTAAATATAATTCATGTAATTAGGGGTCCAAGCCCAAGGGGGTTTGCAAATGCGGTTCACAGCTCCAGCAGAGCCGTGGAACCCTATTGTTTTTGCTAAGAGTTGTATTAGGGCCCAAGCACAAAAGTGCACTGAAAGTGCCAGGAACCTATTGTTTTGTAGCGATTATTAGAGCCTGATCACGAAAGTGCAAGGCCCCAATGGGTGAAAGTGTAAGGAACCTATTGTTTTTGTAAGGATTATTATTATAATTATTATTAGGGCCCGAGCGCGAGTGGAAGGCTGTATTGAAACTGAAGGAATTCTTCTTCTTTTTTTCCCCGCGCAATGAATCGCCTTTTTGGGGACCTTATCATACTTACCAAACTTTGCACACGCATCAGGCCTGGTGAAAAAAATTTAAGGGTTTCGTAGATACGCATGAAAAAATGCCTCACTAGCGCCCCCTACATGTAAAACTTTCAGGGCCGGCACAGACTGTGACATCACTCAGACAAAAACAATTACACACTTCAACCAGCTATAGCAAAAACCCGCATTTGGCCCTTTAACTCCCAAACCGTACATCACACATTTAACTCCTCCTAGACCGTGCAACCAATCTGCACGAACCTTGGTACTTACCATCTCCATACAAACCTGACAACAAAGAATTTTTATCCGTTCAAAAACAAATTGCGCAAATTACGCACAAACAAATTTATGTATCTAGCTACGAAAACACAAACTTTGCCATATCTCGGCCAAAATAAATACTATCAACGCAAAACTTTAGATTCTTGTTTGCCATGACCCTCTGGGTCACCCCAACAAATGTTATATCTCATGAACAGGTCATCCAATTTTCACGACATTTGGAGGGTACCATTAAGGGCCACTCCTGAGGCGATGCCTACAGTGGGGTACTGATTCATCAAAGTGGGCGTGGCCTATCAGGACCCAGGTTTGGATTCACCACTTACACTAATGTGAGAAACTTCAAATTTACAGGGTAGATGTACAATGGCTCATGGACCTCAAATACCCAAAATTACACATGTGGACCACTAGGTGGCGTTTGACTCAAGCTCAATCTGATGATATAGGCCACGGCCATTTCTGCTAAGAAGCTTTTTCGCAATAGTGCACAATGTGCAAAGCAAACTTTTAACTCCTCCTAGGCTGTGTGACAGACCTGCACGAAACTTGGTACCCCAATAAACGTTATCAAAATAATTTTGCTATGCGCAATTATCGACCAAATAAAATACCGTAGCTAGCTACCAAACACAAACTTTAGCATATCGTGGCCAGATTAATAGGTATCAGAGCAAAACCTGGTATTTTTGTTCGACATCCCACTCCGAGGCCTTGTACCAAATTTGGCAAAGATCGACCATTAGGGTGCACTATAATCAACGTAGACGCGTTTAGCTAAATAACTGTAATTGCAATTTCTCTGCTGTAGAATTGCTATCAACATCAAACTTATGCTTGTTTGGCATGCTGCTCTGAGGCTCTGTACCAAGTTTGGTGAAAATCGGCCATTAGGGGACACTATAGTCAACGTGTTTTGGCCCTTTAACTCAATCAATGTAAATGGGATATTTGCAATGGCAATGTACTACAGACCTTGCAGCTCACACCTCCCGATAGTTTTTTGCAACCCAAAATCTATGCAACACACTGTTCCTCTTTTTTCCACAATCTCTTCCAATACAATCCAAATGTAATTATGAAGCATATTTAAAAACAACAGCAGTTGACCGTAATGCTGAACAAAAGACAATAAAAACATAGAAAGAACATAGTAAAAACACAAAAACCAGATAAGACAAGACAAAGTGGCAATAATAAAGAGAGGCAACTATCATAAAGTGTTAAAAGCCTGAGAATAAAGATGTGTTTTAAGACGGGATATAATACATGCAGTGTAGGGGCCAGCCTACAGTAACATGCAAAGGTAACTCATTCCAGAGTTTGGGGGATACAACTGTAAAGCCGCCTACATGTGATCCGGAGTAAAATTGCGAGGTAGCCCAATTAGTGATTTGTATTAAACATAAAATCTTAAAATCAATTTTAAAACGTACAGGGAGCCAGTGAAGGGAGGCCAGTACAGGGAAATTGTGGTCTTGTCTGCATGTTCTTTATAAAAGATGAGCTGCAGCGTTCTGGACAAACTGCAAGCGTGAGAGGCCTGGTGTACACCAACATAAGGGGCATTACAGTAGTCAAGTCGGGTTGAGATAAAAGCATGTATAACCCTTTTTAAAATTACTAAAAGATAAAAAAAAGGGCTTGACCTTAGATAAGAGCCTTCGTTGGAAAAATCTAAATTTTATTACTGAGTTCATCTGCTTGTCCAATTTAATATCATTACCACACACATGTCCATTACCACACACATGTCCATTACCACACCCATATATTTAACAGTAGATCTCACATATGGTTCCAGGGAACAGAGGTCCATAAGGGGAATCACAGCCAGGTACCACGTGGTTCAAATATCAGCTTTTTTTTTTTTGTTTTGCTTTCATTAAAACTTAAAAAAATGCAATGCCATCCAAGCTTTAATGTCCTTGAAACAACTCAACATTGGCTTTAAGAGTAAGCATCTTTTTGTTTCGAAGGCAGGTAGATTTGTGTGTCATCAGCATAACAGTGGAATGAGATGCCATAATTTCTGAGGATGGACCCTTAGGGGAGCATATAAAGGGGAAAGAGGATTGGCCCAAGAATAGAACCCTGAGGAACTCCACAAGGGAGAGGTGCTAAGGAGGATCCAGAGCCACCAAGACAGAAAACAGCTGTTAGACAAGTAAGATCTAAATCATTCCAGAACAGTACTTTTAATGCCAACAGTGCTCAAGGTGAGAGATAAGGATATTATGGTCTACTGTGTCGAAAGCAGCTCAGATATCTAAAAGCATAAGAATGGCAGAATCAGTAGCTAATAAAAGATCATTAAACCTTTAAAAGTGCAGATTCAGCTGCTGTTAAGAGCTTTAAAAAACAGACTGGAACACCTCAAGAATGTGATGTGTGTCTAAAAAGACTGCAATTGTGCCAGTACAGCTTTTTCTAAAACATTTTTGCAAGAAAGAGGACTATAAAGTGTCCAGGTTGGATTTATTTTATTAATTGTTGAACTACTGCATCCCTAAATGTTGCCAGTACAACACCTGAAGCATCACAGCTGTTTATAATTATTTGGATGTTTGGTCCAATAGTCTCAGAAATCTCTTTAAAATGGCAATCTATGGGACAGGCTGAAGGTTTCATGTGACATTTATTTAAAAAAAGAAAGAGACACTGTCAAATTGGTTTAAAACAGCAGAGATGATGTGTGATAGTGACATATGAGAGAAGTTTCTGACGACACATCAGGACTTGGGGGTATTAAGAATCTAATTTATAGTGACAATTATTTAAAATAAGAAAAATATGTTGTCTTTTCCACCTTAACAATTTTCTTATATCTGCACCAGCTGTCCTTTAAAATGTCAAAAGACACCTGCAATTTGTCTTTTTTCCACTTGAGTTTGGCTCTCCTGTATTCTCGTCTAACAGTCTAAGTTTTTTCATTAAATCATGGTTTAGGTTTAGGTTTGGAACGCATGATTTTTTGTGATCAAATGTTTTTAATAAACATAAACAATATAACACAACAGCAACACATTACAGGTAATAAAACTTAGAGAGGAACCTACATATAAACATTAATAATAATAATAATAATAATAATAATAATAATAAAAGAAGGATGGGCCTGGCAGATTAAAATTGTTCTTGAGGTCTAGAAAAGAACTCAATCTATATAGATCGTAAACTGAAAAAAAAAGTGAATGCCCCCCTTTTCCCACTGAGATAAGGTGATCACCCTTTCCCCATCAACAAATCTTTGTTCTACAAATAGGGGAATAAAGATGCCATCTGCAGGAAGAATTACAGCACTTTTCCACTGAGTGCCAAACCTGAACCAGATGGGATTTGATTATATTTTTAAGATTAACTAAAAAATAAGTGATTGATATTATGCGATTTTTTTGTAATGGTGTGATTTGTGTGTGTCACACAAAAGTGATTTCAATTGTTTATCAGAAACTGCACATGGTCCAAATTGTTATATAAATGTGCTATTAGAGAGACTTTGGCCCTGAGACCTTGCCGGTGTCTGGCGCCCCTGAGACTTTGCCGGTGTCCGGCGCCCCTGAGACTTTGCCTATGCCTGGCACCGCCCGTGTTTTGTCGGCGGTCCAGCCGATCCCTGTCTCCAGTGTCCAGTCGGCGGCCCGGCCAACTCCTGTCTCCTGTGTCCAGTCGGCGGCCCAGTCGGCACCTGACTCCAGTGTCCAGGATGCCCCTTTGCCTGTCCGGTCTCCAGAGGGAGTCAGCCTTCACCGGCCTGCTCAGTTTCCAGAGGGAGTCAGCCTTCGCCGGGCAGGCCTCCTGAGGGTCTTCGCCGGCCTGCCCGGTCTCCAGAGGGTCTTTGCCTGCCTGCTCGGTCTCCAGAGGGTCTTCGCCGGCCTGCTCGGTCTCCAGAGGGTCTACTCCGGCCTGCCCGGCCTCCAGAGAGACTCAGCCTTTGCTGTCCTGTTCGGCCTCCAGAGGGAGTCAGCCTTCGCCGCCGGCCGCCAGAGGGACCCCGCCTTCGCCGCTGCCCTCAGTTCCTGGTTCCCGAGCCCCGCTGCCCTCAGTTCCTAAGTCCCGCTGTCGACTGTTCTGGCGCTCCCATTTTTGTCCTCCGTTCTCCCTCCCTGGGTTGTTTTGCCCTATTCTGTGGACTTATTTTTTAAGGGCTGTCTGGTAGCTGTCCCTTGAGGGGAGGGGTACTGTCACGATTGTGGGTTTCTGTTGTGGGTTTTTCCTGTTTTATTGTGTTTATTTGTTCTGTTTCCTCTCATGTTTTCTGTCTTCTGTGTTTTTCCTTGTGTTTGTTTCATGCTTAATTTCCTGTTTTACTTTGTAATATTTCTGTTCTCCCATGTTATGTCTTGTTTTACTTCCTGTCTTCTGCTTTTCCGCCTGTGTGATTACCTTTCCCCACCCTTATGTGTTGCACCTGTCTCTCGTTGTCTCCCCTGTTTTTGTGTATTTAAGTTCAGTTGTACCTCAGCTCTGTGCGGAATATTCTGTTCCATTGTGTCAGCTTTTGAGCATTTCCAGTATTCTTTGTGTTCCTGTTTTTCTTATTGCCTGTGTTTTTTAACCTTTACCTGATTTTGGACTTCCCCTAGCCTGTCGATTTGGAAACTGTTGCCCGTGAGTTTTGTTTGTGCTCCAAATACAACTTTTGGAATTCTACTTACCGGAGTCGTGCATTGTGGGTCTACTGCCTCTGTGAGCGTGATAGTGTGGCTGATTGACATCTTCCTGATTGATTGACATCTTCCTGAGCCCCTTTTTAGCTTTGTTGCATCCGTTAGTGCATGGTAGATGACATTGTTATTGGTAGAAAAGATTTGTCACCTAATACATTCCCATCTAAGCTCCTCTGGTCCACCTTCAGCCTGAGCAGAGGACTAATCAGCCAGAATAACTTATATCACCTGGGTGTTCAGAGGCTTTAAGAATGCAATTATTAAGTGATTGATTAGTCGTTTGTAAGAGATACCAGTGGCAATAAATAAAATCACTCTGAACAGCTTTGAGAAGATTGAGGAACAGAAATCAGCCTGCCATCCAACACCCACACATCAACACCCACTGGTTCCACCCATTAAAGGGATACTTCACCGATTTAGCATTAAGCTTTGTATCAGTAGAAACACGGTAGTATTTCTGAATGGCCGTGCTTCCCTCCCTCATGTCCCCAAGACGAGAGATCTTTGTATTGTGGGTCTGGTAAAAAATCTTCTGATGACGTAAAACGACGATTTTTGCATCATCGGAAGATTTTTGCCCAGAGTCTGTGGACTACAGCCAGCTAGTTCCGCATGTTTTCAACTCGCCCATAGGGGGTTGGACTGCCGAGTCCATTCGGAAAAGCCCGATTCAAAACGAGTCAGCCATCTTGAATCTTCGCTAAGGCTCTCTCTTTCAGTAGTAAACATTTACAACAATGATGTGCATTCAAACTACCGCACGTGTGCCACCAGGATACATTGGTACAGATTGGAGAATATGCAGGGAATGTTATTACAGATGGAATACTCGGCACACTACGTGAGCTTTGCCTGCACGGAGACCAGCGGTGTCGCTCAATGCTGCTAGCCGGGTAGGGGACATCCTCATCGGCTAGGTGGGAAGCTAACGCTAGCCGGCCACCTGTCCCATCAATCCTGCTCGCAAGTGTCCGCTCATTAGACAACAAACTGAACTACATCCAACTTCAACGAAACTCCCAACGTGAGTTCAGAGACTGCTGTGTTTTTGTTTTTGTGGAAACATGGCTGAACAACAGTGTACCGGACTGTCCAGCTACCAGGCCTGCTAGCCCTCCGAGCTAGAGATGCTCTGTCGCCGGGTAAAAGACTCGTGGAGGTGGGCCGTGTTAACACGGACTGGTGCAGAAATCGGCTGATTTGTATCCAACTAACTAACTGCTGGTGGAGTTTGTGACTGTTACATGCCGACCATTCTACATTCCACGCTAATTCACGGCTGTGTTTATACTCTGTGTTTACAGCCCACCAAGCACTAATGCTAGTATGCGTTAGCTGAACTTTACGGAGCCTATAATGTGTGTGTGCTGTAAATGTAGCCTGTTTCGTATGTTGCTTTTATATAATGTTTTTATATATTTTAAATGTGTAACACCACTTGAGCCACGGTGAAACGTTGTTTCGTGTATATGGTTGAAATGACAATAAAACACACTTGAGTTGAGTTGAATGCCTCACGGTCTTGTCTGTAAATGGTAGGCGTGGTTTGGGAGTGGACTCGTAAAGCAGCGAAGCAGGTGCATTCTGGGATTTGGTGTCTTCCATCCATATGAGCCAAAAACACATTTTCTGGCTTTTCTCTGCCTAGAAGGCACCAATTTCAAAAGAAAATTCACATTTCTACCACATAAGTGACCCAATTTAAAGATATATTCAGCTTTCCAGCGGTGAAATATTCCTTTAAGGATCACAAGAGGTGGGAGCCTATCCTAGCATGGACTGAGCAAAAGGCAATAGCTGGGATCTTATCCTTTGCATTTTTAGGTTCATGCTGTTTTAGATGTCACAGAAAAAGTCAAGAAATAACTCAGCCTAATGGGTCACTATAGGTTGAAAATGCTGTCAGTTAAAGGCAAACCAGTAGTGTCCAGATCTGCAGTGGGAAATACTATAAATTTACATTAACACCATTATAAGGGCTGATTGTTTTTATATTAAAAGAAAGTTATCATAGATCTAGAAATACATCCAAGGCAACATGATTTATTTCTTCTTCTTCTTTCTTTATTATAAATGTACAACTTGATGTCTTCTAGACAATACATTATACAGTAATTAGACTGTTTTGGAAATACAATAAATCATGAGTTGCTTCACAGATTGTCAATAATTAATGTTCTATTTTATTTTAAATTTGCTAATGATAAATAACTCTATACTGTTGTTTCATTGGGAACATTGTAAACAGTTGAAACAAAGAACATGGATCTTGTTTGTTTACTTTTTTAAGTTGCTGTGTTTTATTGAAACAATTACAACAGCTTCATGTATCCTTGGATATAGATCCTCTATAGGTTAAGTGGGCATTGTGAAGAAGTAGACAGAGCACACTACATTTTAGAAAATTAACAAAGTTAACAGTTTTTGTTTACATGGTAATAACACCATTTCACAGTTGCAACATTGTTGAGCACAAGGGCACAGACCTGCTCAAATGTCATGACATCATTGGTCACCCTGCCCACAACAAATAAAGTAAGCAAACAGCCATAGTCATGGTGCCCTCTTGTGTGAACTTTGAAACTGCGTTTCAACAATATGATAAAGAGATGCCACACACATTCACCAATCAATCAATCAAAGTGTATTTGTATAGCGCTTTACAACAACCAGCAGGTCTCCAAAGTGCTTCACATCAGGAACTAAGACTAAAACAACATATCATGCAATAAAAGAATAAAATGTATAAAAACAGTAAAATCCTAAAAGGTTACATAGAAACATGAAATTGTCACACACCACTACTGCGTAATAAAAGCCATTCTAAACAGGTAGGTTTTAAGTTTAGACCTGAAAAGAGCAACATCTGTAATTGTGCGAATATCAGGGGGTAACTTGTTCCAGAGTCTCGGAGCAGCAACCGCAAAAGCCTGATCACCCCACCATTTGTACCTTGACCTTGGGACTTGTAAGAGCAGTTGGTTAGAAGACCGCAAAGACCGGCTGTGCTCACGCAGGGTTAAATCTCTGATAAATACTCCACATTAAGCCATTAAGGGCCTTAAAAACAAATAATAAAATCTTAAAATCTATTCTAAAACGCACAGGGAGCCAATGTAGGGTGTAAAGAACGGGAGTGATGTGTGCACGTCTAGATGTATTTGTTAAAAACCGAGCAGCAGCATTTTTGCACAAGTTGAAGACGTGAGATGGATGTTTGATTCAGACTCGGCCCAATGGTGTCATTAAAAACCTCCTTCACCATTCTGGCGGGAACAACGTCTAGGGGACAGTTGGTAGGTTTCATGTGTTGCACTATCTCAGAAAGCAATGTCAGAGAAACTTGCTGAAATTCCTCAAACAGCAGAATGCATAGGAGCAGCAGGTACAAACACATTAAAATAAAATAAAAAATAAAATAAAACTGGCGTATTTCCTGACAGATGCTACTTTGTCAGCATTTATAAAATGAATTAATAGCATTTGTGAATATGGAAAGACAAAACTTATCCAAGCTAACACCTACAGTAGATTCTATATGAGTATGGAGCTGGACAGAAATTAACTGAATACATTTTCTCTTAAGTTAAATAAAGATCTTATCTATTTTCAGGGTCATATAACCCTTGATTCATATATATATATATATATATATATATATATATATATATATATATATATATATATATATATATATATATTATTATATATATATATATATATATATATATATATATATTATATATATATATATATATTATATTTCTTTTAAATTGTTGAAAAAATGTTTTACTCAGTTTAACTCTAAAAACAATGTTTCTTTTGATATGTAAAATGATGACCACATATTTGCAAATATAAGCAAAAGAAAAAGGTAATATTTTTAAACAAAGTAAGGATCATTATAGGAAAAAAGGATTATCTTCTATTGTATTCCTAAATGAATTGTGAGACAGCAAATATTTAGAAACATAATAAACTTTGACTTGTTTCTGAAGAGAACAAGGTCATGTGAACCTAACTTTTCATCCACTTCGCCCTCCCCAACCCAAAACCAAGATTGTTTGAATTTAAAAGCTAAACCAATCTAATAGGTTGTATTGATCAAACCAGGGTTCCAGAGTTCATGACATCCTTGTTTGACTTTTCCCTTTAAAAGGCAGCCTGTGACTGCAGGACTTTCACATCCCCATCAGCCATGAGAGCGGTTGTGCTTGCCCTGACTCTGGCCTTTGTGGGTGAGTATATGCTCTCTGTTTTTGTGAAGGTTTGACTTTTAAAAGATTTAAAATCAGAAACTGCAAATAACTAAATGTTTTATTTGGATGTCTTAAACAATGCATTTGAAATGATAATTTTTAACTAAGAGCTTAAAGTTGAATGTTTAGCGGCACACTAGCTAACGCCTCATACAGTTGTGCAGAAAATACAGTTACTAACGTATTTTTATGACTTTCACTTTCAGAATTTCAGTTTGACATTACTGTGTTTAATTTAAAAATTTAAAATGTTATCCAATTTATTTAGTTAATGTGCATTTTATGTATTGTAACTGCTTCTATACAAAGGTTTAGGCTTTTGGAGAAACTAAAAAATGTCAGGGGATAAAACAGAGAAGACAAGAAGTCTTTCAATTGCTATGAGGAATAAGAGATTAAAAAAGATCAGTATTAGAGTACACTGGATACTGTCCATTTATGGATTATTAATTTATTTTTAATGTCATTTCAGCTGGTCAAACTCATTACTTTGGTAAGTTCAGTACTTTATTACAATCTTGAAATTCAGGTTCCATTTTTCGAAAACAATATATGGAAACCAATAAATAATTAGACAGTGCATTGCAACATTTACCACACAGCTAAAGTTAAATGATGGTTAATTATTCTGGTAAAATACAGTTTATTTTATGATGTATGGTTAATATGATGTCATTTATAACTCAAATAGCTTTGGGGATGAGGTAGAATACATCTCACTGAGTGAAATTGTTCTTACAGTTCCTGACTTTGCTGCCGGTAAGACTTATGTATACAAGTATGAGGCACTGCTCCTGAGCGGTCTGCCGGAGGAAGGTTTGGCAAGAGCCGGACTCAAAGTCAGCAGCAAAGTTCTCATCAGTGCTGCAGCCCAAAATGTATACATGCTGAAGGTAAAGATCAAAAGCAGGTGCAAGCAACAATCTTCTCACTTTTAAAATGCAAACTGCCCTGTAATTAATCTTACTTTTTACACTATAGCTTGCGGAACCTGAGCTCTATGAGTACAGTGGCGTCTGGCCTAAGGCTCCTTTTATACCAGCAACCAAGCTGACTTCAGCCATGGCTGCTCAGCTCTCGACACCAATCAAGTTTGAGTATGCCAATGGTGTTGTTGGGAAAATGTTTGCCCCTGAGGGAATCTCAACAATGGTGCTGAACGTCTACAGAGGTATACTGAATGTCCTTCAGCTCAACATCAAGAAGACACAGAATGTCTATGAAATGCAGGAGGTTTGTCAAAGATCATTCAGTACTGATTATGAATACATAACAGGAAGTTGAATCTCCCTAGTAAACATATACTTTTCTCATTAGGACGGAGCTCAGGGTGTGTGCAAGACCATCTATGCCATCAGTGAAGACGAAAAGGCTGAACGCATCACTTTAACAAAAACCCGGGATCTAAACCATTGTCACGAGAAGATCATGAAGGACATTGGGTTGGCATACACTGAGAAATGTGCAGAGTGCCAGCAAGTAGGTTCAAACACATTTTGTGTCATGCATACATCTAAGGAAGTAGAAAATGTTGCATGACTAAGCAACTATGTGGTTCATCTTCACAGGATTCAAAAAACCTGAGAGGAACTACAGCATACAACTACATCTTAAAGCCAGTTGATAACGGCGTCATGATCCTGGAGGCAGCTGTCAATGAGCTGATCCAGTTCTCCCCTTTCACTGAGATGAATGGAGCTGCTCAGATGGAGACCAAGTATGTCAATAGATACTCAGAATGTAATAATGCAAGTGTTTAGATTTAATGGAGCTGTATTAACCTTTCACATTTCTTTTAAGGCAATCCTTGGTGTTCCTTGAGATTCAGAAGGCTCCCATTGTACCCATCGAGACTCAGTATGTCCACCGTGGGTCACTTAAGTACGAATTTTCCACTGAGCTTCTTCAGACACCCATTCAGCTCATCAAGCTCACCAATGTACAGGCCCAGGTATTGTCTTAGACTGCTTTAAATTATCAGTAACGTCAGGAAATATGTAAATCTCTCCCATGTTAAATGACTTTCTCTTCAATTCTGTGTTCTTAGATTGTGGAGGTTCTGAATCATCTGGTTGCCCACAATATGGAGAGAGTCCATGAGGATGCCCCTATGAAATTCTTTGAACTCATTCAGCTTCTCCGTTCAGCCCGCTTTGAAGACGTGGAAATGGTTTGGAGCCAACACAAAACCAAACCTGTCTACAGGTAACTTTAAGTGTTTGAACATTTGAATAAGATAAGAAAATATATGTATACAGGTTCACTCACACGGTTTTCATCTTCCAGACAGTGGATTGTGGATGCCATTCCGGCCATTGGAACTCCTGTTGCTCTGAAATTCATTAAGGAGAAATTCCTAGCTGATGACCTTACTGTTGCTGAAGCTGCTCAGGCTTTGATTGCATCTGTTCACATGGTGACAGCAAACACTGAGGCCATCAATCTGGTTCAGGTGGGTAAACCACAAAGCAAGTTACTTTGTCGGTAATACAAATGGGGGTATGAAACATTTCTGATTGTTGCTCTCTTATAGGCCCTGGCATTCAACAACAAGATAGTGCAAAACCCAATTCTGCGTGAGATTGTTCTCCTTGGCTTCGGTACCATGATTTCAAAATACTGTGTTGAGATAGCTGCCTGCCCTGCTGAATTAATAAAGGTAATACAACATTGTGCTTTTCATATTACTTAAAAATCTTCTGCACATTTCTGGATGAGAAAAGGAGATCTTAATCCCTCATTTTCCCCCAACAGCCCATCCAAGACCTCCTTGCAGAGGCTGTCGCTAAAGATAAGACCCAGGACATCATCCTGCTCCTTAAGGTTTTGGGTAACGCTGGCCATCCTTCTAGCCTTAAACCGATCACAAAGATCCTGCCCATGCATGGCACTGCAGCTGCATCTCTACCCATGAGAGTCCATGCTGAAGCCATCATGGCCTTGAGGAGCATTGCTAAGAAGGAGCCAAGAATGGTGAATTCTCAACACTAAAGAGTATTTCAAACTATTCTAGTTTTTACATATCAGTTTATACTGAGTTTGCTTTCTCTTGTAAATCAGATCCAGGAATGGGCTCTTCAGCTATACATGGACAAGGCTCTTCACCCAGAGCTTCGTATGCTTGCATGCATCGTGCTGTTTGAGACAAGGCCTCCAATGGGTTTGGTTACAACTCTTGCTAACATTGTGAAGACAGAGAAGAATCTGCAGGTAGCAAGCTTCACTTATTCTCACATGAAGTCCTTGACCAGGAGCACCGCCCCTATCTATGCCTCAGTGTAAGAGCACTCTCTGATCCCTAATCATCATCAGTCCATCTCTGTGAACTTAACTAACTCAGCCTTTTTACAATTTCTCTTGCAGTGCTGCAGCTTGCAACATCGCTGTCAAACTATTGAGCCCAAGTCTGGACAGACTGAGCTTCCGTTTCAGCAAAGCCATCCACATGGACATCTATAACAGTAATGCCAATGTCACAACTGGTTTGCGTTATCTTGCTTTTTTCTTTTTCTGGAAGATCAACTAACTGCCTCTCGTCAAACTCTTTCAGATCCTATGATGTTTGGTGCTGCTGCCAGCGCTTACTACATCAATGATGCTGCCTCCATTCTGCCCAGATCTATTGTGGCTAAGGCAAGTGCCTTCATGGCTGGAGCTGCTGCTGATGTTCTGGAGGTAAAAGGATAAGGAAACACCTGCCCTCTACATAATCAGAATTTTAATTCAAAAATTAGCTTTTTAACATGTTGGAGTTTTCCTAGGTTGGAGTAAGAACTGAGGGACTCCAAGAAGTTTTTCTGAAAAACCCTGCACTCGTTGACAACGTTGACAGGATCACCAAGATGAAGCGTGTCATTAATGCTGTAAGTATGAAACGCCAGTAAGTTGCAAGTACCAGGATAGAATAGCATACAAAAGGCACATGATAAATTACAGCAGGCTAGTAAGTTGGATTTCGGATTGTTTCCTTTTTCCACAGCTCTCTCAGTGGAAGGCTCTGCCCACCAGCACACCTCTGGCCTCCATCTATGTCAAATTCTTTGGTCAAGAAATTGCCTTTGCTAACATTGACAAAGTCCTGATTGACCAGGCCATTGCGGTATGATTCAGATGTCAACCTCAAGACCAATTTCAAAACAAATTGTTATTCACTTTTTTTTGCAAGACACAATATTTATGATACATTCTTCTTTACAGCTCACCACTGGACCCTCTGTTGGTAGGAACGTGATCAAGGCTCTGCTGTCTGGTGCTTCCTTCCACTTTGCTAAGCCCCTCCTAGTCACTGAAATAAGGCGTATCCTGCCAACTGCTGCTGGTATTCCAATGGAGCTCAGTCTGTACACTGCTGCTGTGGCTGCTGCAACTGTTCAAGGTGAGCAGAAGCTACAAAGCATCCACAGTTTAGCTTGTTACAAGTCCCACCTATCCCACTAATCTAGTTTACTTTATGCTTATCAAAAAAGGTGCTGATATGCTCTTAAAGTAGGCCTATTTGAAAACAGCCATTTGTAATTTGGTAAAGCTCTTTGTAATTGCAAGTGTACTTGGCTTTCATAAAAACAACATTGAAGCACTGATGGTACATGGTACACAATATCATCTAATAGTGGAACCAAGAGCGTTAAAAGTATTATGCTAAGTGGCGACACATGGGTTTATTTGTTTTCTTAGTCAGGGCCATCGCAACACCAGCTCTGCCAGAAGACTTCCATCTTGCTCACCTATTGAAGACAGACATTCAGCTTGAGACTGAGATCATACCAAGGTAGGTAGAACATCTGACACTAAAATAAAAAATTAGCACAAAATATATCATATCATAAAATGTGATATCCAAATGTCCTCTCCTTCTAGTGTTGCTGTGAACACATTTGCTGTGATGGGGGTAAACACCGCCATATTCCAGGCTGCTGTGCTATCAAGAGCTAAATTCAACTCCATTATGCCAGCCAAAATTGCTGCAAGACTTGACATTAAGGAGGGCCACTTTAAGATTGAAGCTCTGCCTGTTTCTGTGCCTGAAAACATTGCAGCTGTCTAGTAAGCGTAACATTGTTCACTCAATCTGTACACTCAAAAATATTAAATTCTGAGCATTTCTAAGATGTTTTTTATTGTAGGAGCCTACATGATTAACATATAACACAATAACACTATTGTTCTTTCAACAGTGTTGAGACTGTTGCTGTGGCAAGAAATATTGAGGACCTTGCTGGTGCAAGAATCACTCACATCATCCCTGCCAAAGTATTCCAGCCAATCTCAAGGGAGATTGTCACATCTAAGATTGTTTCATCTGCTGCTGCTAGTTGGGTGAGCTTTAAACATTTTCTTTTATGATAGCAACAATAGTATTTACATTTACAATATAATTAATGTTTTTCTTTTCATAGTCCCACTCTTCAGAGGTCATTCCCCAGGATGTGGCAGTTCCCATTTTCATTGTAAGACCCAAAGCAGTTCAGTTTGAGAAGAAGTACTGCGCTAACGCTGTTGGACTGAAGGGCTGTTTAAAGATTGCCACTGAAAATGTTGCTTACATCAAGAACATTGCCCTGTACAAACTGGCTGGAAAGCACTCTATTGCTCTTTCCTTCAAAGCTGGTAAGTATGGATAACACAATACTTTTGTACATTTTGGAGAAGCATTGTTCACAAAGCAATTATTAATGTCATTATCTGATGATACTTTCAGTTGAAGGTGGTGTCATTGAGAGACTGGAGATGGAGGTTCAAGTTGGACCAAAGGCTGCAGAGAAGCTCATCAAACAGATCAACTTGAGTACAGATACCGTTGAAGGAAGCCCAGTCTTAATGAAGCTCAAGAAAATCCTGGTTTCTGGTCAGAGGAATGTCACCTCATCTTCCTCCTCTAGCTCCAGCAGAACTCGCTCAAGCCATAGCTCCAGCTCCTCTTCCAGCTCCTCTTCCAGCTCCTCTTCCAGCTCCTCATCTCATGTACGCAGCAAGGCCATTGATGCAGCTGCTCCAGCCCGTAGACTCCGCAGCAGCATCAGCAGCAGCTCTTCCACATCTGTTAGCAAGTCCAGCTCTGCATCTAGCCTTACATCGCTCTTCAGGGCAAGCTCAAGTTCCTCTAGCTCCAGTGCCAGTCTTTCAAAGGTAAAGATTGTTTGCATGGAAGAATATGAATGTCTACATATCATAGAAAGCGTGGAATCTGACAAAAATATTTCTTCTGAACAGCGAGTGCTTTATCCCCACAAGTTCATGAAGAACCACAAGATGCAGGTGCGTTTAGATGGTGCTTCTAACAATAACAACATATTGTTCAGTTTGCACGTTAATTTGTGTTGCAGCTTTTTCATCGTGGCTTTAAACTTCCATGTATTATTGTTGTAGACTCTCACTTCTCAAGCAGCTGCCGTTTCAAGCAGCAGAAGCAGTGCCTTGAGCTTTGAGGCAGTCTTCAAACAGGTGAATCTTCTTTTAGTCATCTTAAATAATAAAAACAAATCCTTAAAATCTTTTTTACTAATGGGTTTAATGGTCTACTCGCATTATTTAACTCTGATTGTTCCCACAGAAAAGATTCCTTGGCGATGGAGCTGCTCCTAACGTTGCCATCATCTTCCGTGCCGTCAGAGCTGACAAAAAGATAATGGGATACCAAATGGCAGTCTACTTGCACAAACCTACCACCAGAATTCAGATTATCATGGCTGCCTTGGCTGCCGATAATAACTGGCAGTTCTGTGCTGATGGAGTTGTGCTTAGCAAGTCGAAAGTCACAGTAAGACACTGTCTTGTTTATAATCATAGATCTTACGACATAATATCAAGAGGCTATTGTTAAAAACAACTGCCTTATTGTCACATCTGCTGTCTCTCAATAGGCTAAAATCACCTGGGGAGCTGAATGCAAGCAGTACCAAACCACGATCACTGGCGAGACTGGTCTTCTTGGTCCAAGCCCTGCAGCTCGCGTGAGAGTGGCCTGGAACAACCTGCCTTCGGCCTTTAAACGCTATGCAAAGAAGTATGAAACTTCAAATGCATGTATTTAGCCTACTCATATGCAATATAGACAATGAAATGTCTGATATTTGGAAATTATTTTGCAGGGTGTATGATGTCATTCCTGCTTCCATAATGGCTGGCATGATTCAAGGAAAGGATAAAAACACTGCTAAGCAGCTCTCACTTACAGTTGTTGCCACATCTGACAGGACCATTGACTTAATTTGGAAAACACCAACAGTATGAAGACTTCAGTAGTTATCCTAAAATATAACGTAATGTTTGTTTTTGTTTGTCTAATAAATGGAATTATTCTGTCTACAGCATACTGTCTATAAGATGGCTTTGAGTCTTCCAATCGCACTGCCACTTGAAGAAATCAAAGGTCTCACCCCCTTCGATGACATTGCTGATAACATCCACCACTTGTTTGCCAAGGCTGGTGCAGGTAATGAATTACCTTACTGATTAATATGAAATTCACTGACAGGCATCTTTGGCTCTGGGCCAAGGATTCAAACAATTTTTTTTATTCTTTACAGCTGAATGTAGCTTTGTCAAAGACACACTGACCACATTCAACAACAGGAGATACAAGAACAATATGCCGTTGTCTTGCTACCAAGTTCTGGCACAGGATTGCACCAATGAGCTGAAATTCATGGTTCTGCTGAAGAAGGATAACACTGAGCAGATCCACATCAATGTGAAAATTGCTGATATGTGAGTGTCAGAGAGAAACTGTGGTTTTAATCTAAAAGTTGACAACACAAAATAACATTTTCATTTCTGTACTTGTAGTGATATTGACCTGTACCCGAAGAACACTGACATGATGGTCAAGGTTAATGGAATGGAAATACCTATCAACAACCTGCCGTATCAACATCCCACAGGTTCTTACACATTATTCCCACACCTTAAATTTAATATCACAAACTACACATTATAGTTAAAAAAAAAAGTAATGTTTTTTAATTGTTTTTTTGTTGTTGCTTACAGCTAAAATCCAGATCAGACCAAATGCTGAAGGCATTTCTGTGTACGCTCCCAGCCATGGTCTTCAAGAAGTCTTTTTGGACAAGAACTCATGGACGGTAAATGCAACACTCACTATGGACACTAAGAATATACTGTATATAAAATGATAATAAAGGTTTTTGTTTGCAAATTCCAGGCTTCAAACTTTGACCTCTGAGAAAAACTTTTTTGGCTTTTGGTAAATTTGACATACAATGTATATTGGATAGCCTGTAATGTCTCATATGATCCTGCAATACAGGTTAAAGTTGTGGACTGGATGAGAGGAAAGACCTGTGGACTCTGTGGAAAGGCTGATGGGGAAATCAGACAAGAATACCGCACACCCAATGGACGCTTGACCAAGAACGCAGTCAGCTACGCTCATTCCTGGGTTCTGCCAGCCACGAGCTGCAGGGACAGCAATGGTAAGACACAAAGGTCATTGTGTAATTACTTTTACAGCAAGATCCTTTTCCACTGTGATGTGACACAATTGTTAGATCACTGCATATGGTTAAAGCAGGTATTTTAAACATGTTATGATGCACTGAATCCATCAGAAACTCACTTAACACCTTTCTCCTACAGAGTGTCGTATGAAGCTTGAATCTGTACAGCTGGAGAAGCAGGTAAATCTCCATGGCCAGGAATCCCAATGCCACTCTGTTGAGCTCGTACTGCGCTGCCTGGCTGGCTGCTTCCCTGTGAAGACCACAACTGTCACTGTTGGCTTCCACTGCCTTCCTGCTGGTGAGACTGCAAAGAAATCACAGCTGCTCAAGTGACAGAATATGAAAACGTGGAAAGAAATAACACAGCTCCTAATCACTCTGCTCCATTCCCTTGTGCAGATTCTGCCCTGAATCGCCCAGATAGTGTGCGCAGCATCGGCGATAACAGCGTGGACCTGAGGGAAACAACAGAAGCCCACCTAGCCTGCAGCTGCACTGCTCAGTGTGCTTAATAACACTTTATTCTGTTGGTCACTTACATCAATTCCATTTAAATAAATTGCATCTCAAAATAAGCTTTCTGTTAAATTATTTTGACTAGTGTGACTTCATAGATCTACAGTGATGCATTACTTAAAGGAAAATTTTTATTTTTTGGTGTTCGTATTTCTTTGGTATGTAGAGGAGCAAACAAGTTGTAAAACTCAGTCAACCCCTTCTGAATCAAAAACAAGTGACTATACAGATAAATAAAGAATTGTGGTGATCAAATACATTTGTCAATTTCAACTTATTTTAGAGAAAATAGTTTTTTAAATGTTCAAGGGTTGCAACATTTTCAGCCACTATTGTATGTGTGAAAGTGTTTTGATTAACACCTCCAGAAAGTGTCATCACTCTCAAAATAGTTTATTTTTAAAAACCTAATCAATGGCTTGAGTATTTCTTCAACTTCAATTTAATTTTTACATTTCCAAACACTACTATAGTTGATTGTTGTCAAAAAGACACATTTCTGTGTCCACTGTATTGAGTACATTTCCTTGACGATGTACTTCACTTCACAACCAAATACAAAATCACCAGTGTACAATATATGTGAACTTAGTACTAGATATATTATTTAATAGCAATGGTTCTATCTAGCCACAAAAGCAAAAGCAATTTATTACAGCTCTTACCTCTTTACTGGACAGGTCTGTTGTTGAATTGCTGCTTCACTCGGTTTACCTCAATGGTCTCCATTTTCATCAGGTATAGGCCACCAATGAATGGGAAGGAACAGGTGAAGCAGTTCTGTTGATCAATAACTCACAATTGTTTTGCGATAGAGAGGCCAATAAAGGTCAATTGACAAGAAATTTGTGTTTCAAGAATGTATAATGAATGTTTCAAGAATATAAGAGTTTCTAGAATACATCATGTACGAATTACTCTTATCTGTCAATATAAAGCCACTTAAATAAACATTAATTGAAAAAACAAATTGAGAAGAATACACATTTATATTGACATCAGTGGTCTAAACTCAGTGACAGGGTTCTACTACACATTGTGTAATTTCTGTTAAATTTTACAGCCTTTTCCTATTTTACCGTAACATCCTACATCACTAGCTACCGATGTAACTGCAACATCTGTCAACCACATTTCTATATCAAACTATAGAAAAATACTTCATTTCTTATCCAGTTTCTTATTGCATTTTGTGAAACAGCAGCATTAATTCTACATTCTAAAATGTGCCAGTTGAGAAGTTTAACATGATAACTAAAGTTGAAAAGTTGTGGAATAAACAGCAACATTTAGGCAATTTAATGTACAACAGCAAACATTAACAAGGGGCAAGCAACATCTCCCTACACATGATCTTTTGTGGAACAAGTACTAGCCTTGGACTAAAATCCTACACATTAGATGACTGCCAAAACAAGATTCACAGCACCACTTAAATAAATACAGTTATCACATAATCTAAATACAAAACAGTAAGATAATTAAAAAGAAACAATAAGATTTGCTCTCAGTCACATAAAGCACAGAACACCAGCAGCTAACCAGGACTATTGTTTGGCTTCAACTGTTAAAAATGATTTAATCTTCCGGTGTTTGGTATTCACAATTCAGGTGCATTTCTGAAATACTACAAATCATCTATAATCAATGGACATTAATAGGAATTCTGATTCAAATTATTAAAGTTTTTGGCTTCATATAGAGCTTGTCTTTTCCTTGGTGAGTGTGTGGTTGCTGTGGTCTTCACAGTCGTTCCACTGTTTGTGCTGAACTGGACCATTTCCATTTAAAAAGATGTTTGACTCTTCAACATGTTCAGTCAATCTCTTCGGTTTGGTTGATCTGGAAATTTGACAAAGAGTTTAGGGTGCACAACAGCAGCATTCATTTAGAGGTACATTATGTCATGTCATTATTTGTACTATTATATGCTGTACCCGTTTTCTGGGACAAGGCAAAGTGTGGGATACAGTTCGGCTGTTGATGGTGATGTCAGTGGGACACATCTGGGTGTGGGGGAGGTTGTGTCAGATGGCCTTCTGATTAGCTTTTCTGGAGCTGACGCTGCACTCACCTCTGTTTTAGCTGAAAAGATAATAATATGAAACTTTATTAATAAAGTTACTCATTAATAATTATAAATAAAAACATCATCAACTTTGGAAGATTCAAATATAAAGACAAATGTGACCTGGGCCTGTCTAGTAAGGGAGTGGACACTCACATATTAAAAAGGCACTTTTGGACTTTGACATCTGGGGTTTCTTTGAGTCAGCAAATGGACTCAAGTTTAAAAACTGATGTTTGAGCCACGTTGCTCGATCGTCCTCAAAGGCCTTTCTCTGCAAGTTAAACCAGATCTAAGTCATACTTTTTAAACTTAAAGTGCGCACACAGACATAAACCAGTCGTCTTGGCACACAGCTGTTTTTTGCCAAGAGGGAAATGTAGCATATTCCCTAAATTCTATTTCATACCAATTTTGGGAAAAATAGGTTTTATAAATCACCTCATGGCTAAGTCTTATAGCTGCTTCAGTGAAGTTCCTCCTCTCCCTCTCAAATATCTTTCTCTGTTCCTCAAGGGTCTTCCACTCATCTCTGAAGCGCTCTTTCTCTTGCAGCATGTAGCAGTCGCTCAGCAGGGATGCCTTCTCCTCATCATACGGAGAGCTCAGCTGCTGCTACAAGAAAAAGAATTGGCATACAGCCAGAATGTAATAAAGAAAGTGTCAACAAACAAAATACTGTATCTTTCCACCAACATGCAAACATGGTTCCAATTTAAGTGCTCAGTTAACACAATAAAAGACCCTGAGATAAAGCTACAATGTTAGAGGTTCACTAATTTTTAAAACTAGCAGTTTAAAATGTATAACTTTTAGTTCTTTAGTTCCTACTCAAAATTGTTTTATAGAATTATATGGCACTCTTGTCTCAGCAGTGTGACTTTGACTCTTGCTATTGGCCACTTGTACTAATGAACTCTCCAGAGAGCTTAATGGCTAAAATGGCAGAGGAATTCAGTCTTACCTGCAGGAGCTGATGTTGTGTTTGAATGAAGTCTTTGCACTGCTGGATCTCCAGTTTCAGTCTGTCCATCTCCTCCTCGTGAGTCTCTCGGGAAACAGCATCAGTATTTTTGCTCCTGCCAATCTGAGCCAAAGATGCTGGACAAGCAACCCGGAAAATCTTTTACAATTATGTTAACATCCATCTTCTATGTATTGACTTTATCAGGAAGTTCGGATCCAGTCTGGAATGTCATTGGAACAACATTTTGTTTTGGTTGATCCCATACAATTCTGATTCCTTTTGGCTTCAGTATATAATGTAAGCATGCTTCGGTTTCTTGTTCTGTGACTCTCTTTTGCCACATCAATGGTACAAAAGCTATTTTTGAGGTTAGAGAGGAATCCAAATTATCTAGACTTCTTACAAGACACAAAGTTACATTCCTTTATGTATCAGGGTCAAAGAGTGAAAGGATGCTACATGAAGACTACCTTGGTTGTCCAATCTTTCAACGTGGCTCTTAAGTCTTCTCCACTGGAGGCGAATACTGTTGGTCAACTTCTCTCGGGCGTGAACACAATACAGCTCTACACTTTCTTTACTGGAATCAAACACTTCCTCTTCTGAGTCAGCCTGACAACGAAAATGAGAATAAATTTCAATCCATTAGTAGCACACGAGTCTAAAACCCCTTGACCCATTGTAGCCATGGTTATTGTGTTTGTCTGAATCATTCCACCTAATTTGGTTGTTCAAATACTGTGAGCAAAATGCGGGAAAGAAATTGTTTAATAACTCCAGGTAAGAGATCTACTGTATGTCTACCTGCAGTATATTACTGATCACCGATACCAATACAAATATCACATATCACATATCACATAAAGGCAATGAAGTGAGAGCAGTGACTTGGAAACAAAAAAAAGTAAGAAAGAGATGAACAGCTTGTCCTACCTGTATACCATCATCTTGATGTTGGTCGTCTTTCAGCGTTGGTTTCTTTGAACTCAGAATGGACACCATGTCTTTTTTCATCTGCTGCAACACTTTCTTCAGCTCTGCATTTTCCAGCAGCAACTCCCTTTGTCGGACGTCATAGTCGCTCAGCAAAGTCTTATACATCTCCCCCTCATGCCTTGGGATAAGAAAGTTAATCATCTATGTTTATTTGTCCGTTATAATCTCACCTGGTACGGCAACAGCACCGAACAGGACCGAAAGGCCCTACCAAGAATGGTTTGTTTGGCTAAACACACAATAATAGGCGGTGCTCTACCCTGTCTAAGGGATATTTACAACAGGCGGTGCAAGAATAAGGCTAAGATAATCATTAAAGATCCCAACACAGGAAGAGCCTCTACCCTCAGGCCTCTAGGATCCTAAACAAGGTCGCTGCCTTAGACTTATTTAATTCTCCTGTGTTCCCGCATTCTTTATTTACCCATGAAAATATGTCTTCAGAGATAAAGTTCATAGATAATGTAAAACTACACAAAAAAAGCCATTAGAAGTAAACTTACTTTGCTTCTGTCTTTTCAGTTTTCCACAGGCTTCTCTTCCCATCAGCTCTTCCAATGTTGTTTAATACATCAATGGCTAGAAGAAAGACAGACAAGTGGAGAAAATGAAAGAGAGTCTTAAAGGTCATGTCAATTTTAATCTTGTGGTGTTGCTTTGATTTTAAAATGTTTAACATTGGGGCAAAGGATGGGGCTGAACAGGTTTTATCTTTAACCTTGTTTCTTCTCCTTTTTGTCAACCAGAAGTTGATTCAAGCGCTCCCTCAGTTTGTTAAATTCTCTTTCTTTCCTTTTCATCTCATGATTGTACTGGCTGGCCCGGCTTGCAATTACATTCTGAAGTTTTTGCACCTAGTAGGAGGAAATAAGTGTTTACTGTTTAAAGTGTCATGCTTATCCCCCTGAGACCAAAAACATGACTGAGGATTTACTCGACATTGTCTGGGGCAGTAAGTCCAAAGAAAATACCTCTTCTTTTTCATTTTTCAGACAGTTTTGCAAACTCTTCACTTTCAGCTGCAGCTGTCGTTCTCTCTCAAGGAGTCCCGTGTTTTCCCTTTTGGACAGTTCAAGCTGCTCCTATGATAACAGAACAACATTGACGTGGCAACTCTTGAGTTGCTTTTGGTTGAACATTTGTCTTCCACCAAATCTATATTTTATTTAAATACAATATTAATATGGAGGAATCACTGGGTTTAAATGTTACTGTACTTTTAGTTGGGTGCTGGTGAGCTGCAGGTAGTCCACATTGCTGCTGGACTTAAGTTGCTCCACTTCCATGTTTTCCAGAGTCCGGAGGCCCCTGCGATGCAGCTGAATCAGGTCATTCATGCAATTTAGCACAGCCACAACATTCATTTCTGAGCTTCCTCCTGACTCCATCCAAACTGGTGGAAGGCCAAGAGATGACACCTCCTGTAAAAAGGTGAATAAAGGAAGCAAAGGATGTGGAGGAGACTTAAACCCAGGACATAAGCATCAATAACTGCGCTAAAAATACATAAGAGACACATGTAAGGATACCAACCTGACTGATGTGTGATAGACATTCCTGCACGTTTTCCTCTGTGCAAAAGGTACTGAGCATGTAGTTTCTGTGCAGTGGCAGCGATGATTGGCTCAACTGCCTCAAGGGAGATGGTCTACATTCAATGGAGCTGCTGCAAATGTCCTTGACTTTTGGGGGGAAAATGTCTGTCAAATATGTATTGGTATGGTCTTATACTAATTTTTTAATGCTTGACCAGAAAAGGAAAACATTTTATATACAGTAAATGTTACATGAATTGAGGTTACTTTTGGCACAGACACTAAGAATAGCATTAATCTGCCATATGGGTCAGTTTAACCTGTTCCTAACTCACAAGGTTTGATACAGAGAACAGGCTAGAAGTCAAAATGATACAGTAACCTACACACAACTGCTGAAGGCAGAACACTGCAGTACTGTTCTTCAGTTCATCTAACTAGAAATGATGCCGACATAAAATTTACATTACAAAATATTATACAGTTTCTGAGACATAGAAAAGTAACAATTGCTGAGTTCAATAGCCAACATGTCTCATTAACAGTGCACATGCACTGGTCTACAAAGTCAAAAACTCACTCACCCAGGGAGGACTCTGGCATTGTTGCAGGGCAGCCTTCAGGCTGCGTATCTGGATCGTCTACTACATGTGCCGGATACACAAACCTTGCCACAACATCCACCTATGCAGTCAGTGCTCCTGAAATAGAGGGTCAGATTAGCAGCGCCCATTCAACTGGATTACAAGGCAATGGAAATTAACACGCAGCAGCGATGAGGGGTGGAAACACACAGCAACCTAAATAACAGAGTATGTGGACAGCAGATTCACTGAGGCTATTTCATTTATCCAGTGAAGACAACAAGCTAATAGTGATCACATAGTATACCCACAGCCAGCCAATAAATGTAATAGAAAATATTAAAATGTGTGTTTATTTAGAGTCTTTTACAAGCTTATTATGATTGCTATATTGTTGTTGTTGTTGTTGTTGTTGTTGTTGTTGATGTTGTGGTTTAAACAGTGCTGTACACCGTTACTGCAGGACTATTTAACAGGTTGGACAAGGCCGGCATCTTATCTCAATGCTCTTATCATGAGCTGATCAGACTAATCCCAGACAGACAGCATGGTGATTTGTCTGCAGAACCATACAATCAGAAACATGTCTCCTCCTGTAGGAAAAGTGCCTTTGTTTTTTTAACAAATAGACACACTATACAGATATTACTGAAAACCTATAGTATCATCTACAACACATTCTAGGACAGCAACGATCAGAGCATGAGCAGTGAATTGCATACACATTGCATATTTATTTTACATAGAACATTTTGTGTATTACATTTTTCTTACATTTTAGTCTTTAAGGCTCATCATTGACTCAGGGGACCTGCCCTTTGGTTTCAGTGATACTTAATCAGCCTGACGAGACAGATGGCAAGGCTACAGCCACAAAGCTTAACAAGACTATACACTGCTTAGACTGACAACTCAACAAGTGTTAACCTTCAACTCAAAAGTGTTGAGTTGAAGTCAATTTTTACTTTTATTTAATTTTTTTGTTTTTCAACATGGTGCTGAACAGGTGTGTGTGTGTGTGTGTGTGTGTGTGTGTGTGTGTGTGTGTGTGTGTGTGTGTGTGTGTGTGTGTGTGTGTGTGTGTGTGTGTGTGTGTGTGTGTGTCACAATGTGCATTATATTGATGTAGGATTTGTGATCTGTCTTGTTGTTTTGTTAGATGTTGACATGTTTTTACCGTAGGATTTAAACTGTGCCCTACCTAGGGACTGCAGATGTACAGTAAATTAGCCTAAGGCTAACTGAGGTACAATCATGCATCAAATGGAAACATTTATGTTAAAAATTGTACATGGTCCCCAACAAATAAAATTAATAAGTAAATAAAAATTTTAAAAAATTGTCAAATTTCTTTTCCAGTGTAAAATCGGAAGGGAAATATCTAAGTACCGGTAAGTATTTACAGAATATATTTAAGGTTTGTGGTCCCTCGGGGGCATGTATGATAAGAACATGCTGTGTGACATTTTAGAACAGATTCTCAACCATGAGGGTTATTTAATGATGGGTTCACAGGAGACAGCTCAGACTGATCTGCCTACACTCAGTTTCTAAGTAAAACAGCCCTGCATTAAATCCTACCTTCATGAAGATTATAATGCTCAGTTTTTTTCTCTTTCTATTTTGTCACCCTCATTTATATGAAAAATAAGACAAGCCTCTTAGTATAACGTTAATGGAATACAGTTCATAAGCACCACAAACGTCAGCCTCCAGAATTAATCATAAAAGTTGAATCAACACCTCAAGAGTTTCAACAAAAACTTAACATTATAACCTTCATGGTAGGATTTATTGCATATACCGTTGAATTAGATTGCATTAAATTGTGCTTGGTGTATCCAATAAATTGCCAAATTATTTAAATATCCTAGTTTTGTAAAATGTCACAGTGTTTATGCAGTTCATTTGAAGTTAAAGTGTACTCAAACTGACATCTCAGCAACTCTCTCATTGCTGGGACCTGCAAGAAAAACACTGACTTAGGTGACCACCACATAATATTTACTAGGTCACTTTTACAAACCATTTAACATCATGCGAAACAAATGTTAATGGTGTCACATCATTTTAGCTAGCGTTTACATAAACTGTACTGTGACTTCACGTTACTATAAAAGTGGATAGCTTGGAACAAGTGTGGCGTTAAGTGATGTTGTTAATTTTGGTAATAATGTGTAACCTTGGCGTTAACTAGCTATTTTCAGGACACCGTCTACTCAAAATATTTTATATTGAGCTATGCAGGTCCTTTAAACATATAGCTAGCTAACCACCAGACGTTAACTGCCCACTGTGCTCCTCGTCCCACCTGAAAACAATCTGACATTGAAGCCGACCGGCTGCTATCTTAGCCTAACAAGTTGTCTACTGTAGTCACGAATGCAGACGTTAAAATGTTTACTTTATAAAGAAGTGAACACCAAAATATTTCAAGTAGCCTACTTACTTAACTTTGCATTTTCACATGCATTTCCCGACTGCTCGTTGCTTCACGATCCAGCAGCTCCTAGGACCATTAGCTATGTATATCTATGCCTAGGACAGCCCACGCCACTGCAAGCAAACCAAACAGCAAGCTAATTGGCCGACTCGTTGTCTAGCAACCGAGCATGGCTCAATATGATTGGCTCCCGGCTGTGAGGTACTTTAAGTGTTTTTAACGACAGTGTAGACAGAACCTTTCTGTAACCTTTCTTTTTTAACCTTTCTTTAACTGTCTATGTGTAGAACCAGAGCCATCTGTGTAGACGTTTTTTAAGCCAATTGGGCCCCTTAACTGAGAGAGAGATGGAGCAGGGACCCCTATACGTATCATAAAATTAAGTTGCATATTAAACTGGGCCTACAACAACGTGTTTAGTGCATAAAATACTAAGCTATTAAAATATTTGTTGGCATGATTTCATCAGTTATGTTATAATGTTAAAAATACATGTGGCACAGTGAATCCTAAGGATTACCTGGATTTGTGGATGGCTACCTTAGTGACTACCTTACCTAAAGGCCAGTCAGCCTATCATCAGTGTTTTCTTCTCACACATAGGCTGATTTATATTTGCTAATAATATGTTGGATGCATGTAAAGACATTTTTGAAGATACTTTCAAACAATTAACTATTTGGAGGCCCCCCTGCAGTAACTCTGAGGACCCCCTAGGGGCCCCAGACCCCCTGTTGAAGATCTCTCCTATAGAGTATCTTTGCCTTAAAGGTAGGCCTACATTGTGTAAGAATTTCTCTCATCTAGCGGTGAAACTGTATATGACAACCAACTGAATATTACTTTCTAGCCCCTCCCATTCCGAGTGCGTTTGAACTCCTACAGTGGCCGTATGCCAAGATTAATGGGATTTTTCTATTTTAAAAAAACACCATTAAGAGTCTACTCGCCTTTTTTGGTTTTCCATTATGAAAAAAAGTCCCTGGTACCTGCTAACAGGTACTTTTTAGTCCCACCTCCATCAAGGTTCCAAGCGAGCTGAGGCGATAACAAAACGTGACGTGAAAACCTGCAGATTACTGATTGGTCGGAGAGAATGGTCACTAATCACATTGCTAGCAACAGACGGGGGTGTCCTGAACAAACCCGCCATTTTTAAATAGTTTAGCCAGCGTTTTTTTTTTTTTTTTTGCTGCCTCCAGCTTCTGGCTGTGGCAACAGCCACATGCCGAGAATCAAAAACAACACACCTTCGACATTCTGTGTGTGTGTGTCGTGTTAGGTCACGGCAGTTTCCTGCGGCGGCGCTATGACGACCAGCCACGTACCAGCGGTACTAATCTGCAATGGAAAAAGGAGGACGGGGCACTACGGCAGAGTTGAGCCGAGCCGAGTCGAGCAGGTAATGGAAAAACGCCAAAACATGGCTTCCAGTACGAGTATCAGTGCTATCGTTATTTTGTATATTGTACGAGATTAATAGTGTAAGGCAATGTTTACAGCGTAGACAACATATTTTTCATCAGAGATCAGTTGATGCGACGGTTAGCGAGGGAAAGCTAAAGGAAGAGGGAAAGGTAAAGAAAAACCAAAAGACAGAGCTGGTGGCAGTGGATCGGTGAGACCTCCTAGGCAAAGAAAAACTAAAGAGACACTCTCCAAAGATGACGAGGAGAGAGTGGAAGCCCTTCAAAGACAAAGGAGAGAAGCAATGGAGGTTTGTCTTTTTAATATATTTATCTGAGCAATGTCAATGAAACCGAAATTAGCTCTTAGTATCTCCATCGTTTACACGCAGCTGTTCTAGATGCAGCCTAGTCTGTGTTACAACTGCATGATGTGAGTTGTCTGCCAGGAAAATCACAATGTTATGCACAACCATGCTATAGTTAGCCGAGCAACTATAAAACTTTAAATTTACACAAATAGGCTGAATTACCTGTTGAGAAGAAAGCAGGCAACTTTGGCATCCCTTTTAAAATCCTTGCTCCTCATGAGCTCTTTCCATCTTGAAAAAGCCACTCGCTCATATGTATTCTGAATGGCAGATTCTACGCGTATGAGAATACTTTGATTAGTTGGTGGAAGCAATTACACATGAATGAGCACATATTTGTGAAAGAACAAAAGGGTTTTTGCTTTTTTTTAAATAGCCGTTTTAATTATGTCAATGTTATTAAAACACACTGGTAAAGAGCACGTATAATTTTTTTTTTTTTGCTTTTGGTATTATGACCTTATATTTGTGGATATGATTCTCATCAAATAAGTTCAAATAAAACTCTTCACTCTATTTACCGTGCTATATTTAGAAACACCAGTCAAAGTCACTTAAATGTGCAAGGAGCAAGACGTAAATGTAAAATGTATTTAATTAATTAACTGATATGAAGCAGTGCACTTAGTTAGATACATAATATGAATTCACAAAATTATGACACAAAATTATGATTTTAAAGTAACTTTAATGCAATTTATACATCACATAAGAACAGTACAGTAAAGTAATTTATTGCAACACAGTAAGCAACACCTTACAAAACCTACTACAGACAAATGTACATTCTTATTTTACAAAAGTAAAATAGTTGTTAGTAATAGTAGTTCAGTTGGCCAAGTGTTTGTATCAAATATATTCTGCATCAAAGAGGCAGACTACAAAATAGTGTTTTTAGAAGTTGTATTGTAAGTAAACAAAAATCAATAAAGACATTGTTAAAAAAAAAAGGAAAAAAAGGCAAACTACATAATTTCGACATCGCATAGCTTGAATGAAGAGTTTGGTTCCAAAGTCCTTTTACACCAATTTTGAGAAGATTTTACCTTTTTCTCAACAGACACTTGATACATGTAAACTAATAGCATTAATCATGGCTCAGTTTGTTTTTTCCAAAGAAGCAATATGAGTAATACTGGGGCCCTAATTGTCAAAAAGAAATAATTGAAAAGGCCATTATGAAGTTTATTAATTACACCTGTGCTTGTCCTGTGCAAAAGGCCTATTCAGATGCCAGTTCTTAGTTAAAATGTAAGAATTCAAATAGGGTTAATCTAAGTTCTCTGCTAAGTTTTATTGTAAGAGAGGGTTTTCTTAATTTTCAGGCAGTGAATATCTCCCTTACTTTTAATTTGTGCCCTAAAAGTGCCATATATATATATATATATATATATATATATATATATATATATATATATATATATATATATATATATATATATATATATATATATATATAAGAGAAAAATAATAATAATGTGTGATTAAAAAAAAACATTTTCTCAACTCCGGCATGTTTCTCTGCATATTTTTTACACTCTTTTCTACAAGTGAAAAAAATAAAACATGACTATATCCTGCACCTGCTTGTAGATATTGTGCATTTCAAATTATTATCAGAATGCTTGTCTTCATCACTTCTGGTCACAACAATGACACTATGCTAATGACAAACAATTCTGAACACTTGACTGGTAACATATATTAGATTTACAGTGCAGTATGACCTTTAAATTAATGATCAACTAGAAGTTCATCCTATCATTGTATACAGTTAACTGAAATATTGCTCACTGGACACAATTCAATTGCACAACACAAAGCATGTCCAGTTTTCATAATTGTCACATTTTAGGCACTACCCAGATCTAGTCACTCACTGGCACTGGGAGTAATCGCCTCTCTTTGCATCAAGCCACCATGTTGTCATCTCTCCTTTTCCCTGTTGTAGAAAAATGAGAGTCAAGAGTGGACATGAGAGAGAAGAGAGTCATATTGCAAAGCATGTGTCCCTTTGAATTTTAAATTAAGCCATTAGGGTTTGATGGGGGGCAGAGAGCAGCAGCTGAGGCCACCTCTCAGCAAGACATCACAAGTGTCAGCCGCTCTGTCCGCTGGGACTGAGAAACCCCTTCCCCCACAATCGCACTGGCTGGCACCACCCAAAAAGAGGTCTTAGGTTACAATGTGAATAGAAGCCAGTAGAACTGGATGATACTATACTTTAGGCCTACTGAAAAAAGGCGCTAATTCCAGACACACCCAGTCTCTTTTCCCTTAGAGGAAAGTTTTGAATTTCCTCTGATCTTTTCAAATCTCTGCCTCATAAATCCCTTGTCTTTTTCAAAGTTGGTGAACCAGCTTGTGTGCGATTATGTTTATCGTTGCATCTAATAGGCTTTTTAAAACAAAAGGTAACCTCCACAACAGCATATACCAAAGATGGTAGAAATAGTATATGTAAGAAAGCTTATCATCCTAGTAAGGTCTAATCCAAGAGAGGCTGTGGATGTACACTCAGTTGCTTGTTGTAATGCAGTCTAATATATATCTGTCCTGCAAGAGATTCTACCTTCACAAATATTATAATCTTTAGTCTTTGTTGAAACGGTTTTGGAGAGATCAACAGAAAAGTGTTTCTGCTATTTAGCCGATATATATATATATATATATATATATATATATATATATATATATATATATATATATATATATATATATGTACTGTATATTATGGCATGCCGTTTAGGAAATTATTATATATACGTATATGTAAAGTTTGAATATATTGAATGAAAGTCTGAATATTTTGAATGAAAGTCTGAATATATTGAAGGAAAGTCTGAATATTTTGAATGGAAGTCTGAATATATTGAATGAAAGTCTGAATATTTTGAATGAAAGTCTGAATATATTGAATGAAAGTCTGAATATATTGAATGATGTCTGCTGCCATGTTGTGTTTTCGTTGTGATTAATCCTAACCAAAGTGTGACACTATGAGCGAATCAGAAAGAAATCTAGTGTCAGCAATTTTGAGCAATGAAGAGATTATAAACACACTGGCGAATGCATGTACAGGCCAAAACACTGGTAATGGCAACCGTATCCAGTACCGTTCTCCCAATGAAGAAATGTATTCACTTTTTCATTGTGGAAGACCGAATGAAAGGAACCTCTTTGGTCAGGCAGGTCCCTTTCATCAGGCTAACGTCAACACGCCTTTCATTCAATATATTCAGACTTTCATTCAATATATTCAGACATTCATTCAATATATTCAGACTTTCATTCAATATATTCAGACTTTCATTCAATATATTCAAGGTTCATTTAATATATTCAGAATAAGATTCATTCAATATATTCAAAATTCACATAGTATAATAATTTCCTCAATGGCATGCCATAATATATATATAAAAACATTAATATAATGTTACCTTCACAGTAAGTGTCCCTCTGCATGTCAGAACGTAACCTCTGAGTGTGTGAAGCAGGTCAGCTGTGGCACCACTCACCTGGATCTTCAGAGCTATAGACATGATTATAAAGAAACACACAGCATGTAATATTGCATAGTAATATGAATAATGCATGCCTAAAATGTATTGTAGCAGTTTGTTTTCTATGATCATTGTGCATTATTGTGTGCAAAATGTACTGCATGTTTTTGATCATGTTATTCTTTCGTTTTTAAAACTTTTACGAATCAACACTGTGTGTGTGATATGATTTGCTAAACAGCCAGTTAAAAATGTTACAATTAAAACCAAATTGGAGCGGTTGACCCTATAGTATGAAACAGATCTATTAAAATGAATGTGTTGTAAAGTGAAAAATAAAATGTGCAGTATGCGTTTTTATTATCTTATATAAATAAATGTCAGTGTATATTAGATTTTGTGTCAATATTATAGCTACTAAATACAGATTTCATACAATATAGTACCTCCTATGTTAACGCATGCAAGTCATATACTAAAAAATGTAGTGGTGTACTGAGTGGCATACATATATTACAAACAACTACAAGTTGGTATGAGATTTGTGAGGCATGTTTGTAATAATGTAAGACAAACTGCACAGACTAAGTATGTAATTTGCACATTATTCGACATATAGGCAGTGTATCTAATTCTTAATTACCTTCACTTGTTGATTCCATGCGTGATGCCGTGTTGACAGTGTCCCCAAACAGGCAGTAGCGAGGCATTTTGGTGCCAACCACACCGGCCACAACAGGACCTGGCAGAATAAAACAGCAGTAATTGTACTGGGAGGATAATATTCAATACATGACATTGCTGAATCAGAATTTGTTATATAAAGGGGGCATACCCTAAATCGGTGAGTTATTCTTACCGAAACTTGTGTATATATAAAGGAGTCAAATCAATAATTGTGAGTAACATGAACAACCTGCTAAAAAAGCCCATCCCAGAGAACTAAAACTGTAATATAAACACTTTAAATGTGTAGAAATTTAAAATGACAGTAGTAGGAGCATACAGGATGATTTGCAGGTGACAAAGAAACATTATAAAAGGTTGTCAGCAATCCATGACCCACAATGATGGTTCAAGTCTTGTAAAAATAAAAAAAATAAAAATTGTTTTCTAGTTACAGGCATGTGTTGCCATAGAATGATAATGAATGTATTATATTGGTTTGTACGGACTTGATATCAGGCTGCACATGTTATGAGATATGTGATAATGCTCTAAACATTCCTCTAAATGTCTTACTTTATCTTAAAATACATTCATTCATCATTTATGTTGTCACACTTTGGAAATGCAGTGAGAATGGATGGGTCAGCGTTGAGAAGAATGGAAAATGATCACAAATATTATGCTTTATTCATTATCCTTTTAAATGACCATATGTGAAATCAAAATGAATATCTTTGCCTCTGAAATAATACGCCTTTTTAAAGTTAAATTTCTTATTTTAGTTTTACATTTACATTTAATTGTTTAGCTTCTCATATATGCAAACTAGTTGTTTAAGGTTACATTCACATTCTGCAACCTTTGACCATTGTTGAACTGTGAATGTGTCCTCTGAAAGCCATCTGCTATAGATTAACCTTTGGGAAAAGCACAGCACTGGCTGAATAAACTGAAAAACTGATGCTGGATACAGGTGAGATGTCCACACTACCTGAGTGAATGCCGGCGCGTATCTTCAGCTGTGTGTTGGGTTTGTGAGGGATCTTGAAAGTGTGACAGACACTGACTAGATCAAGAGCCATGCTGGCTATCTCTCCAGCATGATTGATGCCATTCTCTTGAGGGACCCCAGAGACCACCATGTCTGGAAAATAAGCCAGTATTCCATGACAAGAGACAATGGAAGAAAGAGATGCACTGATGATAACATTTCAAAAACACAGACACTCTTTAGATGGTAAATCAGTAGTTGTTTTTGCCTTTTAAATCATCAATTTCAGTTGTGTATCTGCCTCTCAACACATTGCCGACCTTATTTTCAAGCTGAGATAGATTTAAAAATACATATATTTTAATGGTAGTGCTTTATCAAAAATGATTCTTCACTTTTTGCTAGTAGTTCAAAAATCACTTCTTTCTTACTTACAAGCATCGCCTATTGTCTCCACTTTGTAGACGTCATAAATGTCAATAATGTCATCAAAGGTGGTGTAGAGCTGATTGAGGAAGTCCACGACCTGGTGGGGAGTGCTGGCACCAGACAGCTGAGTAAAGCCGACAATATCGCTGTCACAGGGGAGTAATAGTGTTAGTCATTTCTAGTTCTATTTCTATATGTATATAACCAAACAATTGTACAGAGGAAAAAAACAATGAATCAATCTAAATGTATCCATGTTAATGAACTTGCTTTACAGAACACAAACCTGAAGTAGACAGTGGCGTTGGAGTAGCTCTGAGCCTCTGATGTTCGACCTTGACGAAGGTCATCAGCCACCGGTTTTGGTAACATACCTGCAACAGGATTGCATGACTTTAAATAATATGCCCTTAGTCTTTGGGGCAATGTAGAGGAATGATGAAGGTGCTGCTTCTGTACCACTAGATGGCAGTGAGCGCATTTCCCAGTGTCCTTTACTGTAACACTTCAAGATTTACACTTCAAGTTTAATTAACTCATAAGAATTATCAACTAAAAGTAACAACTCAGCTTTAGGCAACTTACCATATGCTGCACTATGACATGCACATATTGTAAATAATAAATGTATATGTGTACATTTTATAGTTTAGTGTTTATCACCCTTAACATAATGACCTACAAATCCAGTCCTGCTTGTACTATCGGTGTTATCTCTGCAATGTCACCCAGACAAATTTCTAAAATCTGTACTTGGTCAATATCATGATTCTGCTTTGGATCAATCATTAGAGACATGCAATTATTTCCCATCACTCCACACCGTTATCCTGACTTACTGTATAACAGCAGATCCGTCTTCTGTTTCTCTTGAAGAAGGTCCTGTGTTCTCTCCGCAACTATAGCCTCCAGATGTTTGCTGTACTTCTCCATCTGCAGTTAAACAAAGTATGTTTGTGTCTGAAACTCAAAACAATCCAGATGGCACAAATAGCATTTTCATTTTTTTCTTAGCCTTTGTCTTTGAAGTACTACCGTTTGGGAATTTGAATCTAAATAATGTCACATTATATTTGGTACTATTCATGGTAGATTTAGTATATACTATGTAGCTTTACACCATATTTCAGTGTGTTATTACCAGGTTCATCATCATGTCCACAGGGCTGACTTTGTGTGGGTTCATTTTGTCGAGCATCTTCTTCACCTGCTCAAACGTGGGCCTCATGGTGATGTTATGACACCAGCACTTCTTAATAAGCTGCTCAAGAGAAGAGAGTGACATCTTATTGTCTAATATGTGTATACAGTAAGATGCATATGACATGTAATACTAATATGAAAAATGCCAAGTCTTTGTAGTTATTCAAGAGCCATTTCAACAAAAGTAGTTACAATACCACATTTTTCCATATACAGTTCTGGCAACACTTTCATAATTTGCACATGAAACAGACCTCACAGTAGTCTGCTTGACTGGGACAGTCAGTATCTGCCTTCCCTGCTTTGACTTCAGGCAGAGGGGGGCGCCACACGATATCCATCCTCACTCCCTCAGCCTGGTCCTGTTAGAGAGGACTGCTGGTTACAAAGCTAAAATCAAAAGGAAGCCGAAGGTTGTAATCTACAGAGAAGGCTGTCATACTCACTAAAAGGAGGTCAGAGCGAGTTGCAATCTCAACCAAAATAATGGAGTAGCTGAGGAGAGGAGGCAAACGTAGAAAAATAATATTATTTTCATGTATTTTCCAGTGCAAAGATTCAACATTCAACACTTTTCATTTATACATATGAAGATGGTTGCCTGTGTCCACCTCCACCTAACACAATTTCTACATCTTTGATTTGTATCAAATGTTCATGTGTGATCCAAAATGAACTGCTTTAACTACAATTAACTGCTTAATCTGTGACACTCAAACACACCTGTAGACATCAGCTGCTGCCGTCATGTTGGAGCTGCTTCCCAGCAGGACCTCTGGGGCACAGTATACACGATTTACATCCCCACAATTGAAGCCATTACTGACGGTCTCAAAGTCCTCCCTTCTGTAGGCTGTGAGCCCGAAATCTGAAGCCCAACAGAAAAATATAGAGTACAGTGAGGCAGGATGTTGTTTTTCACTTTGCCTTGATAATAACATTGCTGCTGGTGTAGGATGTGGCTGAGAATGATTCCAATAAGGAGATGTTTTTGTTCAAACTGTGTATGTTGAGTGACTTATTACAGATGTGTGATTGCTGAAAACAGAATATAACAAAGACCAAAATGCTTTCACGTTGCAGACTCAAGTTGTGTCTGAGGATTGTTTTACCTGAGATTTTGCACACCCAGCGGTCATCAATAACACAGTTTCTGGAGTGAAGTCTCCCATGAAACATCTTGTGCTGGTGGAGGTAAGACATCCCGCGGGCAATGTCAGCGGCAAAGGACAGTCTGCATGGGAGAAGAAACACTGTTTGTGTGTACAACGCATTTGTTTTCAATCAAAGGTATAAGTCAGGGAAAATATGTAAAATGGATGGAGGTCTTCCTCATTGCTCATCTGAGGTATTGATACTATCATCTGACATTTCCTGCTAAAGTTGTACACAGCTAAATATAAACTGAGTATAAACTGTACAAAAAACTAAAATATAGTATTATTACTCATGCATTAATGTAAAAGCAGGATTTTACTGTTTTAGTGAGAAATGCACAGAGCTTAAAGTGACACCTTCACAATGCTAGTTTTGTCCAACCAATAATATAAAATTCAAAATGATTAAAAATAGATTTAAGTTATTAAAATGAAAAGCTGAAACCATGAAATGTTTTGCATGAAAAATGACTAATCATTTCAGCTGTATTTGCATATACTGTTGGCCAGTTTAATTTATAAGAAAACTTCCTATTTCATAAGTTCTTCATATGTTTTGTATGCACAAATCTAAATTTGTAAAGTAACTAGTAACTAAAGCTAAAAACAAAACACTCAAGTAAAGTACTTCAAATGTGTACTTAACTAAGTACAGTAGTTGAGTAAATGTACTTAGTTACTTTCCACCACCACTGCTACTAGTACTTAAGGAATGAGAAGATTGGCAAATGGTAAACATGTAAAAAAAAAAAAAAAAAACAGAAGATATATATGTGATATGTTCTCACCTGAAGCCCCAGTTGATGGGGATGTCATCATTCAGCAGGACATCAGACAGACTTCCTTTGGGGCAGTGCTCTGTGATGATGCTGACATAGGGGACCTCAATGGAACCACCAATGAACTTACACAGATTGGGGTGGTCCAGTTGCCTAGACAACATGATAAATTACATGAGCTGCAGGGATTTGGGAAACCTTATTATGTTAATAAAATCATTTTTTTCATCTTCCACTGCAGGATTTCCCTCACCTAACTTCTTTCACCTCTTTTCTGATGGTTTTAGAGAGTGTGAAATGTTTATTCTGGATGTGCTTCACTGCCACTGTCCTCCCATCACTGCAAGACAGTTCAAATTAAGTCAGCTTAAATACCTAAATACAGAATATGGAAGACATTCTCAGCAGAATTCATCATTTTATATTTGTGACATGCAGAGGAACCAGTAATAAAATAAAGTAGTACTGTACAATATCTATATAACTGTTTTACTTTACATTATATTATTTAAATCAATACTTTATTACTACTATAATAAAGTAACTCTTCTCCATTTTCTCTAACCTCCTTGAACCCCTCCAGTCCTCTTCCTCCTTCCTCCTTTCTACCAAACTACTTTGTCAACTACTTTATAAAAAGATAGATAGCATGCGCTCTTCATTCTCCACCCCACCTTCTGAAATATCTTTTCATCAAACACATTTTCATCCATTACTCTATCCTCTTTCACCCCCTATCTTCCAATCAAGTTCTTACACTGATAACATCTGCCCACCCAACCACCTGCCCCCTTGACCCTTATACCTTCTCATGTTCTCAACTTCTCCAGTCTATTGTTCCCTACCTTCTTCCTTTTCTCAAACATCTTATTAACACCTCCTTTGTTAACCGGCTGTTTCCCTAACTCTCTCAAAGAAGCAAGAGTAACCCCTCTGCTTAAGGAACCCACCCAAGCATACTATCTTCAATCACCTCTCTTCCTATCTTTACCAGAACAACCTTCTTGATCCCCCACAGTTTAGTTTCAATGCAGGCCACTCAACTGAAACTGCCTTCCTTGCTGTCACTGGGGGACTTCACACTGCTAGAGCAGCCTCTCTCTCCGTGGTCATTCTTCTGGACCTTAATGCTTTCTTTGACCCTGAAACTTTGTCTTTGAATCACCAGATCCTTATTTCCACTATTCAGGATCTGGGTGTCTCAGGCTCTACACTCTCTTTGCTCACATCTTACCTCAGGATTTATTTATTTTTTATTATTTCAGGTTCATTTATCAGGGACAATGCACACTAATAATACGTAAAAGTAAAATGTGCCAAAATTAGCCTGGAGGCTATTTTACATCCGCTGTCCCTGGACTGGTGGTAAGAGGTCACCTAACAGAACATTGTCCTCTCACAACTGGGGTCCCTCAAGGTTCCATCATGGGTCCATTCCTCTTTTTGCTGTTAACCAACTACTCTGTGGCAGTCATCACCCAGACTCCTAGGAACCTAGGTGTGACACTCAACGACCAACTCCCCCTTATTACCAACATTGCTGCAACAACCTGATCGTGTAGATACATGCTGCACAACATCAGAAGGATATGTCCCCTTCTAACCCAGAATGCGGCTCAGGTTACCTAAGGTCTCTCACACTACACTGCTTCTCCGCATTCTTCACTGGTTAACAGTTGCTGCCCGCATCCACTTCAAGACACTAGTACTAGTACTGCTGCGAACAGATCTGGCCCAGCTTACACCCAGGACATGGTTAAACCCTACACCTCAGCCCGTCCACGCCGCTCTACATTGGCCAATCCACTTGCTGCTCCCTCACTGCAAGAGACACCTAATCATTCTACGAAATCTTTGTTTGCTGTCCTGGCTCTTAAGTGGTGGAACAAGCTCCCCATTGACATTAAGATAGCTGTAAGTCAACACATCTTCCAGGCTAAAAACACATCTTGTCTGACTGCACGTTGGCCAAGAAGATGATGGTTATAAAAAATAATAATAAATAAATGAAATAAAAATGCAAATATGCACTTACATGTGGCACTTTGTAATGTGGCTTATTTGAAGCTAATGTAATGCAATGTATGTGATTCCTGCTGTTCTGAGTTTGTACCTTCATGGTTGAATGCACTTATTGGAAGTTTCTTTGGATAAAAGTGTCAGCTAAATAAAATGTAATATATATTGTTATTGTTGTACGTTTATATATTGTATTATATGCTATTTCATAGTATTCTCTTCAATTCTATTATATAGCCTTATTAAGTATTACATTATTATTGTATAGTGTGTGCATATTACATATATGCCTACTGCACATATACAGCATACCTTATTATGTTATTATTATGTATATTGTACTTATTTTTCATACCCATACCAATATACTTATACCATAGTTCACACACCATGGCTACCAGAGTTGCACTACTGGCCTTTCCACAAATATTTGCACAATTCATGTATGTAGTCTAAGGTATTGTTTTGTATACATCTTTTTAATGTCATCTCTATAATTTCTTTTATTTCTCTTTTTTACACTGCTACTAACTTTACAGTGCTGATCCATATAGTATTGTCCATATTTTATTGATCCACACAGCAAAACAGCAAAAGAGTAAAAGAGTTTTAAAAAAGTTAGGTGGTATGTCTTTACTTTTTCATGTGCATTTATATAAACTAATAATAATGTTTCTCACTAGATGCCTGGCTGGATGAAGCCTTGTTTAAAGGAGGAGTTGAATCCGGTACACACAGTTACATCAGTAGTTTGACTGATGTTGGAGTTACTCTTGGCTTGCTGCAGGCTCGTGGTGCTGCCAAGGTCCATGCACACTCTACCTGCAGACACCAGACAGTTAGATACTCAGGGTCAGTTTACTGTTCGTTCAAGAAAGAAATTCTACTGCTGAGTTATAAAAGTAGTTAAATTCAATCATGACTGTGTTTTTTGTATTGTTAAAATGCTTTTATTAGAGGTTAAAATATCCTTTAGGCACGACCCACTCTTACTTACATTAACATTTCATTTGAGAATGCAATTCACACAATAGCAACAGATATAACAGATAGCATATCAATTATATTCTTGTCACTTTAAAGTAAAAGTAAAATGATCCATTCCTTAGGTACACTACTAAAGTATTTTATGTAAGCAAAGTTTTCTGTATGTGTGAACAGTATCTTTTAACAACTTGAATGTGAGACATTTTACCAAATATTATGCTCTTGTAGTTGATGATCCAGCTTTCATCCCAAAGCATCCTCTGTTTCTGGTACTGGAGCCACTGCAGGGACGAAATGAAGATAAACATCTGCACATGAAACATCTTGTGTGGATGTTGGTGTGATACACGCAGCAATTAATATCATTGCCGTTGTTCCAGTTTGCCGGACTGACGCATTACTAGAAGGGAACATGGGTGGGTATACAAATACATTAATTAACACCAAAGCCTGTGATGGAAGCTCAAACAAAAACCAGCTTGTGTTTCTTTAGCTTAAACTTGAAAATGAAAGCTGTTATAATTAAGATAAAAGACATTTAATTACAGAGCTCCATCAGTCAGGAATAGTTAATTGTATATTTGTGTATAGTGTCCTATCTGATTAAGTGTCCTATTTCCTTTTTTGATGTATTAAGACACTGTGTTTGAGTTTACACTCAAAATATATGTTCTTACTTCTAAATTTTTTCAAGACAAACTATTCCTAGTGTTGTGGTGGTGTGTGTGTGCGTGTGTGTGTGCGTGTGTGTGTGCGTGTGTGTGTGCGTGTGTGTGTGTGTGTGTGTGTGTGTGTGTGTGTGTGTGTGTGTGTGTGTGTGTGTGTGTGTGTGTGTGTGTGTGTTTGCACAGACTGACCACCATGGTTAGGATGAAGCCGCTGCTGAAGAGAGCAACTGGAAGCCCGATGGCCACCTTGATCATGATGGACATTGGGCAGATGCCACAGTCTGCAGGACAGTTCAGACAGCTCTCCTCCAGCTCGCAGACGTCATCCCCGCACACTGAAACAACACAATCACACATTTTATATTTCAGATTTCCATTCACTGAATTCAGTGCGGTGGAAGTACTCAGATCGTAAATGTAGCAAAACCACACTGTAAAATACTGTAATCAAAATCCTACTTAAGTACAAATGTATAATAGCATTAAAATGTACTTAAAGTACAAAAAAGTAAAAGTACTCATTATGCAGAATGGATAATTTCAGAATAATTAATATGGTATTAATAGATTATAATTATTGATTGTGTACATCACTGTACTGCTGCAGCTGGTAAAGATGGAGATACTTTAACTTATTTATACACTGCTGGGTAGCTTGTAAAATTCCCCATTAGCTTGTGTATTCTTCTGAATCTGCAAACTAACTAGTAACTAAAGTTATCAAATAAATCTGGTGGAGTCGAAGTAAATTAAAATATAATTCACACGGTGATCATGATTACATACATGAATTATGGATAGATTAACAAAGAAATCTTTCTATAAAAGTATGCTTACATTTTGGTTGTATTGGTTATCTAGGTTATCTAGCAGGTACAAAAATAAGTTTTTTTTATTGTAACTCATCTGATAGTGTAGCAGTTATTTTGAGATGAGATATAACACTTATTTACATAGTTTTGTATTGCTAAAATGGTAAATTGTGTACACATATAGAGTTATACCAGATCATGGCTGAGCAGCAGAGGCATTATTCAACACGTTAGGATTCAGCATATCAACAAATGGAAACGTAGCAGACTGACCTTGAGCACTGACAACGAGCACTTTGGACTCCAGTGCTGCGTGCATGTGTCCTATTTTGATATGAGCAATGACTGAGGTGACTCCCACATGGATCAGCACCACCTATAGGAGAAAACACCATAATAAAAATGATAGTGTGGAATAGTTAGGTTGAACTGTATATTGCTAAGTATATTATTTAATTTAATTTGTTGTTTTTTAAGGAGATTAAACTACAAAGTGATGGTTGACCATCCTTCGATTATATAAAATCTCTTTAAAAATCTCTCTTCTAAAGACTCTTTTACCCAAAAATGTGCTGGAATGTGCTGTGAGTGATATAATACAATTGGCAAATAGTGCATTTTGAAATTTCCCTTTCAGAGATTTGTTTCTTTGTGTTTAACAACAATGCATAAAATAAAATATTTGCAGGTTTTAACAGGATATGCAGCTGTAAGAAATACTACAAATGTTCTCCAAACCTCAACACGTGAGAAAGATTTACCCATTCTTTTGCAGAGTTTTGTTTGTGTTGGCTCACCTTTGAAGTCCAGTATTTCTGAGACATCTTGCCTGCTTTGGAGACAGTGTGAGTCACTATTTTACCATCGTCAGGAATCCACGGGCCACAGATTCCACCTTGTTTCTTCGAAGAGACAACACAACAATAGAGGTTTTATACCAAAACGTGGCCTTGACGCAATTCATTCATGTGTTTGTAAGTGCTGATATTTAAATAACTGTTATTAGGGTTCAACAAGTTGTGTTCTTACTCACAGAGTAGATGTGTTTCTGCTGTTCTAGAAACTTTCATTACCATAGAATTACTTGCAAAATTACTTTTAAGTAGTCTTTTTAATTATTCTAACTATAATTACATTTTAAACATCTCAATTTATTCAACACAAAAGTTGCAGCTTTACCAAGATTTCAAAGTCATGGTGCTTTGAGACACAACGTGACATCTACTTTTGTGTTGATAGCTGAAACAGAGGGGAAAAGCCCTGTATAGCGAATCCTCTGGGCCAGGTTTTTGCTCTAATGACTGCTACAGGACTGTGTAATTTAGCTCTAATTCTTAAAGTCAAAAAGCTTTAACAAACACTGTTGAATGGTAACTTCTCACACCATCGGTTCACAATTAATAACTCACAGATGAGCAGATTCACAGATATTTTAAGACACCAAAGTTTCCAGAGATAATTCATCTTAAGATAAACTTGGAGAAAGGGAGTGTAGAAAATGGCACAAAACGTCTATTAGGATTCTCTTCGGTGTATTGGTACCGCCATAAGAAACATGGTGTTTTGTATTTTAATATTTTCACCAAAGAAACATCCAATGCTAAGTACCCACCATAAGTCCAAGAGGACAGGAATGGATGTTGGCGTGATACACACAGCAATTAATATCATTGGCGTTGTTCCAGTTTGCCGGGCACTCGTGTTCATGACAGAACCTTTTTGCCTCTGACGCATTACTATAGAAGGGAACATGGGTGGGTATACAAATACATTAATTAACACAAAAACCTGTGATGCTATTTACAATGGAAGCTCAAACAAAAAACACCTTTCTTTAGCTTAAACTTGAAAATGAAAGCTGCCTTAATTAAGATAAAAGACATATTTAATAACACAGATGCACCGGTCAGGAATAGTTAATTGTGTATTTGTGTATAGTGTACTATCTGATTAATTGTCCTACTTCCTTTTTTGATAAATGTGTGTGTGTGTGTGTGTGTGTGTGTGTGTGTGTGTGTGTGTGTGTGTGTGTGTGTGTGTGTGTGTGTGTGTGTGTGTGTGTGTGTGTGTGTGTGTGTGTGTGTGTGTGCCTGCGTGGCAGACATTTAGGATGCCATGTGTTTACTTAACGTACTCACCTGAACTGGAAAATCTTGTTCCTGACTGCGTAATCATAAAAGGAATCTGAGGCTGTCACCGTGTACGAGACATTGAACTCTTCCCCATTGGTTACTTTCTCTGGAGGACGCTGCACCCAGGCCATTTCCAGACCTGTGACAACACACATGCTCGTCACCTGAACATACACATTCTAACAGTGTACATATGCGTGCAGTGAAGGATACCGTGTGTTGTATTTGCACATTATTCTGTTGAGCCGCACCTAAGTCACTGTAATTAATTATGTACACATGCTATACATGTCTCCTTCCTTGTCAGCCACAAGAGGAAAAGCACACTCACATAAATTCCCTAAAGCAACTACAGATCAGCTGTTTGAACTGCTGTGTCCTGAGATAACTTCTGTTGTGATTTGACACTATAAATAAAATTTAATTGAAATTTAATGAAACACTCAAACAAACTCCTGCATAAAAACTTACCACCACAGCTAATCATGTTGTAATCATTTGGACTGTTGATCGGCCAACAGTCATACTCTGTGTTGTCCAGATCATGCCAGCAGTTGACTCCCTGCGGGCGAAGACAGGAAGCTTTTTAATGTAAAGGCATTGTTTTGGTGTGTGTAAACATATTTTCAGAGCTTGTCATGCGAGTATGTTAGCACTATGGTGAATACGTGTAAGTAGGAAACATAGTATTGTTATCTTTTAGTTAAGATTGATTACAGAATGTTTTATAATCGAGGAAATCAGCCACAAAAGAAGCTGGCAAGTAACCAAGCAATACACAAACGCCACAAGCCCATGGCCACATGCACGCAGCAACACGTGTTTCTGACAAGACAACAAAAGCAAGAGGGGTACCTCAGTGATAAATGAAAATGTGAACATCACACACTCGGTTTACACAGTTGTTTGTATACCCGCTTCTGTGTAAATACAGTCATAAGAAAATGCATCACCACTGCCCTTATCTGACATCATTGTGCAGTCCGTTAACAGGTTAACCTTAAACATCTGTGGCCTTTTAGGACACATGTCCTCTCTGGAATTAAATATGTTGTAGTTGTTATATGTTACATTTATTCATCCTCTATTATGTTAAAAACTTACCAGAAAGAAACACAGGTAAAGGGATGTCGCTGTCCATAGAGCCATGAGGAGGTTTGCTGTTGTGGCCGGACCCGCTCTGAACTGACTGACTGAGTGAATAAACACGTGTGTGTGTGTGTGTGTGTGTGTGTGTGTGTGTGTGTGTGTGTGTGTGTGTGTGTGTGTGTGTGTGTGTGTGTGTGTGTGTGTGTGTGTGTGTGTGTGTGTGTGTGTTTGTGTGTGTGTGTGTGTGTGTGTGTGTGTGTGTGTGTGTGTGTGTGTGTGTGTGTGTGTGTGTGGACATCTCAACACAGCTTAAGTACATTTTTTTTGTATTTTTAAGCCCACCTTGTCCCTAATTGTCCAATCAGCAGAAGAGGCTATCCAATCACAGTTTGGCCATGTACTCATTCACCTTCACCTTGTCCTACAGTACAGACTCACCCAGAGGTCTCTGCTGCATGTGAACTCACCGCTTTCTACTGTTTAAGTCTTCTGCATGAATGGCATCTATACTGTCTTGAATTAGTGTTTTTTTACCTAGGGAAAGTGTTTTTCTGTATGCTTGACAGTTTGACATTTTCATATTCAACCCTGGTAGACATGATTGTAGGCCGTTTAAATAGATAGTTCAATCTTTTTGTATGAGTATAATAAATTGCAATATGTAGAGTGATTTGTGGTGATGCACTAATCATTATGTTAGACTGCCAAACTATGAGTCCTCACCTATGGCACAATGGTTAATTATATAACTTCATACCCTGTGTGTACTGATGAACATTTTCCTTCTCTGTTTACATCTGTTTGCTCTCAGATTTAGACCAAACCAAAGGACAGCATTTTTTTTTTTTACATCTGTGAAATTTAATTGGCTTTTCAAGAATGTGTAATTACAGCACAGCTGGTAAAACACACACACACACACACACACACACACACACACACACACTGCCACAACACACAAGTTTACAGTTTATGTTTTTGGGAATGCAAAACCAGAGTACCAGGCAGCAGTCACGACAGGTCTTCAGAGGGCTCTGCTGAGGACTTATAATACTCGCTACACTAAATAATGTTCTCAATGAAAATAACATGACTTTAATAAAGTTAAACCTCAACCTGGAACAAACTGAATGTCATTAACATACGGAGTAGTTTTCTACATGTGAAAAATACAGTGTTTTCTTCTGCTGTCAAAGGATGCTGGTTGTGTTCAGGGGATCAAATCCTGAGTGGGATTTTACAGCATAAACAGAGTTTAAGCTGTAATTAGAAATGTTGCAAAAGCAGGTTACATGGAGAATGAAGAGAAATGTATTTCACTCTTCCTTTAGCCAAAAACTTTTAACCAATTTCCAGATGTCGATGGGTGACATTTACAGGGCAAGGAGTTTAAGTTAATCACAGAAAGCTGTACTAAATTAAAATAAAATACTTGTATGTGGTTATTTTTTTACTGATGCAAGCACTTTGCAGTCTAATTCAGAGGAGGATCTTGTTCAATTCTGCTTTTCTCCAGCTCTTTAACCAATAATGTTAACTGACTGAATGGAAACTAAAGGTCATCCACTAATTGGCCTGAGCAGAGTAAATCATCCTAAAGTGGCAGCTCTTGAGCACCACAAATCTCTAGCAATGGTACTTCATCAGCTATTGACTGATTAAGTCATGTAATAGGAGTGTCATGTAATCCTTTCAATGTTTTTTTGTTTTGTTTGTTAGGCTAACTGCACTACAGTGTTATCAAGACAGTTTAGTTAGTGACAGTCATTTTAATTCAAAATCAGAAAACAGTCTGTCTCAGTCAAACAGGATTTACGAGTAATCTCATCGTTTGGCTAACGTAGGTGCCAAGCGGGTGGTGTGTGCAACATTTAAAAAGTCTGCAGTCCTCCAGCATGCCAATATGCTCACAATGACAATGCTAGTATGCTGATGTTTATCAGGTAGCATGTTTTACCGTAGTTCAGCATGTTAGCATGCTAACATTTGCCAATTAGCTCTAAACACAAAGTATAGCTGATGCTGATGGGAATGTCCGTTTTGCATGTATTTGGTCACAGACCAAATTATTACATTCTACTGATGATGGTGGTGGAGGAAAAGTGAGGGGATCCCCAAAGTAATATAGAGGTTATATATAGAGGTTTACCCCCTCCACGCAGCGGCCGCAGATTCGACTCCGACCTGTGGCCCTTTGCTGCATGTCATTCCCCCCCTCTCTCTCTCTCTTTTCAGGTCTAGGCTGTCCTGTACAAATAAAGGCCTAAAATGCCAAAAAAAATAATCTTTAAAAAACAAAATATTATGTGACCCATTTGTGGTAGCCTACTTTGACTGATGTTCCTACTAACTACTGTACGTAGTGAAAGTCATACTCTTTCTTTACTGTAATATAGTTGCAAGCCCTGTAGTGAAATCAACCTGTGTGCTGCCTGCTTTTTCTGTATCATATAATCTCATATTGTGCATTATGTTTGATGTTTGACAAAAACATGAAACTCCAAAATGTTGTTAATTAACAAAAAATAGTTTTTTATTTTTATTTTAAATGCAGTTGAAAAGTCACTACACAGGAATGACCATGAATAATCTTGGTTCGATAAAGAAACACCACCATTGTAGCGGTAGACCTTTGCACTCACTACTCTCAATGTGTGACATTCCTACACTCCCAGAATAAAAATTAAATAGCTTTAATGATGTCATGTATTTTACAGCAGGAGTGGCATAAATACTGTACAGCAGGTTAAAGAAACGCCATTTGAACCCTGTCAATGATTTAACAATGGAGGCGTCAGAGCAGTCTGGGGAGAGGGGGGCTCGTGTGTGGGTAGTTTATTCAGTCAGATCCTGCAGGTACACAGGGTATTGTTGAAACTCAAGCAGGAATCCAGTGTGTTGCAACATCCTTTTACAACCATCATTTATGAGCTGTTTCTTCAGAGCAAGAGCAGCCATTCAGTGAGTTGAAGTGGATGTGAAAAAAATGCTACAGGGTGAACAAGTTTGCCTCCATGAGGTGCTGCATGAGAACTGATAAAAGATTACAGATGGGACGAGAAAGGAGTGACTGTTATCTATTCCCCAGAGGGAAACCTGCTTTACAAAAGAAAGCAGGGTGTGATTTCCTAGATTAAAAATGGCAAATGATGGTCAAAACAAGCAGGTCATGCTGAGGATGCGTCTAGCTGTCCTACATTTGAAATTACTTCACCTCTTTTTTTAAGCATTTTACAGGCTTTACAAGTAGATATATTTAGTACAGCAGTTTACAGTATCTTTCATTGGCTGTTTAAAAACAGGAAATCATTTTTAAAACTGTGCCCTACCCAAGCTTACCCGACTTCAAACACGTTGCACGTCTTAACTAGATCATCCATTACAGCATTGCTTCCCTTATCAGCTACACAGGAAGTAAACGTAAAGGCACATGTACACACATTTATATTAGGGAGAAAGTTAATTCACCCTTTGCATGATGATTTTTACCCTTTTGGGGGGTAAAATTAGAAATGTACCACTGTGTATTTCATACTGGATTCTTTCTTCAGCCATTGCAGAGTAGAATTGTCCAAGTTGAAATAACAAGCAGCGATGTGATGGCGAAGACAAAAAGAGCAGAATGAAACAGCAACCCAAATCTCCCAATACACATGAATGGGAGTATTGGATCTAAAAACTGTAAAACCCTGACAAAAACTTAAAAAACACATCTTTGCATCCATTTGTGGAATTAGTAGTGCATCAAGGTATCTTCTTCTTATCACTGCTCTACACTGGAGAAGCTGGCCTGCAGTGTCTCTTTAAGAAAGTACTTTTCGGACTACGAACGACCCTGAGACCAACTGATGTGGTTTCTCTTTCAAGTCAACTCTAACTTCATAAGATATGTCCTGTCAGAGCTGGACAGAAGTTCCATTTTCAGGTTTAAGGAATGCCCTGATCGTCATTTTTTGTCTCCTCTGAGGGAGGTTGACTGTTTCCCGTATCCTGACCAGAGCTAAGCGGCCTGGCGTTGGCCCTCGTCGACCGCTGCCGTCGCGTGCCGTTACCAATGCAGCGCATGAGGTTCTTGAAGGTTGTCCACATTTCCTCATCCTTGTAGGAGTATATGCAAGGGTTCATAACAGAGTTGAGCACAGCCAGGAGCAGCAGCCACGTTTTTAATTTCATGACGTCACAACTCGTGCAGTTGAGGCCGTCCAGCAGCAGAACCACCAGGCCGGGAGTCCAGCAGATCACAAAGGCCCCTTCAGGAAAAAAATAACGCGAATCAGTTAGGTTTTTGCAATGCTTATTTCTCACATGTATCCTCTTTTGTGTGTGCAGTTCTCAGCGTTTAAAAAAATGACACCTCGCTGAAAAGGTCAAGTTCCAATTTACAAATAGGGTACTTATAATAGTTTTAAAGTACTGTTTCTTGGCTGCGCACAGCAAAGACTTACAGAATCGGCTGTGCCTGGCCAAGAAATATTCCGGCACATAAACCCCCCCATAAAACCACAACTTTTTATATTTTGTACAGATCACACATAATCTTTAGCGGTGCTGGTAGGTGAACTTTGTTACCTTTAACTCTTGGCAAGAATTATGGTGTTTTTTTCATTCTACAGGTTAAGATTAACCTGTGGATTTTTAATGCATTCATGCAATATACCATATCAGTTCTGATCTGTAAAGCATTGACAAGTATTTTATTAACTATCCTGAGTAACAACTAAAGTATACCTTTATAAAACATTCTTATGTGGTTCCAAATTTCAGTTAACTTTTGCACACTGCACTCCTATGTTGGTAGTGAAAATTGAACTGGCAGGTAGAAACAGTAAAAAAAAAAAAACACAGTTCTCTTCTGTAAGAGCCAGTGTGGTGGAGATAATACTGGTATGGCTTACTTTACGGAAAGGTTTATTAATTAGGGCTGCAACTAATGATTATTGTCATTTTTGACACATCTGTACTCAAATACTGAACTAGCAATTGATTTCAAACATGTTTGGACACAAACAGAGTTACTGAGAGATTTCTGGAACTGAAAGGACAAGCCACAAGCAGCAACTTGTCTGCGCTACCTCTATCTCTACCGCCTCAATACATCTGCAGAACAAAAACAAGTTCTCTCTCTTTGTTTGTGTCACATACACAAGCATGGATACATGTGTACAAAGACAGAAAGGGTCTGGTAGAGGTGTTTTTATGTTTTTTTTACTGCTCTTAAGCCTGAAAGTCAAAATGTTTGCCACATTTTTACAGTGAATTTCTATTCAGAAACTCATTCTTCTTCCTCTTTTTCTATGTCTTTGATAGCCCACATGTTCAAAATAAAGTGAACTGAACTGGAATTGCGTGAGACCCCATTTAATGGTCTTTCATTGGCAGTTTTTCATGTATTGAAGTTTAAATATGGACTTGTTTCCCCTTTAATCTACGACAGAGAAAAAGAGGGTTTTAAGAACACACATTTCAAGCATGTTCCTTTTCTCAGTTGGTATTCATTTGACGATTGCGGTTGCACTTAAAGAATAAAAAGATTTTTTTAATCTGCATCGTGTAATTTGATGCTTCTTTTAACAAACAGGCTCCAGTGCTCTCAGATAGTACAAATAAATTCTAGGCTATTAAACTACAAGTACAAATGTAAACCAAGAGAATACAATAGACGCCATTTCAAAGTAACTAAATTTTACGTGCAAATTTACACGTATATTTTTTTTTCTCTACTTTTTAGGTGTCTGACAATGTCCGACTGTATCCGCATCAACGCTTAAGGACTCATTCATTTTACTCATTATACAAAGCGTGTGTTGGTTAAGTGTCTCCAAACTGGTTTGTCCGGTTACTAGTTCTACCTGAACAGACTGCTTTTCATCTGAAACAAGTCAACCTTTTCCCCTGAATAATATATCCCATTGATCTGGACCTGACTGCATGCCTCAAAAGTCTTAAGATTTCCTTCCTTTTACTTTCAGATATCGCTGGCATGTTATTTGCGGCGCATATTACAAAAGCGTTTTTTTTTTTTACATTTCACCCAAAAATCACAGCACAATCTCAACAGTGAATTTAACAATGACACTTGGTACTAACAGTTCCAAAAGCTCGAGGGAACTCTGCAAAGCATCTGAAAGCAATTGACAAAGTCCTCAAGTATAGGTTCTTCTTCCCTTTTTTTATTGGATGGGTGGGGAGGAGGGGACATTCAATGAAGGCCAGCGTGGTATGGTGTGGTGTGGTGTGGTACGCCACACAGGCTCAGGAGCAGTGTCCTTGTAGAGAGAGATAATTACACAGCAGTCTGGAATAAAGTGTACAAAGGCAGACAGCTCCTACGCTACAAACTGTATCAAGCCATCTGGCCAGGCAACAAGCCGATTGCCCAAAGAGACAAAGAACAATGACAGACTATTATCCTGCAAGGCGACCGTGCTAAGTCACTACAAGTATCTCATGCATGTTTTTTTATCTGGGTGACTGTATAAAGCATATGTGTGTATGAAAACAAAAACTGAGCACATTTAACGCACATTGAACCTGCAGCGCTTCCAGAAACACATCAGTCTCAGAGTTGGTTGGTATGGTGACTTACTATGTACATTGTGTGTTATATGAGATTGTTCATTTAAGAGTCTGTTTTGGTAGAATTTGTTGGGGCAGTCCTATTGCTCCGTTCTTAAAAGGAAAATGCTGGGAGGTGAACGATTTGAGTGCAAGGTATCCGGTTGCAACACCTAAACAAAGAGAGCCAGACCAGGATATCTGTGTCATCTAGGATTAAAAAAAAATGCATGAGAAGGGAAGGCAAAGAGGAGTTTTTAAGCTTTCTTACTCCGTAAGTCAACTGATTAATTGATTGAAAATAAATTGCCTATAACTTCATAATTAATGATTTTAAAAAGGTATATTATGCAGGATTAATACAATAAGAATCCCTCTCAATCATCACTTATGGCCCATTAGTGTGTGTGGTTGTGTCTGTATCTGCAGAGACCCTGCCCTCTACCTGGATTTTCTCTTTTCTTCTTATTTTGATGTGTGTGGGGACGTTTTTGGGCGTCAACCAAGAGCCTTTGGGCCCAACGCAGGTTTGTAAACCCCAGCTAATAACAGCGTGCAGTATGTGCAGCCCGGTCTAATTCCTAATACCCTCGCTTTGCTAGCTCCTTAGCGTCCAATACTGATGCACAAGGCAACATTTAGCATCTATACAAAGATACAATCTCTCTACGATGTCTCTAACTGTCTCTCGTTGAACCAGTGCCAACTTTGAATGCTGTGTGTACAAATACCAACCGACAAAAGTAACATAATATACATTTAAGGAATTCATAGCACAACAATCTCTAGTTTCAGCTTCTCAAAAGTGAGGATTCGCTTGTTTTTCCTGTTTTATATCCTGTAAACTGAATATCTTTGAGTCTTTGACTGTTAGTTGGACAGAACAAGCACTTTAAAGATGTCCCTTTGGGCTCTGAAAAACTTGCAAGGGACATATGTTAATATATTTTCACATTTTATAGTATGAATGATTAATCAATTTAGTAAATTTTTTTAGCAAATAATTAAACACCAGAATGGGTAATAGGTTTAAGCCACTGGACAGAAAACTCTCGAGTCTTTTGCCCTTATTAGAGGCTCCCTCAAATCACTGACAAGCACCCAACACGTTTACTGAAAGCACAAGTGTTTGTGTTATGCCCAAGGTTTTCCTTCCTATCAGGATAACAGATTACAGTGACTCAGGGAATTGCCCGGACTTTGTGACCCTGACAAAAAACGCACACACACAACAGCTACTTACACCTGACTAATGCGGAAAACGTTCCGACTCACTGTATCGATGATCCTGCACAGACAGCAATTTTACGATGAGCACCTACCGAGCACAACCATGACCGTCTTGATGAGCTTAATGGGCGTCCTCTTGCGGTTGATGGAGCCGCTGGTGTGTGGCGTCAGCACCGCCGTCTTACTCTTGACGTAGGTGTAGATCCTCGTATAGATGACCACCATCACCAGGAACACCACCAGGTTAGACACAGACCAGAAGATCAGGTAGCTCCTGCTGAAGATGGGAGCCAGCCGGGAGCAGTCGCTCAGGTTGCAGATGCAGTTCCAGCCCAGACTCGGCACAGCCCCCATGAAGATGGAGATGGTCCACACCAGCACAATCAGCAGGGTCACCCTCCTCTTCGTCAGGTTACTGTGGACTTTCCAGTTCATGACGGAGATGTAGCGCTCTAGAGCTATTACCAGCAGGTTAGCCAGCGAAGCTGAGAGACTGATATCCAGAAGACCTTGACGGAAGAAGTATCCTTCAACTGTAAGTTGCCGCGACACCTCACCTGTGTTAAACATGAGGTACACATACGCTATGCCTGCCAGGAAGTCAGAGGCGGCGAGGTTGGCTAGAAGATAATAGAAAGGGTAGTGAAACCTCTTATTGGTGATGACAGCAGCTATGACCATGGCGTTGGAGACCAGGATGAAACAGCAGAAGATAGAGCCCACCACCTGCACCAGGATGAGCTTGTCTTTGCTTAATCCATCATCAGCACGGCTGCTGTTGTTGTTGTAGAAGAAGCCCATGGACTCATTATAATGACAACTGTAGTTCTCTTGGGCCATTTTAGAGGTGAGTCTGTGGAAAGAGAGCGAGAAAACAAAGGAAGTGGAAACATTTATCATTCATTTATCAACTGAAGTATAGCAAAATTGTATTGAATAGTCGTTAATTATCAAGCAAAAATGCCAAACGTTCCTATTTCCTGCTTCTCAACGTGAGGTTATGCTGCTTTTCTTTGTCATATGCATGGCTCAACCGCAATTTTTTGGCTTGGTAACCAGGCATCAGCTTTTGGTTGCCGAAATTGACAATTGATTGAATTGATGACGTTGCCATCTTTTAAACTGCCTATATTTGGAGCAATTAATTCTATATGCTACTATACCACACATTTTAATAATGAAACCATAAGATAATGGCTTGCAATACAATTTCCCTTCATTCTCAAATAGGGGGGCAACGGATCACAAACCTCACAGATCGGATCACAGTTTTGAGTCATGGACCGGATAAATTTTCGGGGTGGAAAACAAAAAAGGGGGAAATTTAAATGATTATAAAAAATGTAATGTAATGCGGAATGTAACTTTGAATGCACCACGAGGTTTACCAGTTTACCAGTAAATGCAACATTTAGTCCCGTCTGTGTCAGCAGTGACCACCAGTACTAGTTTGTGTCTGTTGACTCATAGCTTTAGCAGCAGACGGTTGTACGTCCTGCTTTTGGAATCCTCTACAGTGAAATACAGTCACACTTTTACACCGTTTAGCTGTCAGCATTTTAACCGTGTTTAATCCAATTATTACTGTAGCTAACGGTAGGCTAACATTACCTGCTGCCAAGTGTAACATGTTTTTACTAGCATTGACATGCAGCGATGCTTCTGTAGCCTTTAACGTTTGTTTCGTAGCATCAGAGAGCAGCACAGGCTGTCACTACCCGATGTGAGTCACCGTAATGATCGAGGCACTGAAATCCACGTTGCTATTCTGTCCGGTGGATATATATTATCACCCGTTTTTAACATGTGGCGTTAACGTGAACAGAAAATTGCGTTGCCTGTATCTTCTCACGGCAAACGCGTGTGTGGGGCAGGGGCGTAGCACAAAATTCTGGGCCCTGTAGAAAGGCATTTTCTATGGGTCCCTCCCCGCATCCACAGCTGTTCATTCTAGCATCTTTTTGGGCCCTCCTCACATGAGGGCCATGGGTACTCAGCCCCCCTCCAGTGACACCCCTGGTATGGGGTCGCACAACAGCTGAAATGTGTTGCGCACGAACGTAGTGTTCAAACTTTCTTTTGAATTAAGATTTTCCAGTTTTGTAAGTTTTGGTTATTTTTTTATATATTGAAAAAACACCAACATTGAACAGGTGGTTGTCAAAGGGGGCAACCAGAGGCCACGAAAATGACTCAATCAGTTACTGTCAAACTCTGTTATGTGATAGAATATATTTGGGTTTTGTTTGGACAAAATAATACATTTTAATACATCTTGGTTTCTGGGAAATTTAATTTCTAGACCAAATAATCAATCTAATAATCGAGAAGACTTTGTTTTGTTGTTTTAAATATATTAAATTAAAGCAAAAGCAGAATAATAAGAGCGGGTTAAAGTCTAAACGGAAATGCTTTATATGCCAAATCAGTGCATGGTGCCAATTCACCCAAGGCCAAAAGAGATTGAATTACTCAGCTCCAAAAGGCAAGCGCACATGCCAAAACCCATTTACTGGGAGAAGCTGCTTTGAATGAAGTTAAACAAGATAGTCACCATGGTAACATTAAAAAGAGAGCCAAAACAATTCACGCTCAGTCAAGTGAGATAGGCCTAGACGTCCGTAGAATAGATTAATTCCGCATTTTCTACCTGTACAAACATTTCTTTGAGTAAACATTACAGACATGCGGCAAAACAAGATTCCACGGTAACACATGCTAAAGTAGGGTTTCTTCATGACTTGAGAAGCCTTTATTATGTAATTAGCTTTACTACCTGTCCGACTTGGTCTACCAACAACAGCGAAGGAGGAGGGAGGGATGAGAAATTCCCACAGAGGGACTTACAAAGGGAAATAAACTGTTGCAAAAAAAAAAAAAAAAAAAACATACGAAGCAGACAGAAACCAAATTATAATCCCGAAAAGAAGAACAAAGAGTTATCTAGAAAAACAATCGGCCAAGTGAGTGTACCTGTGGTGAAGGGCTGTCCGTGGTGAGTCAGAAGACTAGTTGCGAAATACTCCGTGCCGAGTTAACGATCATGTTTCTCCTGCAGCATTGCGTCTCCGCAGCTGTGGACGGAGGAGGTGACAGCTCAGAGCGAGACGACAAAGTGGAGGCAGAAAAGTTGAGCGTCTTCACTTTGAGTCTTCAGCTCGGTGACGTAGAGGGCGTGTGCCACCCTGCCTCGCCTGTGAATTCCTCCGGTTGACCGCACGAGGCCCCACGAGCTCACGGTCGGATCAAATTCAAAACACTGCAGTGAAGTCGGGACCCAGAAACGACCCCGTCTGTTTTATGAAATCTAACACACTGTTAAAGATTAAACCATTACATTGGTTCACAACTGTTTTGGGCTTTTGGCTGTTTACATTAATGCCTGGATGGGGCCCTTATTTCCTTCTCACGTTCCAGATGATAATTAGAGGTCAACATTTCCAATATTTAACTAAAAAGTTATAGAAAAGTGTAAAATAATCATTTGTGTGGAAGAATTTTCCCATCTCACACCTCCTCAGATTTATCCAGACCCTTAGGAGGGGGCCCGACCCCTGGACTCCGCTACAAAACTTTATTTAAGTAGTTGTAACTAGTTCCACCACAACCAGCTACAACAACAAGAGCAATAAAACCCTACTTAGTAGCCTATTATTAATAAAAAATATAATATATAATGTGTCAGTCACAGGGGCTGTTTTTCTGCATGAGTAGCCTACTTTTACTTAGTAAGTTTTGATAATACTTTTCTGCTGATGTAGCCTACTTTTACTTAAGTCAGATTTTGAATGCAGGACTTTTACTTTTAATGGATACTTTTTGGTTGTTGTTGTTGTATTGGTACCTTAGGATATGAGTACTTCTTCCACCACAGAAAAAAAGTAATGCACCTATTCCTATTCCTTAATCGTGGAGTATGGCCACGGCGTCCCAAGGCAAACATTTGTTGTTACCTCTACACTTACCCCATACATCGGTAATCCACCTTTGAACATGCTGTATCAGTTTAGTGTCAACTCAGTTTCCTCTCAGATTTCTTCTTTCACAAATGTGCAGTGCAAATTTACAAACACACTGAATTGCCCTGATGCACATACATATTGTGTGAATTCACATTTGGGTAGTTCTCTTTTAAATTGGACGGTTAGATGTTTGGCGCTGCACGTTTATATGAAAAATCCCAATAACTGCCGTCTTTAGTGCAGCGCTCGCTCCCAGTTTCCACAAATGTGCGCGCTTTTGTTTGAGATAGCACACATATTGACATTTGTTCTTAGCTTGTGTTGTGTTGTACAGTAACAGTGATGTTGGTTGACCCAAACTTAACAGACAGATCTGTAAATAAGAGTCAATGAGCTGCTCTCATCCTAGAAAAAGGATGTGATTTGCTCTGGTCTCAGTTTTGACCTTTTAAAATCAAATAGGACTAATATAGAGGCAATATTGTCAATAGGACAACTACTCTTTGGAATGGCAGATAAAGTCATACTCCAGATTATCTCACCATCTAAACGTGCTTGTAAATCTGATGATAAAACTGACTCATTCTGTAAATCAGGTTGACTCATTTCAAACTCCCATCTTACTCAATCTCAGCTGTGAGAAACCTGCACTTAATATTCTTTATGGAGCACAGAAGAAATGTGCGTCTTCCTACTTGTGATTTGCTGAATGTTCACACTTGTGGCAAAGTTGGGAAACACTCTAAAAATTGATAAATGAAAAGATTTACTGCAATCTTTACTACAACACTTGACAAATACAGTACAACTAGCACTGCATAATGTTGTATAGCACCAGTGTAAATACACTGGAAACACTAAATCCAGTTCTTTGGCAACTAAATGCATGTACAGACCTTAAAAAGGCCCAGTAAACTTCTCAACAGCACCCAATAGATACTGTAATGAAACATTTTGTTTCAAGTCACAGCTCCTTAGGTCAAGCTCCAGTTTCATGTTCAAGAGAGGGAACTCATTTGGCGTTTCATATTGCACCTCACAGAATCAGTAACTGCACTTTTCTTGATTTTGCAAGGGGATAGCTTGATCTTCAAGTATGGCGTTATTTTTTAGTCAAAAGTTATGAGCGTGTAAGACATGCTCACGAGCACATTATGTTATTTCACACGCGCAAAAATGAACCTTCAGCTGGCATGATAAAAGTACTCGCGCACAAATTCAACAACCGAGAGGTGTAGGTAGCTGCGAGCGAGCGCCTGGCTACTCTTACTCTGCTTGTACAGTGGAATCCTGCTCGCGCGCAGCGGCCTTCTGCTCGCGGAGTGCTGTTTTGCTCGCAGAGAGGATTTCTGCTCGCTCGAGTACATGACTTTTGACAATTTGGAGGCGGAAACCAAGGAGGGCACTGACCCTCTTACGATTGGTCACTTTCACACAGGGACATCCTTGATTGACAGCTCTCATTACAGGAAGCACGGAGTCACAGTATCTGACGGAGTTCAGTCATTCAGTTAACACTGCACAGTGGACGGAATGGCGGCGACACCTGAAGATGTAGATGTAAGTGATATTGATGATATGATGGGGGCTGTGTGTTTGACATTGTTATAGCAATTTAATCTGAAATTTGTTGAGAATAAACTCATTAAATATTGAGAATAAAGTCGTTGTATTTCAAGTTTTTTTCTCAATATTTAATGAGTTTTTTCTCGAAACACAGCGACTTTATTCTCAATATTTAATGAGTTTATTCTCAACAAATTTCAGATTAAATTGCTATAACACTGTCAAACACACAGCCCCCATCATATCATCAATATCACTTACATCTACATCTTCAGGTGTCGCCGCCATTCCGTCCACTGTGCAGTGTTAACTGAATGACTGAACTCCGTCAGATACTTTGACTCCGTGCTTCCTGTAATGAGAGCTGTCAATCAAGGATGTCCCTGTGTGAAAGTGACCAATCATAAGAGGGTCAGTGCCCTCCTTGGTTTCCGCCTCCAAATTGTCAAAAGTCATGTACTCGAGCGAGCAGAAATCCTCTCTGCGAGCAAAACAGCACTCCGCGAGCAGAAGGCCGCTGCGCGCGAGCAGGATTCCACTGTACAAGCAGAGTAAGAGTAGCCAGGCGCTCGCTCGCAGCTACCTACACCTCTCGGTTGTTGAATTTGTGCGCGAGTACTTTTATCATGCCAGCTGAAGGTTCATTTTTGCGCGTGTGAAATAACATAATGTGCTCGTGAGCGTGTGTTACACGCTCATAACTTTTGACTAAAAAATAACGCCATATTCAAGTCTGTATCAGACGTGTAACGTCTTGTTCGCAGCATCGTCCTCCTCCCTGATCCATGTCCTCTGGAGGTGGGACAGCTGTCAGCTGATCAGGATGACAGCGTCACTTTCAGGAACTCTGCAACAACATGATCCAAAAAGAAGTATGAGACATCCAATGTGTCATCAACACCACCATATAAAGTACGTACATGCTTTCTACTTCAGAAAATTAATAAGGCTGCTTAACTGATGCAACAGCGAACATCTCACAGTTTTTGTCATACGTTTTCACATCAATGACATTGATATACACACTGTATATCAATATCACTGATGTGAAGAAAAAAAAATAATGATATATAGATATATATATATATATATATATATATATATATATATATATATATATATATATATATATATATATATATATATATATATATATACACATATATATATATACACACACACACACACACACACAGTATTTAGCAAGACCCATAGCTACTTGTTCAGACCGGTGAGGTTTCTCCTAACTCTTGCTACTTTGTCGTTGAGATAATCTCCTACGCAGATCATCATAGTCGATTCCTATGAATCACACCAGCACAAGAATACCTCTTTATTCTCTGGACTTCCACCTGCATGCAGGTTGGCCCTGACACACAGAGAGACAACGAAGGGATGTGGGAAGAGGTTTGGATTTATTGTGATTGTACCCATTCTCAGAATAAATCCACCAAAACGAGCACATTAAAAATGACAGCCTTTCCCCATGCATCCTGAACAGTTTCTTGTGTTTGGCTGCTCTCAAGAGAAACAACTAAATATGTGCCTGGTTCATTAAATCTGTAAATTATTAGACATGTGTTCTTTCATCTTTATGATATGATATGCTCTCTATTCCACAAAGTGCTGCTGCCGTTTGAGGATGTGAATGTATGTATTTCAAAGAGAGCAAGGAAGTTGTGCCCAATCATTCTCTTGGAGAGCAAAACTGACTCTGAACTACTGTATTTATAAATTGCCTCTATGCACAGCTTAGCAGTCCCTTCGTCAAATCTCCTTTAAACATAGTATCCACTCTTTGGCCGCTGCTATATTAAACCGTGTAATCACACATGCTGACATTTATCAGGTAGATACGTTTGTCATTATGGGACTTTTCCACACCTGTCCATTCAACATTCAATATCATTCACAAGACTCTTGAGCCACAAAAAATGATTTTAACTGACAAACTAGATATACTGGTTCCAAATAACAAGTTTTAAATCCAAACAAAGGGTGACTCTTGCTCCTCAACTTGCTTTCCAAACAAAATAACTTACTGCAGTAAAAGATGGTAACAGTAGTAAGGCCAATTACATGCAGATGAAATTTCATCCAGTAAGACACTAACATGTTAGCTGAGAACGCTGATCTAATTTTTGGAAGCAGAAAGAGACAAGATGGTCATAAAATGAAATTTGGTCAGTTCAGATGCTGCAAATGACTGCAATTACAGAATCTGTGTAACTTGACAAAAGTCATCCTAATGACAGCAAGTCAGCCAACTCTAAAAAGGCCACTGGCAATTTTACGCTAATCTCCACAGAGAGGATGCATATTCAATTGTCAGTCATGGATTACATTGCACTATAACACATTATTACATAATGACTCTGTAACTGAGACTACATTTCCTTAAACACTCAAGACAATCCAGAGCAGGAAAACCGGATGGCTCGGTGATAGAAAACGGCTGTGGAGAATACAGGAAGGACCTTTGGTCATAAAATGGTCCATGTTTTTATTTTATTTATTTATTTATTTATTTATTTTTTTAAGTAGAAGAATGGTGTCTGTTTGCAGTTAAGCCTTTTCATGTTTCAAAACGGGAAAAATAAATGATACTTTTAAAAGTTATGAAACATTTTACGAAAGACACCGCAGTCTGGTGACGTGCTTCTTTAGGTTGAGCTTTGTAACTTTTCAGCTTGGTAGAAACAGAGAGTAAAAGAGGAAGCACCAACTTTTCAACACCAAGTTGTGCAGAAATTCTGCAGAACAGCTTCAAAAATGGACATGGTGAAATGATTACGTGACAAATGCAACTTAATATTCAGAAAAAATGTCCTCCAATTACAAAAGTGAGATAAGAAGTGATAAAGAAATAAGACGATACAGTGTGAAGTCATCTACCAAATAAAACCACACACACACACCAAAGAGCCATTTCACTGTGCTGTACTGCACATTAAAAGGCAACTAGAGTTAAACTTGAACCACACATCAAGCTCAAATCAAATAAATCTTCCCAACTAACCATCATGCATTAACAAAACTTTTACGGTTCAGTTGCCTGAGTCTTAACTGAGTATCGACCGTGGCCTGTTTATTTAGAAGGCAACACAGCAAGGAGGGAGCAATGGGGGAAGGAGGGGGGTGGATGGGGGGGGTTTCTTCCCAGTGCACATCCTCAGTTTCTCTGTAATCAGCCCATCACTGGGTGTGTCCGCATAGCTCCCACCACTAATTTCATTGCTCCCAGACCACGTAAGATAGAGCCAAACCACAGCGTGGAGGAAACTCCAGTCTACTGCCTGCTGATGATAGAGATTGGCTCATAGAAAAGGAATGAGCAGAAAACGGGGACGTATAGACAAATATGATGCTGTAGCAAAAAGGTATAAGCAAAGCAAACTGAGTTTTTCTACTCAGAAATGTTACCGCATGTGTAATGTTTCCACATTTGGTTTAAGTAATTTACTTAGGTAGGGATACATTTTGTTCTTAAAACCAGCTTGAAGCACTTTCAAGAGCTGCAACGATAGACAGACAGACAGACAGACAGACAGACAGACAGACAGACAGACAGACAGACAGACAGATAATAGTCGAATGATCCATTGACAGAATTTTTTTACAGCAATCGTCAATTTTCAAGGACAAATGACAAACATTTGATGCTTCCAGCTTCTCAAATTATGAGGATGTGCTGCCTTTCTCTGTTTTATATCATTGTCAACTGATTAAGTTTGGGTTTTGGACGTGACCTTGGATTCTGGGAAACTGTGATAGACATTTCACTATTTTTCTAATATTTTATAGACCAAACAATCAATTAATCAAGAAAATAATCAGCAGGTTAATCGATAATGAAAATAATCATAAGTCACAGACTTACATCTTTCCCAGCTAAATTCAATAATGAAAGGGACGGATGCATTTTAAATTTCCGGCGGCAGCATAAAAGAAAAAAAGAACTAAATAAGAACTAAAGTTGAACATGATAATTAAAAAAAAAATAATAAGTAGCAGACATCACTGTACCGCCCATTTTGTTAACAATATATAGGGCCCTATCTTGCACCCGGCGCAGCGTGGCGCAAAGCCCGACGCAAGTGCATTTGCTATTTTAAAACCGTCCAGCGTCATTTAAATAGCAAATGCACCTGCACCCATCTTTACGCCCATGGGCGTGTTCAGGTGAAATGTTGGCGTATTGCTATCTCGAGGCAGCGGGAAGTGATCGTGCCATTGACCATCAAAAACCTGGTCTAAGGTCAACGCAGCATTTCATTGTTATTTTAACAGCGCATCAGTAAAATGTGCCTAGGCTTATTCACAGCGCGCTCACACACGCAAAATGCGAAAAATATTCCGGTGCAAATCCGCCATCATAATAGCAATGTGCCAAGGTACAAACGCGTCTGGCTTTTAAAGAGAATGGGAGATGACACTCTCATTGGTTTATTGCATTTTACGCCCAAAACACCTATGAATTAATGAAGACACTAAGTACAACCCTTTTGAACAATGCGCCCGGACCCTTTTTTCTGCCATCAAACTAGCAAAAGTGGATTTGGACACGCCCTTAAAGCACCTGCGCCAGGCGCTTCACGCCGTGCTCTTAGATCGTTACAGTACAGTGCAGCTTTCAGGTGTGAATGTGTGCGCAGCAGGGTGGGAGTAAAAATAACGACTAAAGCATCATAACATGACTGTAAACATGCTCATACCGTCGGCAGCAGCACAACACAGAGTATCTGACGTCAACGTCTGTCTGACTGCTCTCCTCTAGAACAGGAAAATCATTCTGCTCTCTGAGGAACTTCTGCAGGTCTGTCAGTGGGAATCCGTCCTTTTGGAACCTCTGTTGGTGAAAAATGCAAAGAAATGCAAGCAATTGAAACACAACACTATTTTCATACTAGACTTTAGAAACTAACTCCACACTGGATAATGAAGACAAATCTACATGGAACAAACAGCTAAAAAGATTTTAACATTTTAGCAGAAATATTTGGTCTTGCAACCAATCAAATCAGCCAATTGTTGTGAGTGGAGTAACTGTGAAATGCAGTATTTCCTGTTACTAAACTTCCTTTCATGGCGTAAAAAAGTAAAATGTGTGCCACAGCTTTCATTTCACTAAAACCAAACCAGAGCAGAAGTACCTTAATGGTCTCATAGGAGTCGGTGATGAGGGCGATGAAGAGCGACAGCACCATGTAGATGAACAGGGAGATGAAGGAGTAGAGGTAGGCCCGGCTGAAGAGCCACACCAAAGTGTTTTTGTCCTTCAGCTGGCCGAAGGTGGTATACATGTCGTCTCCGTTCAACAGGGAGAACAGGCACTCCGCCACACGACTCAGGCCCTCAAACTAGATACATTAAGAGGGGACGGAAGATTGGATGAAAGTTGCAAACGCTATAAACAGTTAACAAGGTAAAACGGAGGAGTTTTGAGATAATGAACAGAATGGCAAAGCAGAAAATATATATTTCTGCTACACAAACGAGTTTTCTAATATCTTATATTTTCTTGTGAATTACTGGATGTTTTTACATCTTCAGGCATCTATAAAGTTTTCACACAAAAATAAAACCAACACTGGTTGAACTGGCGAGCACTGGGTGACATTTACAACCTTTGACGAGGGGTCGTACGACGTAACTGCATTTTAAAGCGGTCACAAGTAGGTCTGCAACATTTAGTTTCATGATCAATTAATTCCCATCATTAGTTTCAAATACCTGAGGTGATGTTATCAAATTTGTTTGTTTTATCCACTTAACACTCTGAAACCTAAAAAACAAACACTTAAGAGCTAAATATATTTATAAGACAAAAAAATAAGCTGGAAGTATAGCATGAAATTATTAAAATAGTTGCTTATTGACTCACTGATTAATCAAATAATCATTTCTGATCTAGTAACAAGCCAAAGAAGATGGGAACCACAAGACAAAGCATGGAGCCTCAAAACTGGAAAGTGAGGTACTCAAGACAACTAATTAGATTACTAGTACTAATATATGAGACGTGCAAAAGTACGAGAAGAAGTGTGTTCAAGTAAACAAAACGTACAGCCAGTTTAAAACCGTACTGCGCCTGTATGTACATTTTCCAACAAGCATCTTTTGACTGTAGATTTAACATAATTTAATTAAAAATTAAATTAAATTGGTCCTTACAGAAATAGGCTTACAAAGAAGGAGGTGCACAAGACCGACAGAAGCTTGATGGTTGATAGTTACATAGGTGGAATGATAAAAGACAGAAAGACAAACAAAAAGACAGATGGCTAAAAAGGGAGAGCCTGAAAGCCAGACACTAACATTATGAAAGAAGCCAATTCGCCCCAGAACGTGATAGCATCTAAATACAACATCCCACTGCGACCGTATGGATTACAGCACTTGAAGACGTGTGGGATGGCGAGTCCTCGAACATCCTCTGTTTATTCCTTCAGTAAATACACAGAGGATCCTGGAGGGGCTGACAGCACACTACAGGGGACTCCCCCAGCCACCGCAATGTAAATATCGTGACCAAGTCTCAGTTTTGACTGTAACGATGGACAAACGGGGAACTAAAAACCTGTTTTATGTCAACTGCAGGCATAGCAACACCGCAGGTCATCACTTTCACTGAAATGAATGTGACGGTAATGTTATATAATATAAACCTTTCTTGTAGGGTTAGACATGGAAGCATGAGTGCATTTAACAACTAATTCTACGATATAAACTGTGCTTTATAATAATTAAAGCTGTAAAAGTAACGCTTTTTTATTGAATACGATTCTTATGCTATAGTCAATTAATTAATCAAGAGAATATAATCCTTAAGTAAACTGACACACTTCAAAATCAGTCCATAACTTATTTACAGTAGTTACTCCTCTTCATTTAAGATTATCAACAAATTTCCATTTGGACAGTGGGACGTCAGTTCGCCCCGGGATGGTGATCTCAGTCTATCTCACAGCTGTCTCTCCTACAGTATGAGCACTGCCTTGTTTAGACGCCCACTGCTGCTTGGACTTCCGTAAATAATTTATCCTAACGGGCGAGGACCGCTAAACACACATATTTTCCCTGATGGCACTCGCTGGGACCTCCCAGTTAAGGGACCATCTGAGTTGAAGCTGTGGGTTTCCCCTTTCCGAATGTCCCCCGATTGCAGTAAAAATAACTGTTGACTTTGTGTTTTTAGAGCATAGAAAAACAATACCGTTACATTTACCGTTATTTTCTGTTTCTCACTTTCTAATCGATTGCAATGTGCAGGTTTTGCTATGTTGTGTGAACTTCAAAAGTGTGGTAGACTTTCTCTATTTGGGGCAGTTGATTGGCTTGTTTTATGGTGACTTAGGGGTTTAAAATGCTGATCATGACACCCGCAGTTTGAGTCCTGCAGACGACCCATGTTGCATGTCATCCCATTTTCTCTCCCCTTTTATTCCCTAACACCTCTACGCTGTCCTCTGTCTGATAAAAGGGAAAATCAATCCTACAAAAACACGTAAAATGTGGTTGTTTCTATCAGAGACGAGGATGTGTGTGTGTGTGTGTGTGTAGAACTCCCAGTTTAAGATGTTCAAAATGTGGTCGTAGGGACAGAAAGCTGCTCTTATTGATGCTTGAGGTTTCAAGGAGAAGACCCATACTGACATCTAGTGGTTGTATAGGGGAAGACATTTTTTCAGTCAATTTGCAGGAAATAATGTTGACACAGCAATTCAAAAGCTAAATAACCGTGGGAGGAAGTCTGATACGTTTCTCCCACTGTAAGTTTTTGATAAAACATTTAAGGATGACATCTATAATCACCTGTATTATTTCTTAAAAAAAAAATAAAAAAAAAAATAAGGGTAAACATGGTACAGCACACCTGTATTCATTAACTGCAATGCATGTTTCCATTCTGAATCATTTAGAACATATTTTGACCAAATTGACTCCAGTGAGCATTCATGGTACTTTTTTTTTTTTTTAGCTTGTGTTCAATCACAGAATGCTGTTTCAGCCAATTTATGTGGACACACCTAAATGTTTTGGGAACTCCTAATGCAACCTTTTTCTCGTGGCCTCAGCAGTTCTGCAGGAAGGGGCGAAGTCATGAAAAAGAGGCTTAATAGTTCACCTAATTTCCACAACCCTGACAATAATATTCAACTGCCCCACCATAAATTCACTTCTCTAATCTCTGACCCTCAGGCCTCCACATCCTCTGCTCTCACCAAACCACTTAAAAGTGCAGTAAGTAAGACTTATAAAACTAACTTTCTCTCATATTTGCTGAAACTGACCCTATGTTCCAGTAGAACTACATGAAGCATGTCATTTAAAAAAAAAATCTGGCTCCTCTGGCACCACCTACAGCCTGTAGTGCAATTTGCAAAAATCCACAGCTCCCTGTTCAGATGGCCAGGGCCAGGGCCGGGGCCGGGGGGGTGTCTAACTGCATCTCAATCACTGCTCAGGCAGACGCATTCATTCTCCATTGTGGGGGGAGGGGCTTAGGAGACTGTTTTGGGCTTTACCTGAAAGGGGGGAGGGACTGAGAAGTTGTTGATGTTCAAATTTTTTGGCCAATTCCTGGATCTTCACAATCATATCTACAGCACCTTTATGAGAGTTACCTTCTCGTGGTATGGCCCCAGAACAATCCACCCGCAGAAGGTGTAGCCAAGGTAGATCATGCCGGCACAGCAACAGAAACGCAGGACCTTGGGGAAGGCTGCTTGCATGGTTAAAATCAACACCTAGACACACAGGAAGCATGGAGACACAAAAGTAATTGGTAAACGATGTATGAAAGGATGTGTGAAGAAATTTGATTAGGGGTAGAGACAGGTGGAATAAGGTTCATAGACTCACATTGTATTTCTGGAAGTATCCCAGGTACCTGATCACGCCGACCCACACCAATAATGTGGACGTTCCCAGGAAGATACTGCATACATCATAACTGGTCAGACTCTACAGAAGAGGAAAACACAATTACAAAGAGCTCTGAGAAAACTGTTGGAAATCAGGCCTCAGTAAAGGATTAGCTAATATTTAGTGTTACACCCCAGCCTCTGGTGCACTGACTAGGTTGAAACAGTGTCAGGACAAGTTACACTTTAAGTTAACTTAAAGCTACATAACGGTATCAATGATTTTACTGTAACAAGCACGTCATTTGTGGTAAACCGTGACATAATCTGCATGGATTATTTTATTTGGGCTTAAAGTACAATGTAGATGCATTTAGTCAATTTGCATTGTTCCCCTCTGCTACCAGATTTCAGTACCTTGCAAATCCTTATATAGTACCACTCCAATCGGACACTGTAGTGGCAAAATTAATTAATGTTGTGTAATGGTGAAAAAAAAAAAAAAAACTGATTTCTTCTATCAAAACATGCGCAGTAGCTCAAAAAACAGAAACAGAGTAAACTAGATTCGTCAAAATAAAAACCTAATGTGCAATGTAACATTCAACACCTTTTGTTTAATACAATGTACATTAAAAAGCAAACTGTAATAAGTTTTTTAGTTAACTTTGGCTCCTACAGATGCTTTTATAATGCTTTTATTTCGTTCAAGGAGTCATCCAGTTGTTTGGGGGGAGTGTATATAAGGGAAAAGTTTTTACTTCTTTCTACTTCTGTCAAGCTTGTGGGAAACACTCAACATATATAAAAAAAAGGTATAAAAAAAAAAGGACAGACAGGTTAAAATAAATTTGTCTTTACAGTGTCAACATTAAAACCCTTGACTCCAAAGTCCACCAGACACTGAGGCACTCTCTCATAAATCACAGGACATAAAATCAAAAGGTGACGCCTTCACATTTCTATGACGCCGACTGCTTAAAACCTTTGCTTTCATTCTTTTTACCTAATCTTGTTTTATGTTTAATTTTGACATATGACATGTAGTAATCAAAGTCAGTTTTAGGCCCGATACAGTAACCTTCTCTCTAAGACAGAAGTACATGATTCAGTTTACCTTTGCTTGTATTTCCATCTTTAGTATGGATCCAATTATGGCCAAGAGGTCGCTGACGATGACCAGCACATACCAGCCGTTCAGAAACTCCTTCTGGTCATCCTCACACACTTTACGGTTGTAGTTCTCGTGGAAGAATCTGGAGAATCTCTTAAAATACACAAATGCAAGTTCAGTCTCCCATAGATCTACAACACAGGATCAACTGATGAGTTAATGTGTACATGTGATATAGCATTTTAGATATTCTATTCCCACATGTGATATTGTCTTGTATTATTATACTGTACACTGTACTGGGAGGCTGAACAGCTGACCTGGAGTAACCTGACAGCCAGCACGATGGAGCGGGTGCACAGCACAGCCGATGTGAGGCAAACAAGAATGACGAAGCCGTCAAACACCAGAAGATAGTGTGTGTTCTTCTGAGCTGAAACAGAGACAAAGTAAGTGTGTGTGTGTGTGTGTGTGTGTGTGTGTGTGTGTGTGTGTGTGTGTGTGTGTGTGTGTGTGTGTGTTTGTGTGTGTGGAGGTTTATCTTTTACATAACTCCCTCACAGTCATTACTGATAACTACTTCAAGTTTACAGGAAAACGCCTCACTAACAGTCAACAGTAAAAGGCAGTTGTATTTTTTGGGGTCAAATATGTTTTCAGAAAAATACAGAACATGTGGGATTTGGTGAACGTGCACCGCTTAAAAAATAATAATAATCACATATTTACAGGTGACCTACCACATACCAGTGCGAAAGTTTTCAATATTAATGACATAACATGCATATATTACATTACTAATTCTATTTATTTTCCTCATGAGGGTTTTTCCTTTAAACCTTATTTCAATAATATGCATATGTAAATATTACAAATATGAATAGGCATGCTAACTTCTGTCTGCACTCTAGAATAGCCAAATTGTACAAACAGCTCTTAATCCCATAATCCTGTTTTTGCCTTTATGTATGTTTATACTTGTTTTAAAAAAAAAAAAAAAAAAAAAAAAAAAAAAAAAAAAAAAGGTATTTTCGCCATTAGGTTAGACAACTACACCTTACCCGTCCCAGATATCTTCCAGTCTCGACATGCACAGCTCTGAGCGTCTATGTCCAAGAATATTTTCACCTTTCCACTGTGACACTGGTTGTCAAATGTTATCTAGGGGACAAGGCCAAAGGAAAGAAGTAGTTGTATTATCATGGAATGCTGTGTGGGCAATACATTTCAACAGTTGTACAATTTTTTTTCTGTTTCTCTCTTATGCTCAAACACTTTTTAAACAGGTTAAGATTGGTTTATGAAAGTTGTCCGCACTACATCTCTCTCAATGATGGAAAGTATCAAATTGTTCACCTGGATTTCACATGCTTATGTACACTTCATTTCATAATGACTATACTATATAGACAATATGGCTGAACCATACCGTAACGTAGAACAAGTAGCAATCAGGTAACTCCCGTGAACGCACCGTCTGTAGGTTAATTCCCTTAAGATGGATGGTTATTTTGATGTCAACCAGCCTGAAAGCAAAATGAAGGATGTTGATGTAGTTCAGAGAAAAGTAAGTGGTGTGCGTTAGCTGCAGCCACATACAGTACACTGTACTAGTATAGTAGCATGTGTATACCTGTAAAAGTCCAGATCAAAAAATGATGAATTCTGGGTTTTCCATTGGTTTGCAGTCTTTGGATCATGTGACATACAATCTATAAGAGAGGAGATAAATGAGTGAGAAAATGAACACCGTCACTGAGATCTTATTTTGCCCCAAAAAGGTATGTTGTTTCTCATAATATTGATTATTTATTAATTCCGTTTCTACCATACTAATATTGGTATTTGAAAGTAAAAGAAAAAAATGATAATTATTAGCACACAAAAAACAAACCAAAAAACACCTACAGGTGGAGAGTAACTAAGTACATTTACTTTTACTAAGTACAGTACCAAGTAGAATTTTGCGGTACTTTACTTGAGTATTTCCATTTTGTGCTACGTTGTACTTGTACTCCACTAAATTTCATATGCAAATATTGTACTGTTTACTCCCACACATTTATTTGACACATTTTGTTACTTTGCTGATATAGGTTATTAATGCAACATATAGATCAACTAACAGATTATAAAGAAACATAAATATGTATTCATCCCACAAATTACGCAGCAGTAACGTTATTTAAAGTAGTTAAAATAGGCACCACCTTTGTCAGCTGCAACAATTAAAGTAATGAACACATCAATGTATCAATAAGTATGATTCAATGATATATATAGGCTACATTATTCTGAAATGAGCCATTTTGCATACCTTTGGTACTTTAAGTAAATTGTGATGCTAATACATTTGTACTTTCACTTGATTAACATTTTGAATGCATGTCGACTTTTACTTGCAACAGAGTATTACTGCACCCCAGGTTTTGCTACTTTTACTTAAGTAAAAGGTCTGATTACTTCTTCCACCACTCAGTACAGGTGATCAAGTTTGCAATTCATCATGTACTGTGACATAAAACGTGTGCAACATATTCTAAATTACAGGGGTATTCTAAAGCAAATAAAAATATTGACAACAGAACAACAATAAAGTTTCCTCTCACCTGTCTCCAGCTGGGCGTCTATATCATGGACCTCATCCAAGGGCTCCACGCTGCCTCTCTTGTAGTACCGTTTACAGATGATGAGAGGCAGCAGCTTGCCGTCTTTATCCTCACCGTAACCAATGGGACCCACAGAGAGCCGGCCCAACTGGCTGTTCTATAAATATCAGAAGCCTCAGGTAAAACAAACTGTACCGGGGCTATTTACATAATGTTGGAGAGAAGCTGCAAGCTGCCGTATCAAACAAAAACACAAAGCCTGGTCAACTGAATAAAATAGAGCAGTTCCCTTAGCAACCTGTTTCACAGGATTAAAATGTAAGCTAAACGCTAATAGTTTATATCATAATGACTACTCTTCCATGAACATTAGCATCGGTTTTGAGTGTTACTCGAGTTATGTGTTTACATGGAAGATGAGAAATGTGGTTATTCTAATGCCCATCTACATTATCATAACAGTGACGTTTCTGATTGTCTGCAGGGCGTGCAGGTCTTATTCATACAGTCTATTGAAACAGCTAGAGTTAGTAGAAAAATATAAAATTACACCAATAACCTAAAATCTAACTTTAGTTCAACCTAACCCTTAGGAATGAGGCTGCGTTCAAGTCGTATCAGAGAAACCCTTACTATAGTACTAATTTCCAACTTGAAGCGATCACGTCAACATCAAAAACACAGATGCCTCGCGTCAGCAAGAGTCGTTCAAGGTAATTCAACACAAATTCAATGGGCGCAGAAGTTGCCAACATGACACATGACATGAACGCTACATTACAAACATTACTTGTCCTTTCTTTTTTTCAAAGCAGTGATAAGTGCAATAGCAGGGAGTGTGGGTGATTAAGGTGAGGGGGTTCAACTTGCCCGATCCAGGACATAAAACAGACTGTCATAAACACTTTGTTGGGTGTAGACAGCAACACTGTAGTCGTCCTCATCCACCCCACCGTAGTCCTTCAGGAAAAGGTTTTTGAGGGCCATCATGTTCTCCTCCTTATAGGACACCACCAGCTGGTTGTTGAGGCCGAACAGGATGAGCTACGGAGGAAACAACAGGGAACGTTTACGTTTCATGTAGATACTTGGTGAAGGTAACTAACTATATTTAATCCTGTTTAGCATTTACACTTTTGGAATCAGCAACATTTTTTCTCTGAAACCAAAAAGTTTTTTTTTTTTTTTACTTAAATCATTATGGACTGCAGTATGTTGTCCATTTTATTTATAGAGTTGCAAAGATTAATCGATTAGTTGTCAACTCTTAAATTAATCACCAACTATTTTGATAATCGATTTGTCGGTTTGAGTCATTTTTTAAGACAAAAGCGAAAATTCTTTGATTCCAGCTTCTTAAATGCGAATAATGTCTAGTTTCTTCTCCTCTGTGACTGAATATCTGAGTTGTGGACAAGACAAGACATTTGAGGACGTCATCTTGGGCTTTTGGGAAACACTGATCCACGTTTTCCAATTTCTTCACTTACAACACAGACTTGGGCTTTGTCTTCTTAGCATTTTAAAGATCGCATAAAACAATTCATTTCCTAGCTAGTAACTTTTAAAGAAGTATCTTTATATCTTAAGTCAAATATTGATTGATTGATTGATTGATTGATTTTCTGTTTTGTTCTTGTTTACTTTTGTCCACTACTGAAACAACAAAATCATTTTCTAGTGCAACATCAGACCAAATAACCAATTCCATCTTTACAGCAGCAAGAAGAGCAAGGTTCAGATGTATGGGAGGGGCTTCACTCCTTTCATCATCTTCTGTTTAAAAAACAGACAAACTCAGATTGTGTAGGACCCTGTGTGTCAAAATGTGTCCACATAAGTCATCAACACTTATCCATAAACATTTACTGCAGTAGTCTACATGCCTTGGACAGATTACAGTTCCAGCTCCAGGAAGCATGTTTCTGGGTGGATCTTCTTTCCTAATCTACATTAACGTCAATCCCAACTGTACATACTTGTGTGGTAATCATGCCGATTTTCAGAATCTGCACCACAAGTTTCCAGGGTAATTGTCTTCGGGCCCGGTACTTTTCACACGGGCTCATGAAGTAGTACTTCAGGTCATCTCTCAGGTTGTCCTCTTTGATAATGTCTTGGGTTGAGACAGAGCTGAAACAAAAGTTACAACACAATTAATATCGTGCAAAAAAAAAAAAAAAAAAAAAAAAAAAAAAGAGAGGCCAGGATACAGCACTGCGGATGAAAGAAAAAACAGAAGTGAAAGAAGCTATTTCATGATAATTTACTTGAGCAATAGTCATCTTTCGCAGGAAGGACTGCATGAACTCAGTACACTGCGTGCATTCATGGTGCTGTCTGGGTTTAAGTCCAAGGTCTACTCAGGGAGCGCACTTTCAATATTTTCCCAACAGTGTGTCGCACACAAGCTCCCCTGAGTACAAATGTTACAGCTGTGGAAAATTAACCTTAAAAGCAGCTTTTTGTTAAATTACTCATTTTACAGTGATTTTCAGTGTTCAATGTGTCTTGTCCTGTCATTCTTGACAGAAACCAGGCAACATGTAAACAGGAGTTATGTTTATTTTGGCAATTAAATCCGCTGTTTTCGTTTAACCGGCAAATTAAATTTCAGAAACATCCATTTTATACTATTTAGTACTTGTCTAAAACATGCCCCTTTGGGAGTTTTGAACCCGTCATTAAAAATTCAAATAACTTACCTAATTGAATTGCTCCGGTCCAGATATCGAACCAGTAATTCCATTATTGATTATCCACGTGGACACAGCACTTAATCGAGCGTGTAGTTGTCAAAGAAACAGATACTTTCTCTTCTTCAGCTGGGTTTTCTGACACAACGCGCCTTCCAGTCAGCCAATCAGGAAATGAGTTTCAGGCGGCGCAAAGGTTTCCAATCTAGGGACCGTGAGCCACCAGGGGTCACCGAGTGGATCGAAATAGTTCCAACGGTAATAATAAAATTAAAATAAATACAATATTAAGATGCTTTATCTGAACTGTTCTTTAATTATTGTCGTGATTACATGACAATTACACTAACTTTTCACAGAAATGTTCTCAATTTCTTTTTTTTATGTTTCATTTATTTTAAGAATACAACTCTGGTGGGGAAAAGCTTTTATTTTGTTGGCCTAAAAACTAGTCATGTTTAAAGGGTCTAGCCTAAAACATACTGGAATCAGCCTGTACTGTCCACCATATGTTTTTAATTATGACATATAAACTCCCCCATGGATGCTAAAACTCAAACAGAAAAATACCAAGGATATGACCTCAGTGGTGGCTACAGCCCTGTCCACAATGTTAAGTAACATCACTGACACAATCAAATCATATCTAAACAAAAACACTCCTCAGATGGGGTTTTGACTAACATCTGTTAGGGGCCACATGGAAGTGTGGATATGCAACATCTTCATTTTTTAAATAGAAATGTGGCCTGTGACCTGACATGTGGCATTCAGGTGTCATCACTTCATCGTTGCATCCCATTAGACATTTGCGTGAAATGTCATAATTAGCGTAGGAATTCTTGAGTTATGGCCAGAAACGCGCTTTGTGAAGTCACAGTGACCTTGACCATTAAAGCTTTAGTGCCTAACTTTTTAATATTAATGCATGTCCGTTACATTCTAGCCATTGCCACGAGCTGCTACAAAGCTAATTAAGACTATCAGCTCCACAACTCTGTATTTCTCAGTACGGCTACGTTCAGAAAATTACGTCATCCGGCGACTTCTGTGCTCAGAAACTCGAGTGAAGATGATTACTTCTTCTGAAGAGTCCATCATGTTTTTTTTAATCCTCCGTGTCCTCCTTGGTTACTAGCAACTGCATGGAGGAGGGGTGGGGACGGTGAGCCGACAGTTTTGTTGTCATTACTTAAAATTCCTCATAGGGGCGACAGAAACTACGCACCATACCTTTAACCACCAAAATCTAATCAGCTCATCCTTGGGCCCAAGGGGACATTTGTGCCATATTTGAGAAATTACCTCCAGGGGGTCCCGAGATATAATGGGACAGACGCATGTACAGACAGACAATCTGAAAATATAATTCCTCAGGCCATGGCTGTCACAATCCAAAAGCTTCACACTGGACAAAGCAATAAATTCATTGTAACATTTTATTTCTATTTGATTATTACCCATCAATAAGATTTACTTCTTAAAAGGTCACACACCTGTAATAACATTTGGCTACTAAATTGGAAAATGTACATATACAGCTTGCTATTTAGGGGTAGTAAAAATAAACTGCACAACATGGATAGAGGATCACCTTGTAAAGTTGATGTAATGAACGTTTTAGCAGCAGTTGCCTATTTACACATCCAGCAGACACTAAGCAACATTAACAATCATTTTGACTCATGTTTCTGTTCACCTGATGTACACAAGTCCAATATTTACTCTCTTTTGCTTTGTTTTGTTGGTTTTTAATAGGTCTGAAATTAAATCTAAATCGGTTTTAATCTTCACTAACTCCTGAGATAAAGATCTGACTCCTTAGCTGCTAAATGCTCCCCAGTCGTTTGGTTCATTTAAGTTTCGGGCCTGAAAGCCAAAACAATGAGCTGAAAGACTGATTGGTGCAACTTTAAGTATTGCTGCCTAATTCAGTATTAACAATTACATTTCTTTCTTAGGGAATGGGTTCCTACAAGAGATTTTCATTTTTAATGAATTCCACTGCAGCCACTCATGCTGTCAGTAATCCTGTCATGCTTTACAGGCAGTTTGCCCCTTCCAATAGAAAATGAGAGAATGTAGCACTGCAGCCAAGCAAAACTGACTTCAGCATCACTATTTCAAGCCCTCTATATACAAATACGCTAATAATAATAATAATAATAATAATAATAATAATAATAATAATAAAATAAATGCTTATTGTAAAAAAAATACAGCATCAAGATATGCATTTTATTTTAACCCTTTTAAATTACAAAATCCCAATAGATATTTAATTTTAACAATTTTAAACATTATTACTTGTTCATTGTAATAATGAAACAGTCTTTAGTTATCATTACAGTGAAACTAGGAGACCGTGATTCCTGACCCATGGATAAGAAACACACCACACACAACCAGATCAAGTAAACAATGTTGTTTTCAACAACATCCGTTCCCCTTCTCCGATACCCATTTGATTGTGGCTGCTGATCAAACATTTGGCTCTTTCTAAAATACATACAGCAGAGCCGAAATCATCATGAAATAATGAGCACATTCACTAAACTGTACTGTTGACTCTGCTCAGGGAAAGGCTCATTCAGTGCACCGCAGGGCACAAACATAAAGTTAGTTGGCAAAACTGGGCTGCTTTCTCCATTGGGTTACCGCTGAAATGTTTGTGCACATTTAAAACGCTGTGAGTCAGTTAAGTCTTCTTTGCATCTGTGCTTTCAGCTTTGACCGATGGAGAAGCTGCCTACTCCACTGATGTTGCAGATGTCTCCTGAACAGGAACTCCGACAGTTTCAACGGACGGCAGTGAGACAGAGGAGGTCCTGTCTTCTGCTGAGACCTGCAGGTCCTGTAGTCAAGGGGTTTACATCAGAAATATGTTCAAATAAAAATGTCTTGTAGCAGCGAATAGTACATTCTTAAACCAAAGTGTGTGTGTGTATATGTATATATATATATATATATATATATATATATATATATATATATATATATATATATATATATATATATATATATATATATATATATATATATATATATATATATATATATATATACACACACACACACACTATGAACGGTAGGGTGACAAAGACAGACATTCAAAGCTTTATTCCGAAACCTCAATAAAAGCTTTGTTTGTTTGTTTGTATGTGTGTATATATATATATATATATATATATATATATATATAAAGCTCAATTTCTGGTTACAGAGAAAAGTTATTTAATTGCTAAAACTAGTTAACTAAAATTTGAATCAAAGATTTGTTTCATGCGCTTTTGGATAGCATCAAGTTCCAGTTGCCATGGCATTCCAGTTAAAATCCACTGCACATATCATTTGTGTTATTAAAGTTGAAACAAATGTAAGAGTTGTGGCAGCAAATAAATATGCGTATTAAGCTATAACATCTATCCACGGGTACATAAACACATTTACAAGCACAAGACAAGCCTTACATAGAAAAAACACAAATCAACAACAAAAAATCATCATCATAAAAATATGATCCATTTATTAAATACTTATTTACCAATTTATGTCCAATGTGAATATTCACCATCCCATTAGTGCAACGCTGAAGCATTCAAACATGACAAACAGTGCACTTTAGGCATACAATAGTGCTTCTTAAATGAGATGTAAACTTTAAAGTCAGGTATTATTAGAGATAAATATGATTTAGTTTAGTGAATGTGTTTTAAAAAGAACTCACCTGAACAGTTTGTGAAGGCCGCCGTCCTGCTGGCTGAGGTTTGGGTGCTGCACTGTCTCTGCTGAGTTCATCTTGAGAAAGCTTTCGGTTCCCTTTCAGAGGTTTAGTCTTTGATGGAGATGAATCTGATTCAGTGGGTTTAGTTTTTGTTTGGGTTGTTTTAGCAGCAACACTGCTAACGCTCTCTCCTTCTAGATCCTCTCGTGTCTCCTGCAGGTTTTCTGAATTGGACTCAGCCGAGGGATTCTGCTCCGCCTCACGCGGCACAGCATCCGTCTCATCCTCACTGTAGGGAGTCTCGGCAGTGCGTAGTGTCTCCACAGTCACTTTGGCTGGCTCTTCCCTGGTTCTGTTAGGCCGCCTCCGATGAACCTGGTTCCTTTGTAATCTGCCATCATTGACTATGTGCCTTGGGGCATGTTGTGGTGCGTCCCCTCCTGCTAAGTGGTCACCGTCCTCGATCTCCTGGATGTGAGGCTGCGGGTCCTCCAGCTGTGGAGGAGGTGGATCCCTTCGAGGGCCGCGGAAAGGTGCAGCGATGCCATACCGGAAGGATGCCTGCACACTTCCATACATGCATACCTGTAGAAGAGTTAAATAAATATAGCAGTATAGAGAAACATTGTCCGATATAATTTATTTGCGTAGTGTGCGAGTGTAAAGAGTCCTTACCACAATGGCGATCACGATAGTGAGGAGAACTGGGATCTGCAGGGTAATTGGAAGATCTTTGAGGAGGGCTACAAGGAATTCACTGATCCCCTGTCCAACATGCTTCAGCGGCTCTGTGATGCATGTTGTGATGGTAACTGCGATTGCCTAAACACAGAGGGACGTTTAGAATGTTAACTTTGTGTGTGCCATTCCCACACCCACAAAAGACATTCAAAACTGATAAAAAAATTCAAATGGACAACTTTAGGACGACTCTTAATGTTAAATGGGAACCCATTTATATGATAGCGTGAAACGTTTCATTCTAATTCCTCAATAAATGTCTAAAAACCTGGAAAATAAAACAGCAATGCAACATTTTGTCTATGTTTTATTTGATGTATTGTTATGATGCCTCAGAGAGGACTTTTGTGTAGTTAGCCGATAGCCCTGTAACAAACAGTATTATTACGCAGCATAATATAGCCTGTACGTGCACTGAAAACACATATGTGGCACACCTAAGATAGTGTGACCACATTTATGTGATAAAATGAAAGAGTAAATATTATGCTTAGAATTTTGGGTTATGGGATACATTTATGTCTGTATTTAGGGGAAAAACTAATTGTCATTACACTAATGGCGTGAGGAATACGGTTTGCTTTGGGTAGCAATGAGGCGGAACGTTTGGCTGCGGGGATTGGTAAGAGAGCGGCACCTCTGCTCTTTCATCAGAAGCAATCTGGAAGGAAATGAGACACACCGTATCTTCATTGTTTCTGTTTTACCTGCTTTCATACTGTAAATAATCCATAAATACATGGTTA